>OY282588.1:10200302-10386230 GCA_958298965.1 Chrysolina haemoptera | reverse complement strand
AAACATTTGTTTGTCGCAATAATTTTCTGTCCTCTAAATGAAAATTTCAGTGAGGTCCTGTCTCCGGAGTCCATCACATTCGGAGGGCATGCTCAGGCCCCTCTTCCCCACTGGGCACACTGGGCATGTGCCCAATGCCCCGCGATGGATTGGGGATGGATTGGCCCCTAATTCCTACTACATTACCAAACGATAACCGATAGATACCCTACTCTCGTCTAAAAATAATCAGGCTTACCGAATGCAGCATGTTCAATAAATTTTAATATACAGTGACCGCCAGTATTGGAAAAAAGATTCTTGGGAAAAGTTTGTGCGTGTCCGATAACCTAAAAATCGACTTTGACACATGTCACTTGATCGCTGGTATGGCGGCAAATTGAATAAAATTACTATGAATAGGCGAAAAGACGGAAAAAATGGTAAGATATCGAAAAAAGTTACTTGAAAAGGTTTCTTAGAATTCAATTTTTTACACATATAAAAAGTTTGAAAAAATAATGTGAGAAAATTGAAAATAGCAATTTTTTAAAATATTTTGGGTATAAAACCCAACCATATCTTTTCTCTAGAAAGGTCGATCTCACAGCGGCCAGAATAACTAATAGAGTGATTGAAGGAAACCAAATTTGAATTTCGTGCAGAAATATATTCAATACAAATTATGCTTCCTTCAATTATATTCACACGTACTATATACAGTGAACGCCAAAAAGTATGTACCATATGGGAAAAAAGCTTATTAGAGTATTGGAAAAAAGATTCTTTGGAAAAGTTTGCGCATGTCCGATAACCTAAAAATCGATTTTGACACATGTCACGTGATCGATGGTAGGGCGGCAAATTGAAAAAAATTACTATGAATAGTAGGCCAGTAGAGATAGACATGATTTTATCAAAATTTAATAATAATTACAACAGTTTTGAAACTGCAGCAGAAGGGTCAGTACGATCACATGATATTAAGTCTGCATTTACAAGCTTTGTTTCGGATCGGAAGATGTGGAAAATCAGGATTTAATGAATTTTCGCATTATTAGCGCGGAGAAAATTGCAAAATAGCAATTGAGATCATCTGATGAATTTGCAACCATTCAAACAAAACAGAAATGTGTGTTTTATCGAGAAAAAATTGTTAATGATCCTAAATATGCGAAGAAAATTCCAGAAGTTCTGCGAACTCGAAAAAGTAACTAAAATATTAGCCTCGAGTAGTGCTGAGATTTGCAACCTCTGACGTCAAACGGAAAATATATTTTTTCAATAATTTGTTTTTTTCTATTAAAATAAGTATCGAAATGATTACAAAAGTTTTAAATAATGGTTGCAAATGAAGATTTGCTCACGTACAGTGTTTGCGTCAATTTGCAACCTCGCCTGAAATACGGAAATGCGGTTAAAATCAAAAATAAAATAGGTTCTTATTTTTGTACTCTACCAAAAATAGCAAAAGTTCTGCAAACAGTCGAAGAGTTAGAAAATAAAAATTCAGATCATCTGATGAATTTGCAAGCATGCAAAAAAAACGGAAATTTTTGTTTTATGGAAAAAAAGGTGTTAATAATCCTAAATTGTGTAAGAAAATTCCAAAAGTTCTGCAAACTCGAAAAAAGAACTAAAATATTGTACATTTATATGGAGAATCAACAAAAATCGACAAAAACTAGTTGGCTGCTGTTCAGCTTAAAATAGTTGTCATAACTGTCAACAACTGTCAGGTTACATACAGAAGTTTTTTAAATTCTTGAGGTAGTTTTCATTCGTGTTTTGGATAAAGAAGTAAACTATTTTCAGAATTTCTTTCGCTTTTTTCTTCGAATTAACATAGCTTTTCGTAGTCTGTTTAAAAATTCAATTTCAAATTCTGCTAGATACGTATATGGACTTTTGAACAAAGCTTTATTTACAAGGTCTCCGTGTAGTAATGGGTTGTGAATCCGCATGTCACAAAGGCGATCGAGTTTTAATACCCGACTTTGGACTATTGTTTTTTATTTTAATTTACATCTTGATATTTTTTTATTAAGTCAATTTTAAATAAATTATTCAACTGTTGAGAGGTAGGATACTGTATTGTTATTTCAGTCTTTCTAGTCATGAAAATAAATACTGAGTTACATTACTTGTATTCTTTAAATGTGTGCAGTTGTAGAAAAAGTATAGTGTACAACATGTGCGGAAAATTACTTTCCCCACCTGTTGCCCAATATAATATTATTGTTGCTATTGTCGATTTCATTCGGTATTTCTGTCGTAAAGTATGATAAAATTAACTAGCATGTAGAACTTAAAATGTAGAACTTGTTCCATTGAATCATATACTATCTGATACTGATCTGATATTCGAAATTGATGTTTTTTATATGTGGTAAATAAGCAAGATTAAACTGTTCAATTATCGATCCTGTGAAATTCTGATTCCGAAGAGAATCAAGAAATGAGGGTGAGTTTTTTTTTTGCTGTTTATTACATTATTAACAATAATAATACAAAAATTTGAAAACGGAATTCAATTTCAAGTATAAAAGTTTCATAGTTCAAATCATGGGGTACACCATTGTTGATCTTAGTAAGTTTCCAGGTATTGCATGGGATGTTAAAATGTAAGCTGAGAAAAGAATCGAAAACAATAATACCTAGCCGTTGTAGACCAACTATTTCTATTTCAAAATAGACGTAACATGCCATTATGTAAGGCAACGAAGATATTATGCCAGATGTGAACACGTACCATTATTACATTTTTAGGTCTGCAGATAGCAAGCCCAGCACAAAAGAATGATCATCTGTCATTAGTGAGATCTGACAACCTTCCTACTCTTTTGAGTATTATTTACCGTTCATTGAACATTGTGAAATGTAGGATTTGAAGGCTGACGAGCATTAGGTGGCACCAAAAATACTTATGGCAGTGGGTATTATAAGGTGTTTGACCTGCATTGCTTGTCATTTGTCGACAAACACACTTTTGTGGACCTAAATCTACCCACTGAAATTTGAGATATTTTCAACGTTTCCTGCATGTTAGAATTGGTTATTTTCTGGCATTCACATACATTACCTTCGTAGAGAATGAATTCGTAAAAATTTTAAGTCATAACTATTGATTCGACATTTTTTTTATACAAAATAATTATATTTATTGAGATTGATTCTTGAACTGTATGTAACATATTTAATGGTTATTTAACTAACAAGTGTATTAATAAGGGCTCACGCGTTAATGTTCGTGAGTGTTAATCGCCATTTTAATTCACAAGTTTGTTACAATACTTTTCCGTCGACAGTAGTTTTCAAAATAGAGATATCTTACTTTCAATGTTTATTTATTTAACTATACGATAACAAACAATCACTATTTCCTATTTATATTAACTCTACTCAAAGGTAGTTTAATTTTCCTTAGTGGTAGTTTTATTTTAATTTTTATTATTTATTTTCAAATAGAAATTTAAAAAAAATGCTCTCGGTGGGTTTTGAACTCGCGACCTCAGTGATGGTTGCTAGGCGAACTTTACCATTACGCCACGTGACTGTATATGATAATGAGTGACAACTAGTGTCATAAAGATTATCTGAAATTTTATTTGAAAATTGACAATTAAATAATGACAGATAGTACTAACCAACATAAAATGTATAAGAGCAATGTATGTTTGGTTGCGTATAATCAAATAGTTCATTAATAGAAAATCATTCATTAACAGGGGTCATTAATCAACGATTTTAAGTGCGTTAAAATACATCATAAATAAACGGTCGACTGAAAAGAACTGTAATAAATGACAGTTTTCATTAACTACTTCATTCATACACGGGTGCCACATGATTAGTCAATTTGCACTGAAGAGTTGTGCTTTTGCAAGGCCATCGCCAAACAAATGAACTAAGCCCAATACACAGGCCAGGATTCAGGGGTGCAAGCTGAAATTCATTACCGTCACAATCCATTTATGTAACTGAATTTGAAAGGGCAACTTAATTCGCATGCACTAACGTGAACTATAACTATATATATATACACCTGAGTATAAGTATTAGGTCAAATAAAGAACAAAAAATTGGAAAAATTATTTCAAAATTTCAATTGAAATTGATGGCAGTAGCCTTAGAGACCGATAAGTAATTTTTGTTTGATGAATGCTATCGTTAAACAGTTTTTCAAGTAATTAGTTTTTCACCCTTTTCACAAAAGGCAGTGTAGTTGAAGTGCTTATTGAGAAGTTACTACCAGTTTATTAAAAGTAGTTTTACTTATTTCCTAATGAACCATTCTATAGCGACCTCGAATTTCGTCAGGAAAATTTCAATGTCTATAACTCTTCCCCTTCCTCAAATTTTCCAACAAAACAATCCAGGCAGGTTGTCAGGCATTATTATGAACTTTATTCATTGAAATGAATATAAAGTACAATAAATGAATGTATTACAGATAATGAATAAAGAAATAATCAACAAGTGATCAATCACTTGTTTCGATATCAGCAGAACATAAATATAATAGTATATTACGTAACAAGAGTTGTAAAAGGCATATTACGCACGAATGAAAAAATTACGCACTCGCCGCGTGCGGCGAGTGAACATTCTCAAAGATATAAAATACACATGTAAATGCACATTCTCACTATGCACATTAAAATGTAAATCGCAATATAAAATATTAAAACTAAGACATATAACATAAAAAAATAATAAACGAGTCAAGTAATGAAGAACGGATCAACTATATTGAAGCAGTAAAGTATGTTGTTTATGGTTTCGATTCTATCAGATCGGTTATTATTTTCCTGTCATTACTTAAGATGTAATCTTTTATTTATTTATTTTTTTAATTAGCTTTATTTCTTTCAGATCTTATAGTGTTCGGGACACTGGAGTTCAGATGGCGCCTGTGGTTTAGTGAACGGTAGGCTGCGGGCGGTGTCTCAGCTCCTGCCTTTACATGGAGAGTTTGCTGAATCGTTTGTTGCAGACATTAGTTATTCTCTGCAGAGACCTACCCTATACTGATGAGGGCAAGAACCCTGAAATCGATCTATAGGTGGTCCAAATGTTTCAATGAACATTTCCATGCAACTAGCAATTGCGGAGACATCCTTGTAGGAAATTCATTAGATGTAATTCAACGTTCGTCGTGATATTAGCCAGGAAAGTAGTTGTTTTCTAATGGATTTTCGACCCAATTATTCCTATTGTATAGGATAATGGCAATTAGCGTCGTCCTGGTAGTGCAGGACATCTTGTTTCTCTCTTGACAAGCTTATTGTGAACAATGCATGCAGATTTCTTTAATTTATATACGTCCCGTCCGCATATAAGTAAGTACCACGTTTCAGTCAGCGGCAGATATTCTGGGTTTCTGATTGGTTGTGACCAAACACAGGTGTATTTTGCCCATCCAGACTGAAACGTGGTGCATTTTGCACCAGCGTGAGTTAGTTTTTTGTTCGCAATTGACACAAAAACCTAACCTGAGCAAGCTAACCTAGCTTGCTGTTCACCACAGGGAATTTTTTCGAATAAATTTCCGGGTGACAAAGTGCACCACGTTTTAGTCTGGATGGCAAAGTGCACCTGTGTTTGGTCACAACCAATCAGATACCTAAAATATCTTCCATTGACTGAAACGTGGTACGTTTTGCTTATCCGTTCTCCATTTGTGTTCCATGCCATCTGGTTTTCTCCCACGTGCATTGTGATGGGAGTTTCATTCGACACTCTACCTATGAATGCTTGCTGGTGTTCCGCAGTGATCCATTTTAGTACCAATATAAATGATTCGTTGGAAACCACCTCATGCCCAGTTCACAGCTTTGCGAATGATAGGAACCCTTCATACCGTTCTCTCTCTTTTTCAGCTGCAGTATCAGCCCGTGAAACAAAAAAAACGGAATTTAAATATAGACTTGGGACGAATTCTATAATGGGGAGAGACCTTGGCAGAATTTGAAATTCTACAAATAATCTCTTGTGTTGATGAGACTCTTATTCTATCTGCAGGGCCATAATTCCTTGGTGGGACAACGGCAAAATAGTTATTTATGTATCAAGGACGTAAAGTATGCGTTTATGGCGTTAGCCAAAGACCATAAACGCATTTTACACACGCGATACGTACAAAATTTTATGCACTAGCGGTTTTATAGCGCGAATCACAAATACTGACTTGAATTACAATGGTCTACACGTTTTGATACGTTATGTATACAATAATCAAGAGTGACATATGGGGAATGTGAAACTATAGTAGCTGAGAACTTTCATATTGAAGAAACTATTTCAAATGAATTGATCATCACTGAAAAAATTGCCAACGATTGTGCCCGAATGATACCAGGTAGCACTTCTAAAATTAATGCTTGTTCTCGTATCGATGCAGATGCTGTAACGAAGCTTTCAATAGGTAATGATTATGTTCGCAAGAGAATATCCCATCTTTAACATCAGTAACTAAACCATCTCTATTTTCAATATTCAGGCTTATGACTATGAATTACACGTTGAAGAAATGTAGATTATGAAGAAATGTTATGAAGAGTATTTCTCTATTGAACTGAAATAATTCTGATTCGTGTTAGGTTTTGCATGAAATTATGTGTAAATATAGACAATTTGAGAATGTTGTCTTCTTTACGTCCCACGGGCCATAATGCGCCACTTTACGCTCGCTGAACCGGGCGGTAAGGTGTACTTTACCGTCCACTAATGCATAAAATATATTGTATATTGGAACGCAACTATACTGTTCATAATAACTTTGAACGTACGAGTTATGCTGTCGGAAACTACTTATTCGATTCCAAAAATTCTTTCACCAATATTTAGAATGGACTTTCTTGGTGGACACAGAGATATATTATCCCGTTTCAATAAAGTTTCCACTATAAAGTCCGCGAAAGAACGGTCGATCTCATGCGTTTTTTACGAAAGCTGTCTCAACGGTAAGAGAGGTAATCTCTAGAAAAATTGTGGAATTCAAAAAGGCCGACATATATCGTTATGTATGTAAAAACATGAACTGATAAAATATTACTGAATAACATATTTGAAATTAATTTATATTCTATCAATTTGCGCATTAACTTATGTGCCTTTCGAAATGTTTGAGTTGATGTGCTCAGCGCCATGTGTCGATCTGTCGGGTATTTGCAATTTATCTTCTCTGAAAAAGTAGTAACAGTAATACCCTTCAAAATATTTTCGGTTCCATTGTTTCACTTCAAACCTTTTAGATTCAGATCCACACTTACACTTGATATTTCAAATGCGAATTGCAAAAAAATATATTAATGAAATTCTCAAAAATAAAGAAGGTTGAAAAGATAATTGAATTCTCTATTCACCCTCCACGATGTTTGATATTTAAGTGGACGTGCCACCATGTCTTTTATTTTAAAAAGTAGTAATAAATATAGTTAATTGAAGAGAGTGATATCGATTTTTTAGTAATAGTCTCAAATTAACGAAAAATAAAATAAAAAATAAAAAAACTGCGACTTTCACCTAAAATTAAGGACGAAAATGTATTTGATAATTTTATAAAAATACTTAGTTGAGGAGAGTGATGTAATTTTGTATATTGACTTTTTACTGATGAGTCACAAACTGAATTCCACGCGGGTAAGGCCGTGGGCACATATAGTTTATTTTTCTCGCAAATATATTCATTTCGTGTCTCATTATCAGACACATACAAAACGTGGCATAATTATTAATATTCACCTATCTACCGTAATATATCATTCAACATTACTAACAGGCTGTAGGTATTTATTTATTGTTGACGTGAATTATGCACGTCACATTTAAACAAGCTATGAAATATTGGCATGATGAAACTTTTCGATCATAATACTTCTCAGATGTATAATCATGTATCATTACCGTCAGACTTCAGCATAATTTTGCCATTAGGTGAATCAACGCCATGGTTCTCCGGATAGAATTTGAATCCAAATAAATTGATAGACATTTACACGTAGAAAAATGTAGAATTTGTGGGGTTTCAGTCAAATAATTGGGCTATTTCCAAGTAAACTCTATGGTACTGTCAAGCTTTCGGTAATATTTATTACCTTCCTCAGAACAACTGAAAATACGCACAATATGTACAATAAATGTAGTTTATGAAAGATAGAGTACTCACTAACGTGAGAATATACGATAAAATTAGCAGAACACGAAAATAGAATATACATGAACTAAAATGAATGATTGATGCAGGAATGACACTGACATAATTTATTTCAGTTATCAAATCAAGATGGAAGATTCTGATTAGACGGTGATTTCATTCTACCATTCTCAAAATTAAGTAGGTACGTGTAAATTTTGTTGAGATTACTCAGATCGGTTCTTTTATTTTCATTGACTGTTCATCAGTATCAATTTGAACCATTTCCAAATAAAAAATTAATCACCTATTAGATTGGAAAAAAATGAATTCCCAAGTGAGGAATATACACTCATTAGTAAGTAAGTGTTCCTTCCAAGTCTCTGACGCATAGTCAAGAAATAGGTACTAGACGTATAAATGAATAAAAGATGTGTTGTACGTACTCAGTATTTACATCACCAATGACCACATACCGGATGTTTTCGTTTGGAAAAGAACTAGCGGGAAATACATACGTTTGTAAAATATCTCACGTATGTAACTGATTTTTTCAAAGAAAACAAATATCTGAATATTGAATAGTTGCATTTTTTGAGAGACTGCCAAAAGAAAAAAAAATGATCCTCTCTGGTCATGATAGACGTTTTTTTATATTCTGATATTTTGATAAAAAAATCTCTATTCCTAACACCGGGTAATGAATTTCCAAAAAATTACATAAAAAAATCTACTTTATTTTAAATTCTTTGATATTGATGACCAGTTTTTTAATATTCACTAAAATGTTTTGTTTAATAACTTGTTAGAAAATTTATAAAAATACATCCTGTAATTTTTTATTTGGTTACATTTTGATATTTTTTTAGGTGATAGTGGCTATGCCAATAAAGACTATGTATTAACACCACTTTTAAATCCAGACAATGAGGCCTTTATAATGAAGCCCATACACGTATCAGAAATTCTGTAGAACGTGCCATCGGAGTTTGGAAAAGGCGCTTTCCAATACTTGCATATGGTTTAAGGTACAAACCGGAATTTGCGAGCAATATAATAATAGCAACTGCAGTATTGCAGAATATTGCAATTGACAATAATGAACCAGTTCCCCCACCACCCAAATATGAATGAAGATGAGCTTAACTACCTCACAGAACCGGGAAATATTGAGGATGTACATAACAACCATGAAAAATACAGAGTTAATGTGAGGCAGCACCAAATTCATAACCATTTTGCAAACCTGTAATGTGTTGTAGGTAGAAAATAAAGACTCCTTCTAAATATTATTTTATTACTGGGTATAACAAATGTTTTATAAGACTCAAGTACATTCAGAAGGCAAACATGTGTTTGTTTCCTGCAGAATTTTTTTCAAATATAACTAAAGCAAGTTAACTATACCTACATACCTATCATTTTACAATCATACAGGTGTTCAACAATTACAGGCCCAAACTTTACCAACATGTAGTGGTAAACCTTGAACCAATAGTTTTTGCACACCTCAAACAAAAATAACAAACCTCAAAAAACATAACCTTCAAAGTGTAATGGCCGAACGCATAGCAACACGGCGGGTTCCAGGGAGAGTGGGGTACATGCGAGCTTTAAATATTGTGGTACATTTGGCAGGAAACAGGTAAACTACACAGTTAAATTATTGAGGACAAGGCGTGAATAAAATTTATTTTGCTCAGATGTTTATATTACATGTTTTGATTTTTGTTGAAAGTGTTGTATTTTTATTCATTTTTCATAATAAAATAATTCAGTTTTGTTCCCGCTTGATATATCATTCAAAAATATTTTTTGTTGGAAATCTCGACATTCTGTCAGTGATCCCATATTTAGTTCTTATCAATCATTATACATTGTATCCACGTTAAAGACGTGAAATCTTTTTTTTTTTTCACGTATTTAAGATCCATGTTGTACGTCCAATGGACGCGAATTTGATACGTTTCCGTACATCCAAATGGACGTCCTTTATGTACGTCCATTGGACATCCTGTATGAACGTCCATTGCACATCCTGAATGTATATCCATAGGATGTTAAATTCAGTAAGGTTCGGACATTTTCTAGACGTATCATTGTACCCCTCGTGGTTGATGCGGAAACTGAAAAGAAAATGTTTTGTGAAGTTATATGTGTGATTACGTTCATGTTTGGTGCTTCAGTGTATAGGTATTTATTCTCGGTCAATCGTGATAAATATCTTACCCGAAAGTTCGGTCTATGATAACTTTTCCTTAAATGACCACTTTTCCCCACTTTTTTTATACCTGAGAAAACAATTACCGATGTTTCATGCCGGCACGCATTCCTCCTCTGATTACACCGAGTTCGATTTTTTTTATCAAGAGTGGATTACCCAGCGGACGCAGACGGTACTTCAAATTAAGCTATTATCACGCGAGTCCTTAAACGGCAAATGCGGTCGGTCAATATTTGTCGAAGAGGTAGCAGTGTCCGGGGCAAACACTTTTCAGGCTCGTTTATCTCTCGAGTGAAGACGTTAAAACAAATTCACTACTCACTTTACAAAACAAACAAGCACTCTTTCGAAGTGATTTATTTCCATTAAGAGGATTATGCGTGGAATGAGGTCTGCTTCTGGAAGTATTAGGTGGAACCAAAAATGGCGTTCTCATTGTTCAACGGTAATGAGAAATATAAACTAAGTAGCTATTTACAGCCTGTTTCTCCCTGTTAACGGTTGAACAAATTACTTTTTTTGTCAAATGGCGTCAGGTGGCGATTCTGAAATAATTTTTAAAATACGAAGGGGGGTCGAGAGACCAGCACATGACATCTAATGAATGTCCAACCTAACTCAAGTCCAAACGTCCATGGATGTTGAATATACATCCATTGTACGTAAAGGACATGGGCGTACAATGGATATTCCAATTTTGTACATCTACTGAACATATACATAATGAATGGAAAAATACTCGGGTATAGATATATTATGATAAATTATCTATTTTCGACGATTACATGCGAAAATGAAAAATATCACCCTAGACATGAGTTTCACTCTATTATATGGTCTCATTATTCTATGTTGCGTGATTTATCCAATCACCACGATGTAGATAGGTATCTCCAAATATAGACAACTTAAGGAGTTTTTAAGTAACGGATGCAAACCGAAAAAAAAATACGAAACAAAAAATTTATGAATTTATGAATAAAGCTTCTGAAGAGATTCACTTACAAAGGTCAGTCATCGATATTTGACCAATTCTATAAAGTTTTTTATTTAGGTAAATAATTTGAAAATATTATGAGTCAAACTGCGGACATGAAGTTTATTACGAAAAATATGCCTGTTTTCTTGTATCCATTAAGTAAGTATCCCTTATTTTCATAATATTTATTTATTATTAAATTCTCAGTCAATGTTATTCCATATGCTACTGAAATCCACGTAAATTTTATAAAAAAAAATCTAAGTGTGTATACCTATCCCTTACTCATTATAAAATACTCTTCCGGGATACTTCGTGTAGAAGAAATTGATGATAATAATGACGACGATGATGATTGTTAATAATGCGTTCGTCTCAACTCCAAAATGCGTTAAACCATTTCCTTATACACCACTGAAACTTGTCCGAATAATGAAAATATTATTTTCAATCAACAACTCTTCTTCAACATTAAGCCCTGCTTCATCAGCAACTCTAAAAGATTCATAGCAAATAGATATAGACCAGGAACCCACGTCAATTTTAAAAATTGATTAATAACAGACTGAATCTTCCTGAGCAGCTTCATCTTGCCAACGCCCAACTTTTTCCTCTACGAAATTTGTCGATAATAAACTGCGCAGGCGTCAATCATGTCGATTTGGTGAGTGCAAATAGTCATTAATAACAGTCAGTTTTTTAGTTGAACCTCGAGATAACTCGCCAAAGTACTCGAAAAAACTATTCCCCTACAAAAAGAATGGTAGGACTGAAGAGTCCCCCACTCCCAACATGTACCAACGACGTGGTCATAAGCCCAATGGGCACAAGGACGTTGAAATAACGTTGTGAAATGGCTGAAAACCGAACATTTTTTCGACGAAAAAATGTCGCGTGTAACAACGGTATATTAATCAATTGCTTACTAATTATCGCCTCATTGCAGTTTTCAATCAGGTTTTTTGAACGTTGAAGATACTCAATAAAACAACATTGTTTTGACCAAATAAAAGGATAAGGAACGTATCATAAACATTGATAAATGAATCGCATAAAGCAAGTTTTATTAAAAATTCTTTTTGAATTAATATAACGTTTGTTAAACGTATTCGCGATCACCATTGGCACCAGGTGGCGCTCCTAAACTCCGGGAAAACAAAGAAATGTCATTTATCTGTGTGTTGAAATTTTTTGAATTATTGAACTTTCACTTCTATTTTCCAAATTTTGAGTTCCTCTTTAGAAATGCCTGTTGTAAAGATTCATTTAGAGGACACACTTCAGTATTTGAGTGAAAAAAGTTTCGAGGAAATAATTTCTGTAATATTTTGAGATGGAATAACCTCTTTGACCTTTCATCAATGTCAACTTTTTTGTATCTAGAATATAGTTGGATATATTTACACCATTTATAAAAAAACATTATATCTTTCTCATACATATAACTAATTGGCTTCCCGATTTTTAATTTAATTTCACATGTTTTAGATAGTTTCTGAAAGAGGTGTGCATGGACACATTTGAAGATGAGTAATTCATGCACTGCCGCAGTGAACAAGTTTTTTTTTTAATTCACTCATCACATCAAATATATGCTTTCCGCATTATATCAAAAAAATCGAACCAAATATAGTTCAACAAAGAAATAATCAACAATTTATTAACATGAGAGCTTATGGCAGAATGTTTGTTTTCCCGTGTTAGAATTTTAAAATGTAGATGTCGCCCACTCCGTGGTGATCGCGAATATTTAACGGGTTGTTGAGGAAGTAACGTTGAAAACACATCTTTATAACGTATTCTTTCAACGTTGAAGATTACACTAAATTATTGTCGTTAAAATTTCCAACCAGAAATGTTTATTTAACCAATGCCACGTTTATACCACGTTTGAAAAACATACGTGTGCCCATTGGGAGAAATCATCAGTACCCTGCGGATTTTTCTACCCCTGCTTGCTTTATATTTATATAATTAAATGGTCGCATTGTCCTAGGTAGATTTTCCCAGTCCTACGTGCAAAAGCCGTAGTATACAGGGTGCTCCATTATGTTCATGTACAAACTTGAAGAAGACCCACATTTTTTTTAATTGGCAAATTCTAGCAGTTTGTTTCCTAGTTATAACGGTTTGAGTATTTCTGTGAACAGTTTCTTGCCATGCTGTAAGACAACACCTTTTGTGAGATATTATTTTCATTCAAATGAAGGGACTGACTCATGATCTTAAAATTAGATGCGAAAAGGTTATTTGTTAGAAAGTTCAATTTCGCGTTAGAGCACGAGAATCAAATCGATGCATAATACCCAAAATAGTACAAATCGAATTTTTGACACCCTGTAGCTCGGGAACTGGTCTGTAAATTAGACTCCATAATAAGGATACTAGGATACACAACAGAATCAACAACATATCAAATGTTGAGCAAAATTTGAATAATTCTTGTAGGACTAGCGATACATACATTATTGAGGTACAGTTACTAATAATTTTATTATTACCATGGAATTGACAATTTCAGAGTTCATCGAATTGAACACTATTTAGGAAACACTCTGTGAATCCATAAAAATGGTGTTTCTCAGTGAACTCGCTGACTTCTCTGAACCTTTTTTTCAAATAGTTTCATGATCGATGCTCTTCTGAATTATCAGCAATTGTGTTACTGTAAATAGTTTCATCGATAATTACTCGGCGAATTCAACCTTCACACCCCCTAGTCTCTATCCCTGTCGTTCTTTAGACTGCTTATGTTTTTCCTGACGCATACAGCCTCTAGATATTCAAATACCTAACACACTGATATATTCTTACTTTTCTTTGGTTTCCATAATGCTCTCTGACTAGAAAAGATTTGGATATGATTTGCAACATTTTCTTCCTAATTGATATATACATTTCGTATTGGTATATATGTAAATAAATGAACAAATTACTTATATAATATCCGGCAGCCCAATGTTGATGAAAAGCTCTATATTTCAAATAGATTTCGATCAGCATTTCGACGCTGTCGATAGTTCCCAGAAGTAATCTCACAAATTGAAATGTCGGAATCACAATACGAAACACCCTGTGAGCCGTTTCGGCAATTGGTACCTCACAAAGAAAGAATTGACAATACTCAGCCATATCTCAACACCCTTAACGTATTCACGTCATGTTATTTTATGCTTTCTTTTATTTTCTCCAGCTCTTTTACCTTGCCGACGAAAATGCGATTGTGGACGCCGCTTTCAGGGATTTTTTGAAATTATGTCATCCGTCATTAGGCTCAGGATGTTGAAAGTCCCTTTGTGTATGAAGAATTATAGACAGTCGTTGTTGGATTTTGTACGTGAGATTATCATGGTAATGTATTATATAATAATGTAGAGAATTCATCAGGTGCAAGTTTGTATGCCCAAATTTTTAGTAAAAATTGTGTCGCTAGAGTAACAACAACAACGAACAACGATGGAAAATAACAATTGCATCATTTCATTCATTTATTCATTACAAAATAGGAACGCAGACTAAATACAACAAGAATCCTCTTCTTGAGTTGAGTGTGAAAAACATAAATTACATAGATTATTTTTTAAACGATCCTGTCAGCCAATCATCATAGAACATTTTTTAAATCGACCAATAGCATCGAAATTACAATGACGATTTCACTCATATTATACAGTGTCCGGCATAAAGTTCGCAGCATATGGAAAACTTTTTTTATTATTGATTTATCGCAAACACAAGAACACAGAAAATTCGTATTTGACAGGGCCCCTGGCTGGAAAGTTTTGGGGTAGTTCTGATTTCTTCCATTTCACACGTTTTTTGGAGTGCTGAATCCGAATCTGAAGTTTGCTAACATTTCTCGACGGAACATTAAAAAAAATTGTAAAAAATCAATTTTTTTTGTAGTTTTTCGCTTATAATTCGAAAATTATCAGTTTTTCGTGATAAACTTTTCCATTCAGAATGGAAGTGTATAAAATTTCCTACAAATTCCGCTATTCAGGTTTTTTTTTGTCGACGAACAGTTCAGGCTCTAACGCCAAATAAAAATTGGAGTATTTCTGCTGAATCAGCAAACACCCACTTTTTCACTACAAAACTCTTATTGACTAAATTATTGTCGTTAAAATGACAATTTGAGTTCGTCTTTGGAGCAGTTTCAATCAAAGGACTCTTGTGAGGTTTTGTGGATGACTGCTAGTGACAGTGCGAAAAGAAAGGAGTGTTTGAGAGTCTTAAACAACGCAAAACGGTTCTGGGCAATTCAGGGCATTACTTCCTCCTTCTCGGGCTAGTGCATCGTCCTCTTCATTGCCTCTACAACCTGTGTGTTTCGGTACCCAGGCTAGGGTGTTCTGACTGCCGAGTTCTTTTAGGGCTGCTATTCAGCTCCAAACAAGTATTCTGGTAACTCACATTGAGTTGACTGCTTTTATTACAGCTTGGCTATTTGAGTATATGACAATGTTTTTTTCTGAACCTTATTAGCTCTTGTGCACAATGGTGTATCGCGATGATTTCCGTTTGGAATATCGTCGCTTGTTTGCCCAGGCTCAATGAGATTTTCATCTTCCGCTTGGTTCCGTAAATGCCGGCTCTTGAACCTTCATTTTTTGGGAGGTCCCTCCAACCACTCATTCCTCTCCGTTATACTTGTCTTGAAAGTTTTGTCGGATCTGGGAAGTATGCCATCTGATGGCATTCTTGTAACCGGGTCGTTTTTCAACTATTCGTATAGGTTGTCGTAGTCTCTCCCGTGCATATTGCTTATGGGTGCTTGCCCTGACCTGGCTTCGCCTTGTATGTATATGTGTAGGGGGGGGGGGGGGGGGCAGGTTGAGCAAGACCTCTAAGGCGGCTTTTGGGGTGGTTCTCATGTCCTCGGTGGCACTCAGACATGCTGGTATTTGCAGTCCTCCGAGCCGTCGAACCATTCCTACCTGCCACCATACCACCGAACTATACGTTATCATGGGTCATCATTGAGGGTTCACTGTCAGCTGTACACCACCTGTCGATTATATCTAGAGCGTGTAGCTCCAAGACTGTCCTTGCGAATTAGCCTTTTGCAATAATCGCGAGGTCGTCGGCATATCCTAGGCAATGAAAGCCTCTGGAAGATAGCCCAAAGTAGAGGCGATTGCACCCCTCCCTTCAGACATCACCTGTTTGCTCAAGGTGTTAGTGTTATTTCGCCGATTGCTAATGTGATGACCATGTTTTTAAAGTTAGCGTTTATCCACTGGCACAGTAGGAGGGGAACCCCTTTTTTACTAGAGCTTTTGCTATAGACTCACCCTCAATGTCTATAAATGTTGTAATGGCTATCTCTTTACTGATAACCCACCTGATACTATTTGGTCTCGATATTTCCGTAGCAAGCTCCATTCCAAAGTTGTTCACCTGTTTGTATGGAAAGTGTGCTTCTGTGAGTATCCTTATACTTTCCTCGAATGTTGTAGTATAGGCATTGTCATTATTTTTCAAGAAACCCACTTGGTTTACAGTACCTTCTTTGGCTAAAACCTTATGGATTCTTGAGCACGTGATTGTCTTCTGGCCTTACTATTTCTTTGTTGTACTGCGTAAGTTTAGCATATGTGGTCCAAAATTGGTTAAATTTTACTCTGTTGAAAAGCTTCCGCACCCTATCTTCGAGGGTTTCTAGATGCTCATTCCACCAGACCGTTTTGTTATTTTGAACCGTTTTTTCTCAAGACAGCTTTCCTCGTATAGGCTTCGAGTATTGCCTTGTCCACTTCGTCTACTGCCCTCTCAAATGACACTGAGTGACGCGAGTATCTTTTCCAGTTTCTATATATGACTGAAGTACGCGGTGGGGTAACTAGATCGGATAATATGTAATAATATAATCATTTGAAATATTTTTTCAAGATTTCTGTTTGAATTTCAAGTTTTGTACGATTTTGGACCTCATTAAATAACTTGTATGTAATATTTTGAAAAAGTGACCTGTACCTTTATTGTATGATCTGAATAAGGTATGCGCAGAGAACTGGGGGGAATCCACTAATTAACTTCAATAATAAATTAGATTTTTGTAGGGAAAAAGGGGGATTTTCCCCAGTCAGCTGAAATATGCCAATTTACAAGTAGTCCTTGAGCCCGAATGGTTCGTCGTAGAAAGGAAGTCAGGAAGTAAGAAAGGAAGAAAGGAAGAAAGGAAGGACGGAAGGACGGAAGGACGGAAGGGAGAAAGGAAGAAAGGAAGAAAGGAAGAAAGGAAGAAAGGAAGAAAGGAAGAAAGGAAGAAAGGAAGAAAGGAAGAAAGGAAGAAAGGAAGAAAGGAAGAAAGGAAGAAAGGAAGAAAGGAAGAAAGGAAGAAAGGAAGAAAGGAAGAAAGGAAGAAAGGAAGAAAGGAAGAAAGGAAGAAAGGAAGAAAGGAAGAAAGGAAGAAAGGAAGAAAGGAAGAAAGGAAGAAAGGAAGAAAGGAAGAAAGGAAGAAAGGAAGAAAGGAAGAAAGGAAGAAAGGAAGAAAGGAAGAAAGGAAGAAAGGAAGAAAGGAAGAAAGGAAGAAAGGAAGAAAGGAAGAAAGGAAGAAAGGAAGAAAGGAAGAAAGGAAGAAAGGAAGAAAGGAAGAAAGGAAGAAAGGAAGAAAGGAAGAAAGGAAGAAAGGAAGAAAGGAAGAAAGGAAGAAAGGAAGAAAGGAAGAAAGGAAGAAAGGAAGAAAGGAAGAAAGGAAGAAAGGAAGAAAGGAAGAAAGGAAGAAAGGAAGAAAGGAAGAAAGGAAGAAAGGAAGAAAGGAAGAAAGGAAGAAAGGAAGAAAGGAAGAAAGGAAGAAAGGAAGAAAGGAAGAAAAGAAGAAAAGAAGAAAGGAAGAAAGGAAGAAAGGAAGAAAAGAAGAAAGGAAGAAAGGAAGAATGGAAGAAAGGAAGAAAGGAAGAAAGGAAGAAAGGAAGAAAGGAAGAAAGGAAGAAAGGAAGAAAGGAAGAAAGGAAGAAAGGAAGAAAGGAAGAAAGGAAGAAAGGAAGAAAGGAAGAAAGGAAGAAAGGAAGAAAAGAAGAAAAGAAGAAAGGAAGAAAGGAAGAAAGGAAGAAAGGAAGAAAGGAAGAAAGGAAGAAAGGAAGAAAGGAAGAAAGGAGGAAAGGAGGAAAGGAAGAAAGGAAGAAAGGAAGAAAGGAAGAAAGGAGGAAAGGAGGAAAGGAGGAAAGGAAGAAAGGAAGAAAGGAAGAAAGGAAGAAAGGAAGAAAGGAAGAAAGGAAGAAAGGAAGAAAGGAAGAAAGGAAGAAAGGAAGAAAGGAAGAAAGGAAGAAAGGAAGAAAGGAAGAAAGGAAGAAAGGAAGAAAGGAAGAAAGGAAGAAAGGAAGAAAGGAAGAAAGGAAGAAAGGAAGAAAGGAAGAAAGGAAGAAAGGAAGAAAGGAAGAAAGGAAGAAAGGAAGAAAGGAAGAAAGGAAGAAAGGAAGAAAGGAAGAAAGGAAGAAAGGAAGAAAGGAAGAAAGGAAGAAAGGAATAAAGGAATAAAGGAAGAAAGGAAGAAAGGAAGAAAGGAAGAAAGGAAGAAAGGAAGAAAGGAGGAAAGGAGGAAAGGAGGAAAGGAAGAAAGGAAGAAAGGAAGAGAGGAGGAAAGGAGGAAAGGAAGAAAGGAAGAAAGGAAGAAAGGAAGAAAGGAAGAAAGGAAGAAAGGAAGAAAGGAAGAAAGGAAGAAAGGAAGAAAGGAAGAAAGGAAGAAAGGAAGAAAGGAATAAAGGAAGAAAGGAAGAAAGGAAGAAAGGAAGAAAGGAAGAAAGGAAGAAAGGAAGAAAGGAAGAAAGGAAGAAAGGAAGAAAGGACGAAAGGACGAAAGGACGAAAGGACGAAAGGACGAAAGGACGAAAGGAAGAAAGGACGAAAGGACGAAAGGACGAAAGGAAGAAAGGAAGAAAGGAAGAAAGAAAGAAAGGAAGAAAGGAAGAAAGGAAGAAAGGAAGAAAGGAAGAAAGGAAGAAAGGAAGAAAGGAAGAAAGGAAGAAAGGAAGAAAGGAAGAAAGGAAGAAAGGAAGAAAGGAAGAAAGGAAGAAAGGAAGAAAGGAAGAAAGGAAGAAAGGAAGAAAGGACGAAAGGACGAAAGGAAGAAAGGAAGAAAGGAAGAAAGGAAGAAAGGAAGAAAGGAAGAAAGGAAGAAAGGAAGAAAGGAAGAAAGGAAGAAAGGAAGAAAGGAAGAAAGGAAGAAAGGAAGAAAGGAAGAAAGGAAGAAAGGAAGAAAGGAAGAAAGGAAGAAAGGAAGAAAGGAAGAAAGGAAGAAAGGAAGAAAGGAAGAAAGGAAGAAAGGAAGAAAGGAAGAAAGGAAGAAAGGAAGAAAGGAAGAAAGGAAGAAAGGAAGAAAGGAAGAAAGGAAGAAAGGAAGAAAGGAAGAAAGGAAGAAAGGAAGAAAGGAAGAAAGGAAGAAAGGAAGAAAGGAAGAAAGGAAGAAAGGAAGAAAGGAAGAAAGGAAGAAAGGAAGAAAGGAAGAAAGGAAGAAAGGAAGAAAGGAAGAAAGGAAGAAAGGAAGAAAGGAAGAAAGGAAGAAAGGAAGAAAGGAAGAAAGGAAGAAAGGAAGAAAGGAAGAAAGGAAGAAAGGAAGAAAGGAAGAAAGGAAGAAAGGAAGAAAGGAAGAAAGGAAGAAAGGAAGAAAGGAAGAAAGGAAGAAAGGAAGAAAGGAAGAAAGGAAGAAAGGAAGAAAGGAAGAAAGGAAGAAAGGAAGAAAGGAAGAAAGGAAGAAAGGAAGAAAGGAAGAAAGGAAGAAAGGAAGAAAGGAAGAAAGGAAGAAAGGAAGAAAGGAAGAAAAGAAGAAAGGAAGAAAGGAAGAAAGGAAGAAAGGAAGAAAGGAAGAAAGGAAGAAAGGAAGAAAGGAAGAAAGGAAGAAAGGAAGAAAGGAAGAAAGGAAGAAAGGAAGAAAGGAAGGAAGGAAGGAAGGAAGCAAGGAAGGAAGGAAGGAAGGACGGAAGGAAGGAAGGAAGAAAGGAAGGACAAAAGGAAGGAAGAAAGAAAAGAGGGTAAGATGGAAGGAAGAAAGGATATTAATTCGAGCGTTCCAATAGATTTTTACTTTCCGAAAAACAGCCAGTTCTGTTTTCAGTGGATAGCCCTCTATGGTTCGAGCTCTTCTCGAAGAAAACGGCAAATATAGCTTTGAAGTCAGTGTTTAAAGTCTTCATTTCATATCGTTTTTTCACTGTAATTAACGCTAATAACGAAATGACATAATGCGGAAGATAATGGCATCTCATAGCGGCGAGATTATACAACTCGTGCAGAAAAAAGTTCACGAGCGCACTGAACATAACCGGTAAATCGTAATTACAAATGTCTCGGTAATCAATGTTTAAACAACGTGTTCCTGGGCCTTTTCGACGTTTTGTCTTCGAATTTTTATTCGTTTATTCCGACGTTAATCACGATGTCATGTAATTGCGGTGGCAAATTGCGGTGCGGATACAGAAAGAAATTCCACTGGCGTATCAAAGCTGAAAGACGGGATGATGGTACTTTCACGAGAATGCAGGTTGTCAGGTATTATTCGCATATGAATTGTATAAACGATTTTTATATCGAACCAACCATTCCTCAACATTTTTTATTTTGATTATAAAAAATTATGAATAGAATGCATACAATAAAGAAACAGAAGAACGTAAAAGTTATCGAAATGTTAAAGAAGGAAAGCACAATACTGTTACACATAAAATATCACGACAGAAAATTATAAATATTTTTATTGCGAATTACGAATCTTTCTATTTAAATATACTTTAATCATAAAACAGCATAGCGGACACGGATTCATGAAATGTTTACAGGGTGTAACCTTGGGCGCTGCGCGAGAGAATTTGCGAAATGTCGGCCGAGCGCATGTGCATTTTCCTTGTCACTTTGTCCATTTTTTCGATTTCTCATAAAAATCGCTATTCCATATTACGATATATGACGTAACAAATTCCACATCTCATATCGTAAAATGAATCTTTACGATACTTATGGCTATGCGTTCAGCTGATTTTTCATAATTTCCCCCTGCGCGGGGCACAAAATTGCGCTCGGCAAACATTTCATGAATCCGTGCGCATTTTATTATTACAGTATGTTTGTTTAAATAGAAAGATTCGTAATGAAAATATTTGTGTTTTTTCGAATTAATGAATATTATTTCAGAGACAAATAGTGAAAATAGCTGAATAAATGTGTGGTTAGTGTGTTGGTGAGAAAAAAAAGGATAGTTGTAGTTTTTCCTAGAATGATGTGTTCCACAGTAACCCTTGTTTGAAAGTTGAAAAGGTAATACCTGCCACAGTTATGTTTTCTGCATCTGAATTTCCGTTTGTTAGAGTTTTTTTTATCTAATTTTCATTCATATGTGAAAATTTTCCCAACCTTTACCATCAATAATTTTATTATGAATTTTGATATGCACATATTATTATTTACACTCAAAGCATTTTATATCTGAATACTCTATATTTTTTTCCGAAATGATGGAGAATATGTTCTTCTGAAGATTACATCGTTTCTATAGTCAAATTCCTTGAAAAACAAATTATTTTTTTCTGAAATCGCTCAAGAATACGTACTTCCCCGGAACAACTTCAAACCCCAAAATACGGTAATCTAGTATTTTAGTCCGTTGCTAAGCAACGAACTTTCCCGTACCGAAAAAGGTCCGGAATTTTTGCCGGCATCTCAACAATAATGACATCAATAAAAAATTATTATACATTTATATAAATTTCTCAATATATGATAAGGTTGATTGCGATTTCAGAAAAAATAGTATGTGTACCTCGTCACATTCCCAGTTTTCAATGCTTGTTGACCTCGGCTTAACGCCTCGGCCAACAATTTAGAGAATGTAAGGGAATGTAATGCTTTTACTACTTGATACACAATACACGATTCAATGAATAAAAACTTGAAACTGTCCAGGGTTACTCCACAGAATACCTCGACAACACAGAAGCGTAATTCAAGCTTCCCGCCAAAATAAATTATCCTTTTACTGACGCAATGCTTGGCTTGATCAGTATCATTTCTGCGCGGTAAATTCAAAATGAATCGCTGTATTTTTCATTAGAATTTGTGTTTAGAGGATCCCAATGCGTATATATAGGGTAAGTAAGTAACTTTTATTAAACGAGAACTATAAGATTACCCCACTTTTCCCGCTTTTCGAATATTTCCATAGGCGGATCACTTGCAATTTTGTTCACCGACAGTTTAAATTTACCGCCAACAAATGACATTAATCAAGCTAAGTATTCAAATCAAGGTCTCAAAAATTTGACTCCAAAAAATCAAAAGGCCGCTTCTGTGAGGTATTCGGTGGTTACTCTTTATACGGTATCGGAAAGTTTTCATCTTGGGTATGGTGGTTTCGTGAGAGCGTTAAGAATAGCTTGCTATATGTTGAGAGAGCATTACAATTTCTCCTCGACTCACTCGAGGAAGGGATATCGGCATACGCTGTGTGCGGTGTGTCACATTGCCACATGGTCCGTTAATGCGTCGGGTGGGGTAACAGAAGAGGCGCAAGGTAGTGCGTTTCTCTTGTTTATGGGGTATTATCATATAATTGCGTTCCTTTTTGCGAGCTCAGAATTCTGTCTATACCTGATGAATTGGTTCCGATACTGTGGAAAACAGCTCTCAAAGACTTCGGATGACCAGACGTGAGGGTGACAAAAGAGTGCCATGGTTGCCAACATATAAGAAGAATTAGATGTTTATTTGGATTATGTCAGGATTATGTTTATATTAGCCATTTTTGTTTGTATTACAAATGTTCAAACGCCGGGTGTTTCGAACTGAAAGTGTGGTGGTCGATCCATTCGAAATTTGAAAATAAGTGTAATGTTGGCTATTCTGGCACTCGAAAAATATTCTGTATATGTAAGTAAATAGTCCATTTATTCAAGGAAAACTTTTGCCAACTTTGAAAAAACTATATAGGCGTAGCTATGTTCACTTTGCCATTTTTATGAATGAACTGTGTTTCCTGCGCAAAATCAGAATCAATTTTTTTACGGCTCTGTTTCAAAAAAATATACAAGTGTTAAATATATTCGAAATCAGGGCGGTGAGCTCTATCCACTGAAAAAACTTTTTTTGAATTCCGATTTCTTATTATCAATGCATGCCATTGGATTATTTCTACTGAAAACAGACTTTTCTGACCAGACAGATGTAGCCATGTTCCTTCAACAAAGATTATTGTGGTTGTTTTATAAATGGGACCTCTACTTAGAGTTCATAATAGTAAATTCTGAAACAATGTTATAATGAAAATTCGATGCGAGTGGAAAGTTCCGAGCACAAGCTGAAAGCGAGCGCGAGGAACCACGAGCATCCCGAGCATAATAAGAAGCCGATTGTTTTGATTATTGGTTATTTTGTTCCAATCGATTACTTTTCGCACTTCCAATTTATTTTTCGCATTGGTAATTTACTTTAAAGTGACGTTTCTCACATCAAAACGACAGCAGGAAAATAGTAAAAAATATAGTCAAAATAATACGCTTGCAGAATAATCTGTCAAAAAGTCACTTATATACCTACTTCATCTTGGTGATTCGCCTCAAAAAAAATTAATTATGAATCATTGTTAATGTGTTAACCATTGAAGCCGGAAGCTAATTCACATGCAACGTTCACCGAAATGCTTAATAACGATGATGAAATTATACACATTTATATCACAGAAAGATGTATTCTTTCTTATTGCAATTATCCAGCGAAGGCACGAGATGCCTTCGAGAATTTGCTCCACCACATTATCGATTACATCAGTGAATCTGTTGCGGTGGCCAAGATCAAAGAAACCGCATAAACTTATTAAGACGTGTATTCCTCCGCCCCCACCAAGAAATTACCAGGAGAAACTGGCCTCGAGCAGTGGCGTCCTTGACAGGAAAGGCCGATACAATAAGGTGTGATAAAAAGTTAATGACAAACAGAAAAACACTAGCATTCACGCAATGTCACAAAAATGAGGCTGTACAAAATGCGTAACTAATCTCAAACGGTACAGAAATGAAGATTCTCCCAATGGGGAACAACAAGGAAAATTATATTAAAAAAAAGCTTTTCAAAGACAAGCAAATTTTTACAAAAAAATCATAATCTCCGACCGCGAAGACTCCCTCATACCAATTTAGAATCGAATCATACCATAATCGCAAAACTCGTTCGCCATCTTGGAACCGCCATATTGAATTCATGAATCTTGATAAGAAAATCATAATCTACAACCACGACCCCAAAAACTCCCACACACCAATTTGGAATCGAATCGGACCATAATCACAAAACCTGTCCGCCATATTAAATTTATGAATTATGACAAAAAAAATTATGAATTTTAACAAAAAATTCATAATCTCCGACCCCGAAAAACCCACATACCAATTCAGAATCGAATCAGATTCCAATCACAAAACTCGTCCGCCATATTGGGGCCGCCATCTTGAGTTTTCCAATATTGACAAAAGAATTATAATTGCCGACCCCGAAAACCCCCAGATACTAATTTTGAATAGAATCGGATCATAATTGCAAAATTTGGCCGCCATTTTGTTTTTCTCTAATAAAAATTTTATAATGCATTGTCACCGGAATTAGGTACACCTACCAAATTTCAAATCAATCGGACGTCCGTCATATTTAGCTTGCAAGATTTGATTACAGACAGCACACAAAGGTGAAACTAAATAAATGCTAGTAAATGAACAAAATTATGCGGCACTGCAGATCAATTTCAAGTAATACCTAACGAACTTTCCATTTTTCCAAGGCCCAGACGATCGACGTTAGTGGAGTCGCAAAATGGAATTGCAGAAGACGTGTCAAAAATAAAGAAAACACATCTGAGTCTTCGAAAAGACATGAAAAATATCAACGATATTCTGGAGAGTCCGAAGAAAGACTCTCCTTGCATGAAACAAAAATTAGACAATGCCAAACAAACATACGGAGCTAATAAAATAGAATAAATCGGTGAGCCAACTCCAAGACCAACTAGCTGAATGTGAAAATCAAAGTGTACCCAATTTTAGATCGATTACGAGGAGTTTGAACAGGGAAAAATCTTAATTTTTTTCGTAATCACTGAAACTGGCCTGAGGAAGATCGAAGTGCTGCCACTGATATAGTGGAATCTTTAACAAAAAGTTTGAGAGAAACTTGTCTAAATACCTCTTGCACTCCTGTGAAGGACGGGTGTATAATGACATTTTAAAACGAATGGCAGGTGTCAAAAATTCAACAAAAAAATTGTGGAAATTTTAAATTTTGTTGGAAAATTCGGAAAATCCTGGAAACCGCTGTTCGAAATCACAGATTTTTCCATCTTTATTATTGCGGCTCTGTTCTGGTCAGCTGACGTTCGGCGGACAGCGGTTCCCAAAATTTCGACGAATTTTCCAACACAATTTAAACTTTCCACAATTTTTTTTTTATAAAAAATAATAACATCCTACCAGCATAATATGTCGTCTGTGTAAATAACAAGGAATACTATAAAAACGTATAAAAATACAATAAATAATAAATTCAAAATATTTTGAAACTATCGAGGAGATAATGTTTTCTGTCATTGGCAATAAATATGTGCCCCCATTATTCTTCTGGAAAATTTCAGAATTTCAAGTGCTATAAATTTAACAATTTTCATAGGTAAATTGAATTTTTTAGCAAAATCTACAAAGAATTTAGTGATGATGAATTTATAATTTGAAATAGCACCTGGTGAGAGGCAAAACCTCGAAACTAATCTGCAGATGGTGTCACTATCCCAATCAAAACAAAATTCTGCTAGTTTGTTACAGGGAGCACTTT
The DNA here is from genome assembly GCA_958298965.1 of Chrysolina haemoptera. Taxonomy (NCBI): domain Eukaryota; kingdom Metazoa; phylum Arthropoda; class Insecta; order Coleoptera; family Chrysomelidae; genus Chrysolina; species Chrysolina haemoptera. The sequence goes on along the minus strand of OY282588.1, from coordinate 10,360,109 downwards.
TAATTTTGTCCTCTGCAATGAGGAACATTGCATGAGTATCTGTTAGATATAATGCAATACCCGTCATTGTAATAGACAGGGGAGTAGTTGTATTTGCCATAATAAGCCTACATCGATGTATTTTAGAGTAAAAAGGGTGAAACATCGGTCGGAAACGACTATCGTTCAAATAGATTGTTAATACTCAGTAAACAAAAATAGCTTTCGTCACACTGAAAAAGATTAACAATGTGTGACTTGTATGAAGCAAAAGAACTAAAAGAGTCGGACATTTCGACTTCAAACTCGGAAATTCCGACTTTGAAGTCCGAATTTTATTTTTCCGACTTCGAAATCGGAAATTCCGACTTTAAAATCGGAAAAATAAAAAAAATAACTTTGTGGCCCTTAGACGCTTTCGTACGGATAGTTACAATAATACCACTGTTCTTTTAATAATACCAAACCTAGAAAACTTAAACTGGTCAAAAATAAATACAAGTGGTCAAATTTATTTCTATAATATCATTTTAGGACACTTACATAGGCATTATTTCTCAAAAAAATCAGATAGTTCTGAAGAAATAAATTGAAAGAACAGTTGTGCTCATATATGACCCAAGACGTCATTTATCAGAAACTGAAAGTGAGTTAATGATTATTTATAATATGGAAGGACCTACAAAAATCTCAAGATTAAATCAGTTTAAAATCATTTATAACTTGTTTCAGTTTATTCCAAAATAATCAATGCAAACTTCCTGACAACCACCTGTCCTAAAGTTGATGCAAATCATTTGCGAATGTAATTGGAGAAGACATCGGATCTGAATATGCAATCGTTTGGTTTCTCAGAATTGAGCGGCGTGTGGAAATGAAGAATTTCGGTTCAGATTAGAATCGAAAGTGATTGATGCACATGTACGAAAAAGCGTGAATTAAGTTATCAGTCCTGACAGCAGTACAAACAGTATTTTGTTTCTAAACAGCAAGGTCGTTTTTCGGAGATATGAGGTTTGTTGATCAGGTGTCTTACGCGTGCGACTTCTGAACGAATTATTTTGGATTATACAGTGACCGCCAAAAAGTACGTACCATATGAGAAAAAAGTTGTATTATTAGAGTATTAGAAAAAAGATTCTTGGGAAAAGTTTGTGCATATCCGATAACCTAAAAATCTATTTTGACACATGTCACGTGATCGCTAGTATGGCGGCAAATAGAAAAAAATTACTATGAAAAGGCAAAAAGTGGGTTAAAATGTGGGTTAAATTCCCTGAATTCTCAGTATGTTGTAGATTTTGACCTCCTCGGCAACAGTGTCCATGAGCACAAAAAATCAGCCGACTAGTTTTCAAGATACAGGGTGTCGAAGATGAAAAGTGAAGCTTACTGATAATTTTTTTTTAACAATTCCAAAATTGAAAAAAACGCCCTTGATATCGTATCCATTATACTTTTTCGTTTTGTGCTCTACAACAGTGTGAACAAAGAAAAATCCAATTCGATTAATTTTTTACCAACCAGTGTGAGTTCTCTGATGAGAATTGATTGTCCAATTTAGCCAGGATGAACTCCCTCAATCTTGACCAAAGTTAACCGACCATTATTTTTTTTTTATACAGGATGGTTCGGAAATAGGGGTACGTCAACCTTAAGTTTTTTTAGTTCAGATAAGGGAGAGCATGTCATACATATAAAACCAATAAATAAAAACTGCCAAAAGATTATCCTAGAGATTTCCAATGAATTACAAATTGGGAAAACCGGCCAAGCTAGGTAAGCGAAGGTACTTGTAAGATACGACACCTCAACTAGATTAAATTTGAAATATATACAGGAACTTAGAAACAATATTTGAAATTGAAATTGTGTGAAATATTGATCTCACTAATTTACATGTACGAAGTGTAGTATATGCATACCGTTAAGAATTACGGTATGCATATGATGAGGTCATCTCGAATTGTAAATATTGTTGTTACCTAACTCTAGAGAGGAGAGAGCTTAGTTCTGTACAGACATCTGAATAAAGGGGTACTTAGTAAAGTGATGAGTGTTTATTTATTGTTCTACATTGTGTATTCTACAACCCTTATACCCAAGTTGTGAGCTCTAGTGAGGATTACAAAGAATAGCGAACGTAACATAAAGTGTAATATACAAGTGGGATAAATCCCCACAACTTAATACAACAACAGCAACAATTTGAGTAATACAGATAAAATGTTAGGTTTATCGTCTAGCCAGACATTCGTCAGTTATTCTACATTCCCTCTACGCCTATGGTGGTCCTTTAGAAATAGTACGGTGTCACTTCCTGTGCAACATTATTTTCGTTGTTTTCGAATTCATCGATTCAAATTTCATTCGTGACCACCTATGATTCAGAAACAAAAAATAAATCATCTCGCTACAAAAAGCGAAGATTTGTTTTTCAGGAGGTTTTTCTTTGAAGCTGTCTAACAGCATATGGGATTAAATCTATCATCTTTCGAACCCACTCAGAGACAGTCTTGGCATCTGTTTCAAATTATCAAGCACGACAACGAGCGAAAAGAAATACAACACCGCTACCGTCGTCTTTATGTAAATGTTGGGATGCATATTTCTGAAAATCTATCAGATGGCCTCTGCCACATGTTTCAGTTCATTCGGCCACAGTCTGTGATTTTTGAATTATTTATAGAGCATAATTATATAAACGTGTTTTTTTAATAACTGCATGATTTTTTTTCGTTGTTTCAAAGCATACATTTTTGAAACAACGAAAAAAATAATTGCGGTTTTTTTTACAAAAGAAAAACACGTATTTTCAGAATTATTTGGTTAATTTTCACAGCACGAATAGTATTCGGTAGAAAATTTCACACCTCACTCTTTCAGCCAATCAAAAAATTGGTTTTTATTTAGTTGCCATGGCAACCCAAAAAATTTCCGGAAATTTTTATCCTCCTGGCTACCCTAGGCGAAATTAATAAGTGGAAATTTTTCTGTCAAATATTTGACATGTGATAGTTAACATTTTGCTTTTATGTACAAATAGAATGTTATTTTTCATATGAAAAGAGATAATATTTCATAATTATATATTCACTAAATATTTCGAATGTGTCTGAAAATATTTTGAGAACTTGCATTTCAACGATGAATAGGTCCATCGGTAAAAAATGTATATCAATCAAATCTATCTATGCTTGACTTGATGAACTTAATATTTGAAACAATTTTATTCAACTTATCTTTTCGTGAATACTCGGCTAAAATTTGCAACAATTCCTTTCCACATCACTTCCCAATAGACAATCGGCATGGACCAGTCAAAACTATTTTGGTTCTGCGTGATGTGCAATGCAATTTTAGGTTGAAAATGTCGCAAAATGAATTTTCCTTTCTCACATACAAACACCGCCACTAATACCAACGCGTAACTGTCATTATATCAACAAAAACCATTCATGGCCCACTGATGTTACAACTTGTTTTCTCTCAGAATAATCTACAAGTCAGTTGAATTAACCATTAATTTAATATATTTTGGTGTGAAATTTTCTCACCGAATCCCCCTCACTAGGGAGATTATAAGTGAAAATTTTATACCAGTTAATTTTAGCCAATCAGATGCCTGCATTTTGACATGTTGCTATGACAATAACCTATTTTCTTCGGAAATTTCCCTCTGGCTTGACAGCTGTCAAAAACACAGTGGTGTAAAATATTTTTGATAGATATTTATTTATAACTCAATTATAGGTACATGTTATTATCTGTTACAAATTTCAAATGTATTAGAAATTCCTTTTCCTCGTCTTTTCTCTTCAATGGCGAGTAAGGAAGGAATCCGTTGTTTTTTTTTTCATTAAATAATAGTAATACTTCGACACCATTTTGTTCTTTTCCACACAGGATTTATGGGTTAAATATGGAATAGTTTCACAAAGAATATTGCTCATGTTCTTAAATAGATCTTCTTGTTCAGGTTTTAGGCCAGAATTTTTCACCAAATCAGTTAAATACTTTACATTTTTATGATGAACTTGAATATGCTTACATTCTGTACAAAAGGAACAAAGATTGTCCGTGTCGCCATTTATGTTATTAATAAATATTCAATTAATTATCTGTATTTTACGACACCCAAGTGTTAACAATTAATTATAAGAAACCATAGACATAAGAAACTTGTCACTGTCACTACATATATACATAGGGTCAAGTAGCTCAGTGGTTGAGACTGAAGCGTTCAAAACCATTGACTGCTGGTCGGCTAGGTTCGAATCCTCAGCGACTTCAGAATTTTATCTGATGGCCCGAGAAAGTGCTAGGAATCGCACGTTAAAAGGTAAGACCTCGTTAATCTTTGGCTCGCACAAGTTTCGACTTTTGAGGGCTGCCGTTCGTAAGGGGATGATAGCTGGTTAACGGAAAAAACAATTTTAACAAAAAAAAACAACAATAGCCAACTTTGATTAATTTTATAACTCGTAAAATTATAATTTATTTTTTATGCGTTATTATTTTTAATTCTTTTAATACTTTCCCTTGTTTCTAGTAGTATAAAATTAGGAAAAGTATAAAGACTAATATTTATTTTAGATTATTATTTAAACCTTGTTTTACTAGACCATATGGAAATTACAATATTTAACATAAAATCCGAGGTTAATGAATGAAGGTGTGTAGAAGTAGACCTTAATTTTGTCCCTTTCCTCTAGTACTATAAAATTATGAGATTTTGGTAGAATATTTGCTCCTTATTTAATTATTTAAACCACATTTCAATAGAGCATAGGGAAATTACAATATTTGACAACAAATCCGAGATTAATAAATGAAGGTGCCGCCGATGTAATTCATTAGCGTCCTATAGAAGTAGACTCCAACTTTTTTCCCTTTCCTCTAGTACTATAAAATTATGTTGTTTTTGGTAGAATATTTGCTTCTCTATTTAATTATTTAAACCACATTTCACTAGAGCATAGGGAAATTGAAATATTTGATATCAAATCCGCGATAGAAGTAGGTATACCAACCTACTTAAATTTTATTCCCTTTCCTCTAGTTCTACAAAATTGTGTGATATGGGTAGAATATTATATATTTTATTTAATTGTTTAAACCACATTTTACTAGAGCACAGGAAACCCAAAAAAAATTGGTAATAAAACTATTTTCATCTCCAGTAATCTCCAGGAAATTTTCTCCTACCTTCACAACAGACTCTTTATAATTTTCTGAATTTCTTTTTTTCATGTTGAAGCCCCAATCTTCTAAAATTCTATTCAACTCTTCGACAGAAGTTGATGCCTCGATGTTGTATTTTCTTTCTTTGCAAAATTCAAGAAATTGATTCCATATCATTGTTATTGATTTTTTTGGATTATCTGGAATTAATTTATCCACCTCTTTTCTTATCGTCTTACAATTTTCTTTACCAAAACACGACATTTTAATTTTGTATCTGATGTACATAACAGATAAAACGCGACTACAAGCGACTATGCTTTTGAACACAAAACACATACCTACTGACTTTGAAACTTGTCATACACAACGTCAAAAAACTCGTCATCATGGGCCATTTTATGCAACACTCATTGGTTGAAAATACACAAAATGTTACTTTTTGTGTTCACGAAAAATTATTCGCAATTCGCTGTTGTGAGACAAAGCCTTAACAACGGCCCACTATGATGTCCGTTATATGGATAATAATATGTCACCTAAGTATGTCACCAATTTAATTTCTATTTTAAAAAAGTTTTGGTATAAAATTTTCTTACCGAATCTTCCGCGAGCATGAATTAATATTCCGGAAATTTTCCTCAGTTGCGAATTTAAAAAAAAAAAAGTTTTCAAAAAATTCGCCCTTTGAGAAAAATTTCCGGAAATGATTCATGCTCTAGGGAGATTCTAAGTGAAAATTTCAAGAATTTACAATAAATTTGCATTATTTAATGTCACTTCTGACATTAAAATCGCGCAATTTCACTTGAATTTCCATCTATGGTCAGTGCAGTGCAATTATCGGGGGTAATACCACGAGTGGTCGCAATACTATCGATAATTCTGTCAGAAATCAACGAGATCAAATTGCTTGGTAACACCACGAGTCCCGTAGGGTCGAGAGTGGTGTTACCTCAAAGCAATTTGATCGAGTTAAAGATTTCTGACAGAATTATCGATTGTATTGTGAGCACGAGTCATATTTATTGAGATAATTTCACGAACCAACCAAGTTATTATTCGAAATTTGATCGAGTAAACAAAGTGAATTCATCAATAGTTGCAACTAATGAATAATAAACATGAAGTCTGTCAACCTGACCTTTATGTCATATTAGATTACAAGATGTATCATTGCTGTTTATATTTGTGGTTGACTTGGCGACGTGGTCTTTCCGGATCGGAAAGAAAGGAAGCGAAAGGAAGCGTGTACTTTCGCGAAATCCCATTCTGATTGGTCCTCATATCGCAGGAGACGCGACTTTCATATAGTGAGTGAAATTGTCGCTGAAATCCAGCGGTAATTGCACACCTCTTATGGACGTTTTCGGAAGTAATTACACAAGTGCATCAAAATTACCGATATCTTTCCATGAAAGCATGTTGTCTAAAAACAGCATGAGTTTATTTTCATATTTTGTCGAAAGAGCCCGACTCCGAACGAAGAAGGTGGCAAAGCGAAATAGATTTTCGCCGACCAAAATGTATTGGGGATTAAATGCGGGAGAAGCGAATCTTGCTTCAATGAAATAAACGATTTCTGTGAGTGATATTTTTTAATAACATTTTCTCTATCTAATTTATTTTTAATGAAAACTAAAGATAATTAAGAAAAATTAACTATCTGAATGAAAATGCGAATTTTTACTTTCGGGTTTTTTTTCAGTTAGTCTTTTCACAATATCTATCAGATGTGGGTCAATGTCCAACGTGACTTTAGCCGGGGAAGTAGTTGTTTTCTGTTAGATATTAAAAAAAAAAATATTTTTCATTTTTCAATCTTCATTGAGAATGTTCCCCTTTTCAACATTGTATTTTTCATTATTCCACTAGTGGAATAATGTAATTTCATTATTCCACTAGTGGCCACTTCTTGAGGACTGCAAAAACACTTTCTTGTCGCGGTTCACACATAATTTTTTATCCTACACAACAATTGTTGGTAATATTTTTTCTACAGAAATTCTATCTATTGAAAAACTGACAAATTACCTTCAAATATGACATCTAATGATTTAATGAATTTGTAGACATTGACAACTGCTAACAATTTATTTTTATACTGACGTTTAATGGCGTCGCCACCTAGCGTGAAAATGTAAAGTTTGTTTTCTCGGCTAGCCTAGAAAAGGTAAGTTCTCTGCGTAAATCCGGTAAAATTCAACTTACTCCCAGTGTAGGATAAAAAACATTTCCAAATACTTTCCAACAATTGAACTAAGGCCATATTCACTAATCTTGATGTTTCTAACTCCTACACATATTTGTTGACCGGCTATAATAATTGTCAGTAAAAATCTTTATTGGCCGTACACGCTGCGGGAAATTCATTGGAAATATATACTCATAAGTTCAAATCATAATGATAGAAGCAACATCATATAGACATTTATATCGTTACAACCAACATGTGCACTCCTAAGTGCTCATAAACATGCCTCATCAAGATTAATAGTTTCCTTGAACTTGGTGTAGAGTAGTTTTGGATTTATATTGAATATGATATCTATACTGAGTGGTGCAGACGATCATTTGCAAATGTACGGTTCCGTTAGGTTCTTCAGATATTCAGTAGTAATACTACGGAAGCATCGAAAATAATCGATTATACTTCCGAGTCACGAGACATATACTGCGAGCGGTAGCTGGAGTGGTGTTTCAAGAAATACGTCGAGTATAATCGATTATATTAGTTCGCTTGAGTGGTATTCGTTACGATTATATATCGAATAAACTTGATGATTCTTTCATTGACGTTAATTATTGACAAACGTCATAGCTCTTTGTATTACAAGGGAGGAAACTACCACTTTTCCTCCCGCAGGATGTAGTTTACTGCCGGACGCGAAGCGGAGGGCTGATCGTTAGACCTGATGCGATGTACGCTTGTCCAGTGTTCTGCATCAGCCTAAAGCCGACCCCCTTAGCGAGTTAGATAGGATGCAGAACAAAGTACTCCATATCATTACCTGTAGCAGACGATACCTTCGAGTGGAAACCCTTAGGGAGCTCGCATGCGTCGCGTCGACTCAATCCCGACATTTATCAAAAAACTAATCAGAACGCCCGCAAAATGTTTTTTTCTGTAGTTCAATAAATTAATTACTCAGAAAAGTTTTATTTATAACTGTACATAAAAAAAGGAATAATTATTTTCTCTCAAATAGAAATTACAATTTTCAAATGTTCCTGAAAAATTAGTACCAAGTTTGAAGTTCTGTGAGTTGACCGATGATGAACTCAATGTGCATTCGGTTTCGTTCGGAACGTTAACATTTTATTTTTCGGAAACGGAATGGGCTATTATTGTAGCAATTTTGTTATTCGAGGAGATACTTTCTTCAATATAGCTTTCCGCTACCATACTACTCTTCCATTTTTCATGTAATTTTGGTGTTTTATTAAAGAAAGCACCACCTTGAAAAAGAAGCGTTGACGACGTTCGGCGTAGACAATGTCCGGTGTAACCTTTCAGGTTTTCCAAATTAAGTTATTTCGCTATGATAGAAGGAACACTTCCTATAGTATTTTTACCTACAGGTAACTAAATGTATTTATTATTTCTGTAGGTTAAAAAAACCTACGTTGTTTACCTGCTTTTGGTCGTAGTGCAATGCACTTTTTAACTAAGTTTAAGGCTCCTATTTCGCTTTCTTTAACAATGGTGAAACTTTTTGACGTGCAGGTCTTGGTTTCTGGTACCTTGATCAGTAAAACAGCCCCTCTGTCTTTAATGTCATCAATTATCATCTTCATCATTTCATCATTTCTTAAGCCTCTAAATACGCCCATTACCAGAACAACTTTATGTAGCAGAAAAGTATCATCTGGAGCTTTTCTTATGAAAATTAATAATTGTCCACCTTCCAACACCTTTGATTTTTTAGAAATGTATCTTTTGAATAAACTTTCAGAAAGACCATCAGTTGACTGAATGATGATATATTAATGTTTTCTTCAACAATCCATGTTGATTTCAGCTGTGAGTATTTGGTCCATAGACTATTTGCACTGTATTTTTCAGACTGAAATATGCCATTAAGACAGTTTCATTTACTGTATTCATGCTTGGTTTATGCACCCTACCTAAAAAATAAACCTTAGACCTAAGAACTAAGAACTAAGAGTAAATCAATGCAAATGTGCTTAGGTACTAGTTGAAGTTCCATAAACGTTCGTGTTGTTTTCCTATTAATGAACTCTTGGTTCTCAGTTCTTAGTCGTAGGTTTAGTTCTTAGGTAGGATGCATAAACCAATCATCACTCTGTTTTCATCTTTCCATTTCAAAAAATGGTCATACTCCTTCTCGTATAAGTATTTGGATTTCACAGGCATTAAATTTCCTAACGCTTTTTCAGCTTTGAGCGTCACATTCTGTGGGATCTCCATGATTATTATAAACACAACCGTTTTTAGTTTCCTCCACTAACAAGCTTGTCAATTCTTACAAAAATGCCGACCAGAACGCAGTAAATACTATGAGAAGATATTTATGAAGTGAACAACGTCGTTTTAGATAATTTTTTCGTGAAAAATAAAATCTTGTATGCACCACGAGCGTTACTAGATCCTAACGCCCATCGGGCAACATTCATCCCTATACCGCACTTGGTACATAAATATCTACAATACAGCTCATTCGAGCAATTCATTAGAAATGATTTGAAGTAAGGGACGGTCCCAGGTACTTTGTTTAATTTTGGAAATACTCCCAGGTCACTGTGGTTTTCTACCTCGGTCATCGATTTGTTGCCCAAAAGATAACCGAATGTTGGGTTGTCATAACCCATGTGTAACACGCAACACTTGTCGACATTCTAAGGTATGTTCCAAGTTTCACACCAATTTTGCACGGAAATGAGATCAGACTGAAGATCAGCATGACTATTTAGGGGGTTCCCACTTGAACCTTCTGTCATCTGCGAAAAAAGCATGGTCTGAGTGGATTGCAGTGGGCAGATCTTAGATATATGCCAAGAGTATGTCCCAAAACCGAACCTTGTAAGAAGCGAGATGACTTGATGTAGATCTGAGTGACTGGAACCAACCCTCACTTTGAAAAATCTATGTCAGAAAGAAATGCTCTGTTCCAGTTGAGCGGATGACCTCTTATTCCGAAGTGTCCAAGTTTGTGAAGTAGCTTAATTCGTGAAACCTTGTCAAACGCCTTGGAAAAATCGAGATATATTATGTCAACGGGTGACCAGGAGTCTAGGAATCTGGTCCATTTATCCAGGCAATAGAGTAAGCTTATTGTTGTTTATCTTTCATGAATAAAACCAGGTTGATTAGGTGAAATCACATTGTTTCCAAACGAAAAGGGTTAGAGGTTATCTACAATTATTCTCTCCATAATTTTGGCACATAAGGACACTAAGGCTAATTGGTCTGTAGTTTCCACGATCGAGTTTGTCTCTTTTTTATAAATAGGAGTGACAGAGGCCAACAATCATTGAGTGGGAAGGCAGGAGTGTACAAAAGAGTAATCGAAAACTTGGCAGGGGTTTTGTGAGAACGGATTCATGTCTTTTTGAAATAAATGTTGGTATATTATCTGGCCCAGGTGAGACACCTGTTTTGACATTCCTTAGTTTTTTCTTCAGTTGAAAAATACATATGGGTTGAAGAGTTTTGGTATCTTTGTGACATTACATGGGGTAGCGCTGCATTTTTAACTGGTGAGAAAGATTTATCGAAACTTTCAGCGAGCATTTAAGCAGCTGCAGCATTGGATTCACATATGGTTCCATTTATATCGCGAATCATTGGTATAGAAACTTTCGATGAGAGTTTTCTTTCTTTCAGTGTAAAATTGTTTATAATTGGTTGGGTGTTATAGCACCGGGCGGCAAAATCTTTAGGGCGGTACGCGCGAAGCCCCATTAGTAACGAGTTGATGTTAAGAAGTTAAAACATAATTTTACAATTTACAGTAAAGGAAAACTATAGAAATGAAATAAAAAATTGTTCGGCATTTCCGATCTGAATCTAATTTTGAAAAAAATAAGTAGTTACAATATCGCCAGCTGGCTTGTTGGCGATGGTCGGCTTTGCTTAACTCTTTTGACAAGTCAATGCCGCCACGTCCGCATGTCGCATTGCAAGGAAAAAATATATTTGGCGGGGTAAAATGTCATTTTATCTCCTAATTTTTTAAATTAACAGTCAGTGATACTTTTGTTATTGGTATAATGTTCTCTCTCACGGCTGTTTTTGGGCTTCAGTTGAAATCTGAAGTAAATATGATGATTCGATAATACATTGTTCAATTGGGTGTTCAAGTGTCTTCTTTAGCTCTACCAAGAATGTTACATTTATAACCTTTACCGCAAGATTTGATTCATAGTTCTGTTTCGCCGTTTTTGTGTCTTGAGACAAATTAGAGGAGTAAGAACGACGGGCTCAAAATCTTCAGGAGACTTAGTTGATATGAATATACTTCTTTCAGGGCTTACATTTTTTATGGAAATCGGTGGATTAATGTCTCATCGATCTATGTTTTTTTTAAACAGTTATTGCAGGTCTCAAGAAGTGAATTGCAGAAGAACTCCCAAAATTTGGAGTCAATATCGAGATATTGATATAAAGATTATACCAGTTGAATGTATACTCAAAGTCGTAGCTAGATCGTTCTGGTTCATTCTTCTGTTTTCCCATATGGTGTTTCGAGGAGCTTTGTTTGTTTCAACTTGGTCATGTTAGGGGAAACCGATAGGAGGACCAGTTTTAATGTAGGTTGGGATCATTTTGAAGAAAAATAATTTCGCATCTACTAAAATTCAATTTCAGTCCAATCGGAAAGAAATCGCAGACGAGCAGCTGGAAAAAGGTACCTGTGGTGCCAATGACTTTGTGTGGCCACCAGGCTTTGGCATTGGTAAGGACATAGATATCCAAAAAATGATGACATCAACATCCCATCAAGAAATCCTGGAACCGATGAAAATAACCATATTCATATGTCCCAAAACAAGGAGGACTTCTTCATAACGCCTTTGGTACATAAATAGCCATTGGAATTATTTTGATTGTTTAAATGATGGAGAATGTATATTGTATTTCCTAGGTTATAGACAGTATTACAACACGGTTAGACTCGATTCAAAACCACTCAAGTAATAAATCGTCGTTTATAAATCAATAATGAAGCAGGAAGATATGCGTAAACACGTTCAGAACGAAAACAATTCGGAATCTAACGGTACCGGATAATTCAACATAAATCGTGAGATCATTTCCTACACGAGCAGAATGCATTTCAAAACGTCCACAATTATGGCAATTGAAGCATTAAAAACTACTTTTTCCGTTTCGTTCACCTCACGACATCATTAAACTAACATTCTTTCATTGTAATAAAGTTGAACTCATTGAAGGAGAACAACCAGTCGGAATATTACGATATGTTGGGAATTTTAATAGAAATGTATATGAGTCGATGAGTTGCAAGATAAATATCGAGGAATTTATGTTTTAGGAGCTTTGATTGCAGTCGTCATAAACCGCTTTTTTGGTGACATACAGCTTGGCAAATCTATAATAATGCGCGATTTAAAATGAGAAAGTATATTGACGATACTTCAACCAATATGATGAACATGAACGATGAGTCAACAGTTTTCTTCGCCTAGTTGGGTATCTATGGAGATTTGAAATTTCTTGAGAGTAAAAACATAGTGAAGAATTGCATCAAGCATCGCATCAAGCATCGCATCCATAGCATCAAGCATCGCATCAAGCCTCGCCTCAAGCATCGACTCAAGCCAGGCATCAGATGGCACACAAACAAAATCGCTCGATGCGGTGCTTTAGTCGAGGCTTGATTCTTTACTATGTGTGGTTGATATTTAGTAAATGTATTTGCAAGGCCGTCTTTCACCTATTAGAGGCTCTGGGCACATTAGGATAATGGGGCCATTATGACCATAATAGAGCACTATTTTGTTAAAAGAGACAAATAACGTAGATATGCAAAGTTTTAGCTTTATTTTCATTTCTTCACAGTTACATTAGATATTATGAATTTTTTGAAAGTAAACTATTATTGCGAAAGGCAATTGAAATCGAAAAAAGTATTTAGTAATCGTATATAAAACTTATGTACTTCAAAAAGCGCTTCAATCGCTATTGCCATCTTGTAGGAAATGCGCATGTCACTAAAATATCTAAGTGTTTATAATATATTATCCTGGTGGAGGTACCCGACCCAATAGACCAGGGTCGTCTTTTTCAAAAATACGATTCAAATAAAATATTGTGAAAATTCAACAAAGAACGTAAAAATATTGATTGAAATTAAATTGGATGAGATTATAATTAATATTAGACTATTTGAATTGGGTGAATTTCATGATAATGCATTATAGAAAAATAGCAATAAATAAAAGAGACATAATTTTATGACAAAAATGTATATCTAGTATGTGTCTCATCTAAACTGTAGACAAGTAAACTAGCTATTTTATCGAAAACCAAACAAACCCCTAATTAATGCAAGCAAGCACAATTCACATTTAAAATTATTATTTAAGTTAGTTTTTCTACGTTCATGCAAAAAACAAAACTTTATTGAACTATATTTGGTGGAAAAACTGTCTCTTTATTGCACTCATCTGTCATTCTACTATAGCGTTCTGTCATCATGACAGACAAACTTTCAAATCGACGCCAAATTTAGCCCATTTTCTGTGAGATTGTATTACGTTTTAAATAGTTGCATGTTTCATCATATTCATTATATAATGGACTATGAAATTACTAGAAAATGCAATTTGTTGAAAATAAAATTATTTCCTTCGAATAACATCTGAATTACACAAAATGTTTTTGAATTACTTTTAGCAGATAGATTTAAACAAACAATGTCTTCCTTTCAGTTTAGTCCCACCTAAATGAAACATTTTCTGGTTTTTGCATGAACGTAGAAAAAATATTGTATGAAACTCGTGTAAAAAGAGTTTATTGCACTCGACGTGTTGTCCAACTCGGCCTGATGGCCTCGTCGGACAATTTCAAGTCGAGTGCAATAAACATCTACTTTTTGCACTTGTTGCATAAATAACTATTAAACTTCGCGCTTCACGCTTTTTTTTTGCTTTATTTGAATGATGCGATTTATTAGCGTAACTGTTGATCAAAGACACCAAAAATAATTAACTGATGATTGTTTTAAAAGAGTAAAATTAAGAGGAATATAATTGTATTATATATGTACAGTTTTTATATATTGAAATTTATCAAACATGCTGCATTCGGTAAGCCTGATTATTTTCAGGCGAGAGTAGAATAGCTATCGGTTATCGTTTGGTAATGTAGTAGGAACTAGGGGGCCCCCCCAACCATCGCGGGCCCCTGGGCACATGCCCATGTCAAAATAATCCATATGAGTTGCAATGATTTGATTGATTTGAATACTTGACCAGTTCTTTTTTTAATGCTCTCTCTAGAACTAGTCGAAAACAGCCTCCAATTCCATATTTCCTTATTTTTTTTTAAGTAAGTCAATATTTATAGTTTCAATTGCTCTATTTAAGGCCAAGAAAACTACCCCTTTGATTTCTCTGTCGCATGAATGTCTTCTTTTCACTTCGACATCAGAAACAGTAGAAGAGTAATATTGTCTAAAACCTGATTTTTATTGAACAATTGTTTCATTATCTAGAATGAATAAAAGGAGTTGATTTTCGACTTCAAGCTCTAACAATTTCTCAAGTATCGGAATCGGAACTACTAAAATTTTTTTCTACACATAGGAGAGAATCTCAGTTATCAAAATTGAATAAATTGTTTCAAGAACTCTATTCCCAATAATGCCAAAAGCCACTTCAACTATAGCACGATTAATATTATCTTTGTCACACAAGTTCTTTTTCAAGGAAGAAACAACAAGAATAGTAATGTTGATAAAAGAACGAAAAAACTTGAAAAAAGTTCGGTTGTTGCTAGGTGACAGAAAATTGTATGTGACAACAATGACAGATCCAAATAAAGTCCTGTCAAAGAGCCACTTGTAATTTTCTGTGGCAATTAATAACCTATAAAATAAATATCTAATATACAAATGTTTCAATGATAATATTCGATATTTCGATCATAAAGTAGTGTTATCAAAAATTGTGGAATATTATTCACAGTAATAATATGTACGTACACTAACTGTTGGACCTAATTCACAATAGGTAATCCAAGGCATGTGGCTACAGAAACTGTAAGTAATTGACATTGAAATACTTAATGAAATCGGTTAACGAATTCTCGATAACTATGAATTTAATACAAGTAAGTGAATAGTGCAAAAGCTCTTCTTTCCTACTCGGAAAAGAAAGTATCACTTCACTCACTGATACATAAATAACTATTATTTATAGTTTCTGGAACCTTATTTATTATATTATCAAACTTGTTTAGTGGAGTACCTAAAATTTTCAATAATATGACTCAATCCTAACAATGAATTGAAGGCTTTACAAATTTCACTGTCAGAATTCACATGTATCCCATCAAATGAAATTTGATTCTTACTTTAATTTATTTTCATTTCTACAATCTATCGAGCATTGCATTGGTGGTAATTTTTTTCACAGAACGAAATACAACCACTTATACTGAAAGAGAGACGAGCCCAAAATCCTACTCAATTTAGAAATTCGCACGTGAAAAATCCTAGCATCCGCCTGTTGAGCAACAGTGGCTTCCTTATCTCCCTTCAAAAGAACCTTCTTTGCTCTTGAAATCTTCAGATCCACGCCCCTGACGGATTTCAGGTACTCGCTGGCTGTCAGTCCTTTCCTACACAACTTAATTTTCAAGAGAGAGCTTTGCTTCAGAACCTCCAGATTGTTCGGTTCAGTTCAGATCGCGCTGGCTGTGCTTTGCGAGAGGACGTGCGTTTGTTTGTTTCTTCGTCGGTCGTAGTTTCGTTGCCTGACTTTGCGTTCAAAGCTTCACCGACGGTCACTAGATTCTTTCTTTTTTTGTGAACTGAGTGTCTGTTCTCCAAAGTGTTTTCTGAATTCAAATAGTGGTCCTGGTTGAAATTACTTTCCTGGATGTTGAGGAACATGTAACAAGAACTCCAATTCTCTTTCATCACTTGAAAGTAAGGCACCTTCTATAACGTATTGCTTCTTTTATAGTCATAATTTTTAGTATTGTTTTAATTTGTCGCTGCATCTGAATGCATTCTAATTGAGGCCATCGTAATGTTATCGAAATAATGTATGTGCAATGTTATTTTTAGTTGAGCTAACCTTGCCTCTTGAACTTTCTCAATTGACAGTTGGTTATTCTTAGCCGACAGATTTAAAGCTTCTAGTTGATAAATAGTAAACACGTAATGTTCTTTACCAGTTCGTATGGATATTTATATAAATATGTGTGTAAAGAGTACATGAATAATTGGTTTTGGAAACTGGAGACTACATACCTACCTACTTACTATATTTCCACTGCTAACGCTTTCGCTAGTTTCTTTTTGAATTGGAAGATGTGTTAGATTTATTACTAGGTATAATAACTATCGTTCCATATATCAATGACATTCTTTTCAGGACTTGAGCGGTTTTGAATTTTTTTTATTTGAACATTTTTAAAACACATACACATACAGACTGTTTTGTAAATATACAGGAGTTCAGAATGAGAAATCCTAACTGTGTTTGTGGAGAGTGCAACTTGTTTCTCTACTGAATTGAATATTTATAAAATTTTACGAGCACGACGATCTCCTTGCTTTTTACCTAACCTCTCTTAAAAAACGTGAGAAAATTTATGAAATAACATCAGTAAGTACAAATTGTCTTCTGAGTCAAACTGGAATGCTACATAGATGAATTTTTTCCTTCTATTTCAACAAATCAAAGGAAGACTAAGCCTGCTTTGCGTGTTTCATTAGACAGATGACATTATTATTATGTACTTTTTCCAGATATTTAGATAATTAGCGGTTGTCCTGCATATAGATGTGTATTTTTCTGTTTCACCGACTAATCCGTTGTCGATTTTATGGCGAAGTGAATGTTATTCATTTTATGGCAAAGTCGGTGGCGAAGGCGCTGGCAGATTTCAACTTATAAATATTTCTGAGCATTGGTTGTATGATATTTATATGTACACGTGATCTCTTGGATCTGCTCAGCCTCATCTTTAGGTGGTAGTATTGATCTCAGACTCTCCGAGATTGTATGGGAGGTGGGGTTTCACCATCTGGCTTCTCGTATTTCTACGATGGTCTCAGTGGCCGTTCAAAGTCTCACGAACGATACCAAGCGGATCACCCCCATTAGTATTGACAGGTGGTGCCCATATATCACCGAAGTGAACCGAAATGAACCGTACCAAAAGGGCGAAGACTGCTCTTTAAATGAATCTATATAATGAAAATCATTTCAACGTAATAATTGCCCGTCATTACTACAATGACAATAGATATTTATGAAATGAGGACCATAATGACGATCATTATGGTACTAGCTGATAACACAGCTTGTACCATAATGATTGTTTATGATCCGAATTTCATTATGGTACTAGCTGATAACACAGCTTGTACCATAATGATTGTTTATGATCCGAATTTCATACAAATTTTATATTCCGACGATTTCTTTAAAAATAGATTTCTTATTGCATTACAGTAAGTAATGTAAACGTAGATTATTTTCAGTAATGTGCGTAGAAACGTAAGGTAACAATGGAATTGTTTGTTTGTATTCTCATGTTTGTTTTGTGTCTATATTTTTTTCATTATAGTCCTCAGTACTCTAATGAATCATTATAGTACTCAGTCCTATGAAGTACGTGTCTATATTTTTTTCATTATAGTCCTCAGTACTCTAATGAATCGTTATAGTACTCAGTGCTATAAAGTATGTTATTTTGGCACTAAAAATGAAATCCATAATAATGGCATTATGACACGTCGGAATATAAAGATATATGTACAATATCCATTCGTATTCATTGCCAATCATAACTAAATAATGATGATACATACTAACCACTAACAATCTGGCTCAGATGGGGAGCAGCATATTCCGGATTGGTTTGTCGAGGGGCGTACCATGCTCATTGTCAAAAACGGATATTTGTCTGATTCAAATAACTACAGACCGATAATGAATGCATGTTATAAGATGTTTACCCGAGGTGGCGCGTGGGTAATGTGCCCTCTTCCTAATCCAAGGTACGTGAGTTCGATTTACCGTGCGGTCTCCGGCTCGTGCATTAGATTAGATTAGATTAGTTTGGGGCTTCTGTGCCATAAGTATCAACACCGCGGCCTTTTCAGATCTATTGTGTTCGCCCTCGAAATCGTTAAGAGTTCTTTATCTAGCCCTGTCTTCGACACGAGACTCCATAGGCCAGTTTTCAGAACTCCCATGTATCCGGGAGCTTTTGGTTTTTCTTCTCCTAGTGTTAGAAACCTTAGCCTTGACGAGCCCTCACAGTGGCATAGTATGTGTGGCGATGTTTCCTTTTCTTCCTGACAGAACCTGCATAGCATTTCTTCTGCCAGACCAATAGTACTCATATGTTTGAGGAGTCCAACTATTATTCTAGTATTGCTCCTTCTCTGGTTTAGTAGATATTCTGTGAATGTTGGCAACGGTTTTTTGATAAACTCTTTGGCCTGTCTCGTTCCTGGTGAATCGTTCCACCATTCTTGAGATTTCTGTTGGAACCATGTTTTGGTGTTGGTTTTTAGTACAGCTTTCGCTATACCACAAAACGGTTCTGGGCCATTCAGGGCCTTACTTGCTCCTTCTCGAGCTAGTGAATCAGCCTCTTCATTGCCTCTGTAACCTGGGTGTGCTGGTACCCAAGCTAGTGTCAGTCTGTTCTGACTGCCTAGCTCTTTTAGGGCTTCTATGCAGTCCCAAACAAGTTTTGAGGTGATTTGCATAGAGTTGACTGCTTTTATCGCCGCTTGGCTATCCGAGTAAATGACAATGGTTTTTTCTGAGAACTCCTGCCTCATTAACTCTTGCGCGCAATGGTGTATTGCAACGATTTCCGCCTGGAATATTGTCGTGTGTGATTCTCATCTTCAGCTTGGCTCCATATATGCCGGATCCTGAACCTTCAATGGTTTTGGAGCCACCCGTGTAGACAGCGATTTCCGCGTTGATGGGAGGTCCCTCCTTCCACACATTCCTGTCCGTTATGCTTGTCTTAAAAGTGTTGTCAAAGCTATATCTGGAAAGTATGCCATCTGATGGCATACGTATGACAGGGTCGTTTTCCAACTCTTCATATAGCTTGTTGTAGTCACTCCCGTGCATGTTGCTTATGGGTGCTTGACCTCTAAGTAATCTGCTCGTGACCGACCTGGCTTTGCCTTGAATGTATATGTATATAAGACTTCTAGTGCGGCTGTTGGAGTGGTTCTCATGGCACTGGTAGCACTCAGACATGCTTGTCTTTGCAGTACTCCCAGCCGTCGTACCACTCCTACCTGCTTGGTCTTTGGCCACCATACCACTGACCCATATGTTATCATGGGTCTGATGACTCTGGTATATAGCCATGTAGTAATTTTTGGTTGTAGCCCTCAATTTTTCCCGCACATTCTCCTGCACAGATTGAAGGCTACTGAACTTTTTTCTATTACTTTTTGTAGATGTTGATTCCATGTTAACTTATAGTCGAAGATGACGCCTAAGTATTTTGCCTCTTTGGCAAAAGGAATTTATATCCCGTTTAGAACAGGTGACTTTAGTCCTACCAGTACTTTCCTTCGTGTGAATGTAACTATTGTGGTTATATGAGGATTTACTGCCAGTTCCTCCTCTTTACACCACCTGTCGATTATATCTATAGCTGTTTGTGTAGGCTCCGAGACTGTCCTTGCAAATTTACCTTTTGCAATAATCGCAAGGTCGTCGGCATATCGTAGGCAATGAAAGCCTCTGGATGTTAACCTTTCTATGCGCGAATTTAACAGATTCAGCTATGTTTGTTTTACTGAAGTGATCGTCATCCGCACTTTGTCATAAGCTAGCTTAGCTGTGTTCTAGCTCTGAGTTATAGCAATAGCCAGTACTAGGTATGTTGGTATTATTTAACAAGTATGGAAATAAATCACTTAAGTTGACAACTTGAAACTAACTAATAATCCAACAGAAAAATCGAACTCCCTAGTTAGTCAATTGGACATGTAGATCAATTTGCATATAATAATGAAGCAAGATACTACAGTACCATTTTAATGCATTGTTTATCGTCATGTCAGTCATAATAATGATAATTTTTATTTGTGAAATTTTTCTCAATAATATAAGAATAATTATTTAGGATACATTTATAAAAGCAGTCTAAAAATGATGTTGTTAACCGATAAGTTCAGGTAGAGAGAAAAATGCTGATACATTATATACATATAATACAATAAAATACAATAAAATGCAATAAAATACAATGCGTTGCAAAAAACGGGAATACAGGATCATGTACTTTTTCACCGCCCTATATACCTATAACCATATCATATTCCGTAAATTAGTTTGTATTACACGTCATAATTTGTTTATAGCTAGGTATATTGAACTGTAACCAACGTTTTGTGCTACTTGGGCTTTATATACTTATTTGACTTCTCTCGATAAACCTTTCCTTCCAGTGTACCAAAGTCAACTTCGAATCATACTTCATTACACCCGCCTTTCGTCTCCCACTTCAAAGAAAACCAGAATGAAAATGTTTCACAAGAATATGAATAAAGTAGATTTAATCTGATGGTGTGAGGTCACGCAACTTAGGTGGTCGAATATTTCTTCTGATAAATCTGTTATGTACAATGCCTGGTCATCCTTTTCATTAAACCTCTTTCAGTGTGCGGGACAATTCCATATAATACGTTTTAGCGAGCAATCAAAACCTAATTCTCATCCGCTGGGCTAGTTGAATAACAATAAAATCTCTTTATGTTGCGTATTTTTTTTTCGAGAACTGGTTTGCGATGCAATTTTTTTTTGTTAGTCCCATCAAATTGTAACTTGTAGTACCTACCCAGCTTTAGAATGCTCTTTTGAAAGTTATATTTGACAAAATTATGACGATAAATTTGAGCTCAACACTGCAATGACTAATTTTGTTCATAGTTCGGGAACGTAAAATACATACATTCAGGGGTGTTTTGGGGGTTTAATTTTTGGACAAGAAAAAATAACTAAAATGTTCGTGAGAACTTTGCCGGAAGAACATTGAAATATTGATATTTGTTCGAAATTATGAATAGGATGTTCATAAAATCTGTTGTGGAATCATCTGGGTTGAAAGACAAAACTTTAGTCGCATTCGCATTTTCATTCAGATATTTAACTTCGATATTGTATCCTTATTCACAAATTTACCACTTGAGGAATCCCTTAGCTACAAAGAGGAGATATTTCCACAAGACATCAACTTATTTCGACATTCATTAACAACAGCTTATTTTCAGTGGAATCAAACCTTTTATGAACAAGTTGATGGAGTCGCCATGGGCAGTCCACTGCCTAGCAGTGGCGAATTTCTACATGGAAAAATTTGAAGAAAGGGCTATTCAAACTTCAGAAAAATGACCGAAGCACTGGTTGAGGTATGTAGATGACACGTTCGTTGTTTGGAGCCATAAAAGAGAGGAACTTCAGAACTTCCTAAATCATTTGAATAGTTTTCATCTAAAAATCCAGTTTACCATGGAAATAGAAGAAAACCTCAAAATCCCATTTCTTGATATATTAGTCATCAAATAAGGTAATCAACTAGGCCATAATGTGCACAGGAAGAAAACACACACAGATCGATACCTACATAATGGATCTAACCATCATCCGAAACAGAAACGAACCATCATCAACACCCAAGTCAACAGAACTTTGAGAATATGTGAACCAAGGCACATCGACGATGGAATGAAACACCTAACAACTGTGTTACAAGCTAACGCTACGATAGAAAAGATATAACCCGTGCTAAGCATCCAAGGAAGAAGAAAAGGAACACCAATGAGGAGCAACTCCCAGGCACAGTCTACTTGCCATACATTGAAGGTGTTACTTACCGAATTGGGAAAATCCTAAAGAAGGAGAAAATCAACATCTTCAAACCAACCAAGAAAATATCAGAGTATCTGAGATCAGCAAAAGACAGCAGAGATACACTCAAATCAGCGGAAGTTTACAGGATTCCATGTAACTGTGGTAAAGTTTATATCGGTCTGACGAAAAGGAGCATTGGTACCCGCCTAGTTGAGCACAAGCGGAGTTGTCGATTGGGACAGACCGAGAAGTCCGCAGTCGCTGAACACAAGATCCCATTCGAAAACACCGAGAGGCTAGCAACGTCGAATCATTACTCAACAAGAATGTATTTAGAAGCGATAGAAATACACAAACATCAAGAGAACTTCAACAGAAAAGAAGAGAGAACATATCTTCCAAAGATCTGGCACACAGCTTTGAAAGGCGCCAAAACGAAACCATGTCACCCGAATCGCGCGGAAAGTACGCGCGAACCCACCATCACAGAAAGTGCGCGCCAGAGACGAGGGCTTCAGTTTCATTTGATACGTCAAGAAGAGTACTTCAACCACGCCACTGAAGATGACTGCCGCAGCTGCAGTTGAAACGTTTGGAGATTTGAATTAAAAAACACCACGGCAAAACCCGGAAACCAGCCAAAACAAACATAGTTGATTTTTTAATTTACTCTAGTTTTCATTGAAAAAATCATTAAATAAATTAGATAGGGAGAATGTTAATAAAAAATATCACTCACAGAAATCGTTCATTTCGTTCAAGTAAATTTGTTTAGTTTTGCGGATTATACTGACATTTAAATATTGCGTCGCAGAATGTTAAAATAGAAAGCTTACCAAGTATGGTTGTATAGTTTAATATATATTTAATAATAAATGTTCTTTATGTTAACTTTTGGGTATTTTTTCCGCAAGTAAAAAAAATAGTGTACCTAACACGATTCGCGTGCGGAAAAGTATCACTTTTCGCACTTGTTAGGTAAGCTACTATTTTCTGCAAACGTCAAAAAATGATCGCGCATTGACAACATAATGCGAAGTGACAATTTTTTTCATTTTCCTTTGTTACCATGACAACGTGCTCGAAGTAATGTGCGAAATACCTATTTCGCACACTGCATGTAAACTAAATGGGATTTTCATATTCTAACCTATACTCCTCGATCAAGTAAAAATTCAAGAAATCATTTATTTTTAACTTTATGGCCTCAATCAAAAAAAAATCCAAGAAATCATTTATTTCTGAAAAAATTTGTTTGCATCTCGTTCGCGAAATACTTTAGTGATCGAGAACTGATTTTACTTAACGAAGCGCAGCCGAGTTGAAAAAAATAGTCGAGATAGTCGAGCATTTCGCGCACTAGATTCAAAAATCACTATTGTTTTTATTATTATTATTATCGTTAATTTTATTATTTATGGACTGAAAACTACAAAATAGTTTAGTCATTATTGATTTGATAGCTTATGGTTATTTATAGGGTGCAAAAAGTGGTGAAGGTATAATGCAAGACTCAGAGAAAACCCAATTGATATATTGGGATATATTGTTCAATTATTTTTGGACTTGCTACATACAACCTGATGAGACAGTACTTGCAAAAAGTACTCTTAGAATTCGAGTACGTTTACTCGGAGTACTGTACTCGAGAGCATGTGTAATGAGTAAAGTATACTTGGTACTCTGTACTCGTTCATCAATTATTGGAAGTACCCGGTACCCAAGTACTCGAGTACAATTTATCAGTACCCGGCCCAGCTCTGTATTGTAGCAACGTGAATATGTGTAAATTGACTGTCTGAAATGTTTTGTTTTTGTTTTTGAGTTTTTTATTTCATAATCAGAGTGTTACAAATCTCTATAATATTATTCTGCATCTAAGGAAACTATTTTGGAAAAATGTCTTTTCTAGTTTGAAAGTTGACATATTTACGTTTCTTCAATTAGCATTAGTATATCTTTTACTATATTTTGTGGGATTGTTCTTTCAGTTCGAAATTAACAATTTATTTCTGTTTTTCGTCTTTTTGCGTAGTGAGACAGAACTGCTATAGCCAAGACCTGTTTTTTGTCAAAAATTGCGAAACAAATAATTTTTATTTCATACAATTCGTCACATTTGGACAAAAATAAAATCGATTCTGTAAAAAAAATCGGTGATGATTTTTTGACGTCTTTCGAACTCCTTCTGTCCACGAATATGTTAAAAGGTAAGGGCTGCATCTTGTCTACCGCGCACAAGTCTCTCGAAGACTTCTGAGGGTTGCTCGTAAGGGGGCAGCCGATTGATGGAAATAAATAAATAATTTTTTTAACCTGAGTCTTGCCTCTTTGCGTCTCTCCCATTCCTACGAATGTCTTAAATAATTTACAGTAGTAGTTGAAAATTTATTTGAGGAATGCACCCTAATATAAATATTTCGAGTAATTAAAAATATTTTTTGAGACACGTTTCTCATTCAAACCCATTATAATGTCACGCTGAGAATCATATTGCAGTCAATTAAATCTAAATTATTGCTGTCCGCTCTCTCTACAGATGTTGTTTGTTTTCGCGCTGTCACTGTGTTAATTTGTCCTCTTTGCTTCAACAAAATACTTAACCGGCGGCTCGACTTTGTTTTTTCTATTTGTGACGAACGTTTAAGTTTAAGGTCTGATTAACTTTTATAATAGTTGAACTTGTTTCAAGGATGTGACGTACGTAGGTTCGTTTATTATTTGACATCGATACAATTTGTTAACAAGAATTTATTAGTTGGAACGAATTTAAATAGACTATTAGGACTTTCTCTTTTAAACCAGTTCAGTGTTTGCTTCCTCCAAGACATGTTAATATTTTAATACAAGCATCAGAAATCTCAAGAAACACGGTTACGGAACCTATGAATCATTTTAATATATTGCTATTCGAAAAGTGTGCATGGAACTATTAATTTAAACTAATTCAATGCTTGTTCAGTTCAGATTATGCAAAAGAGATTGGTTTTATTTCTGCTATACACACAAGGCCCGTCGAAAAGTAGGGTAAAAGTGGGCAATGGCGCTCACTTAAAGAAAATCAGGAAAATCAGAGAAAAAAGTACCAAGTATAATTTATTTTATTCAAAAAATTATCACATATATCTATTATCCTTTGGTACATACCACAAAGAAACATTTGTTAGTAATAGAATTGAAAAAAAAATGCAGGAACTCACTTGCGTCCCGCGGTTAGAAAATATGCCCGTTTGCGTCCCGCGCTTAGAAAATATGCCCGTTTGCGTCCAGCAATTAAAATTTCATAGCCAACTTGCGTCCTATGGATAGCCCACTTGCGTCCCATGAAAACGTTTATGTACCATTAGTATCCTTATAGATTTTGAATTGGCCTTACACTCAGCCATTGAAGAAGTTTTAACGAGGGTTCATATACGAGGATGTAGTTTTCATTTAGGGCAAAGTTGTTTTTAAAAAAAATCACACTCTTGGCCTGACATCCGAATACAAAAGACATGATTCGAAATTAGGATTTTTTTTAAATTAGGATATAAAGACTTTACTGTACATATATTAATAATTAAATACCTTTTATATTGAAGACAAGTGTTTTATTTCAATGTCCAATTGTTCATTTTTATACCACGTTAGACAAATGGCTTGACGGAGGCACCTCGGCCTTACCTGTCTAAAACGTCAACTTTCTGACCGTGGGACGCAAACGGGCTACACACGGGACGCAAACGGGCAGCTGAAGGGTCAGCTTTCTGACCGCGGGACGCAATTGGGCTACAGCAAAAAAAATCCTATATAAAAAAACGAGTAATAAACAAGGAATGACATACATATATCCCTTTCATCTGAATGCTCGCTTTAGACTGACAAAATTTAGTGCAGGACCGCAGCCTTTTCTTTACGAAAATGTAGAGATGACCGGCATTACCCTATTTTCCCCTGCGCACCATATGGAATACAGACCAATACTTTTCATTCTTAGTATACTTTTTCCAAACCTGCATCTAGAAACTGTATCGCATTGTTAATTTTATGAATGTGGATCTACAGAGAATATTTGTCATGCAGAAAAGGGTGTTGAGAGTTATATTCAATAAGGGATATAGGGAATCTTGCCGAAATACCTTCAAAAATAATAACCTGCTTACTGTTACATCTATCTATTTATATAAGTTACTAGTATACATACATGGCATTAAAAATAGGTTGCCAACACACCGCGACAAACACGAATATAATACACGAAGTCGAAATAATTTATACATAAATAATTATAAGCTGACTTTGTATAAAAAATCCCTTATATGTGCGGGCAGTGATCTATACAATCGACTGCCCTATGATGTAAAAAGGATAAATGATGTAAAGCATTTTAAATCTAAATTATTTAAACTATTATGCAGTAACTGCTTTTACTCTCTGGATGAATATATCAATACCACATTATAAACTAATTATAATCTCACCTTAGATAAATCATATCATAATTTTAACGATACAGGTTATTGGTACCTTGTACCATGTATGTCGTACAATACTTACTATAAATACTTGAATCTTATTAATTATACTCTCATACGTTGTAACTGTAAGTTATACATGATTCACGGTCGACATTTTTACATTTTTATTTTTATATTTATTTATTTTGTGTGCATATACACTATTAGGTTAAGTATCTATCTTCCTGATATTGTGTTGTAACTGACTGATGTTGTTTAACTGTAATAATGTTTAGCTTGTAACTTTCTGATGACCTATTCTATCCAATCTATGTTATTGGCTAAAAGAATTAATAAAGTCTATCTATCTATCTATCTATCTATTACTTTTCCATTTGCAAAGTTAATAAATGCCATAAATATCACGAATTTTGACACGATTCTTAGCTCGAATATATTGAATGAAAATTACCACTAATTTGGTGTTACTGAATTAACTTGTAACTAGAAATTGAATCAAGAAATCAAGCAATTTTCTTAATGTAACACGAATTTTTCGAGTTTTTTCATACGTTATTTTTTGTCCTAGATTCAAAGTATTGCATTTTTTTTCACTTATGTCACAACTTTGAACTGCATTCGAACGTCCCAGTCCACTGGACCATAACTAGATATCACTATGGACTTTTATAGGGCGAATGAGACGGAAGAGCAACCTACCATTATCTCAATCACTAAATATTTTTTCTATTCGCTTTTCGAAAATTGAAAGGATATCATCGGAATTCAAAGTCAAATGCCAATGAGAGTAAAATTGGACCCCCTTGTGGGCATATTTACAAGGGGGTCCAATTTTAGTCTTTAGTCCAACAAAAAACAATTTTCAAATTGGTTTATAAATATCGGAGTTCTGAGGTTAATAAAAACATAAAAAAATTAAAAATACAACTGAGTCGAGAACTTCCTTTTTTAATTGAATAAATTTGTAACAGCATTGTTTTCGGATGATATAACTCGAACACTAATTAAATTACGCTAATATCGAGTTTTAGCTCGAAATTAAACTAAATTCCAGTTTTAAGACAAAATTTGCACTATATCTATGATGTAACTGAAAATCAAGAGAAACAAATGCTTCTCATCATAAAATCAGAATGGTGCAGAATTCACCGGGAAATTCTAAACAGATTGGTGAATACCCTGTATAATATTTTCGAAACACACACACAACACATCTGCTTCAGTCGAATACTGCCCATTTCCACCTCTTGACGTATCTCCTAATTTACAAACCAGCTGGTTACCAAGGATTTTTGGTTTTATTGTGAGGGGCGCAGGTATAACTTATTCTGAAGAAAATCGCTCAATCATCCTGTCAGGTGCACATGTTGTTGGAAGACTTTTACAACTTAATTTCGAAGTTTTGAGAACGCTTCGTGCTGGCTTTTACATAGAATCCGATTTTTTGGTGCAATTGCCTACCTGGGATCTAATAATTAGTTATT
This sequence comes from Chrysolina haemoptera, assembly GCA_958298965.1. Lineage (NCBI taxonomy): Eukaryota > Metazoa > Arthropoda > Insecta > Coleoptera > Chrysomelidae > Chrysolina > Chrysolina haemoptera. The sequence continues at coordinate 10,331,941 of OY282588.1, read as the reverse complement.
ACGCTGATTTCAGTAGTACTGAAATCACCGAGGTAGGTAGTACTTTGAGTAGTTCTGAGGGGTTAGGCGGGAAAAAGGGGTGGTAACCGATACCCATCAGTGATACCCACAGTCAAACAGGTACGAATGTAAAAACTGCCCATATTTTTTGTGCTCAATTGGTACCAACACTTAACATACTTTAATAGGTATGTTACGAACAAAAAATCAAATCATAGACTGATGGGCGTCGATGAGAGAGATATATATATATATTTATTTTTTCTTGACTCGTTTAATATATCCTACGAAAGCGTCTAGAGGTCACCCAAATAAAAAAATAAAATAAAATTATTTTTCCAAAAAAAAATACAATACTTATATTAAATTTTTTTTTCAATATATCGTATTTATTTTTAATATAATGGATTTATTTTCAATATATTGGATTTCTTCGAGAATCTGAAATACTGAAAGGATAATTGACTATGCGTTGAATATAGATCATATCTTGACTAAAATAGAGTACATACATATGTATTGCGTTTTGTCCAAAAGTGGCTCGTTTTTACTGTTCCATTGAAATTTAAATCGACAATAAATTCTTTGAAAGTTTCAAGCAACCATATACATAGATAATATAATTCGGGTTTTTTTCTGAGTGGCATGCATTATGACGAAATACTGGCATTCCTATATCTAAGACATAATGTAGAGATAAGTTTATCAACACTGAAACGTAAACTCAGAACCATGAAATTGTAATTTTTCCGATTTTTACACAGTGATCGATTTCATCCAAGCTCAGTTAAAAACATCTGGTCAATTATGCGAGTATAGTTGGATTCATCAGAGATAAAGCCTCTAGAAAAAAAATTTAAAAAAAATGAAGAAAATAAAAAAATAAAAATTAAAAAATTAAATAACACAAAGAATAAAATAAGATTATTGTTCCAAAAAAATCGAATATATTGAAAATAAATCCAATATATTGAAAAAAATCCAATATATTGATAAAATCCATTAAAATGGATTATATTTTGGAAAAACAATTTAATATTTTTTTATTTTTTATTTTATTTTATTTTTTTATTTATAATTTTTTTAATTTTTTTTTATTATTATTTTTTATTCGTGTGACCCCTAGACGCTTTCAAAATATCCCATTAGAGTTATAAAGTAATAAAAAAGATTGCAATGAAGCAGTTGTGAAAACTAATGGAATTGCTTATGATTCATTCGAACAAAATTCTAAGACCAGGATCAATAAATTTAAAAAAAAACTTTTTGAAGACAAGTTTTCAATAGCGTTGAAAAGAAATAATTTAGTGTGTGATGTAGGTTATTCTGTGAGATTCAAAAGCTTGCCGCGTAAAGTTTTCAGTTCGAAAACGAAAGCGGAAAACCTTGATAACTCACAGAATCACCTACAGTATACATATTAAAATATATTTTTTTAACTTTTCGACGCATTTGAATGAAAACTTGGCTTTAAAAAGTTTTTTATAATTATTTTGTTTTCTTTTGTTAGTATGGATTAATCTATGGATTTCTGATAAAGCATGGTTATTACAAGGCCTTTTCCTGTGAGTTTTGAGCTATCTTTCAACAACAATGATATCCATTTTAATCTATGTAAATTTTAGAATTTTACAACTTTCATTTTATTAGATAACCTATATTTATGATCTTCCTTTACAACGTACAAGCTAAACATTTCAGTTTCTGTGGTCTCCCTGTTTATTCACAAAATCCTCTCAAAATATTGTATCATATATTTCAGATGAATACACATTATTATTATTACTTACTGAGCACTGAGGTAGTGTTAAGGAATAAGTCCCGGCGGTTAATAGGGCCAACCGTCCTTTTCCCCGGACAACATGGTTATCAGAGTGTTGAAGCTGTTAATTGACCTGCCTGAGGATTTTTCCGAAATATCTTTATATTCAGAAATAATAAATTTATTCCATAATTTAGAACATAATCAAATACTATAGTTTTTATGATCATAAGACACAGAGTTTAAAAAATGTACTTTCCTATCAGAAGCTGTCCTGTCGCATCTTCATCATAGTAAGAGATTGTGTTATGATTTGTCTTGCAATTATGACCCGATTGTTTGTTCATTTTTCAGACATCTACTAGGCTTAGGTACGTACGTCATGATGACATATAGTTTTTATAATTGGCAAACCCAATCAAATACTCGAGCATTTTCGAACAATATAATACACAAGAGATTGTCAACGACAAAAATCATCTAAGCTGTTGCCTTGTTGCCATTACCCTGTGCAATAAAGATTTTATTACTTATCCAGAATAACAGAGATATTACAAGAAAATCTACAGAGACAACATCAAATCTCATGTCTGAATTCTGACGATGTAGTTTCTGAAATGAGACGAAAAAAAGATTAATGTGCACGTGTATGTGAAAAGTTTAGGTTTTATATTACTCAACACTATTTTATTGTTGACTTGATAATAACCAAAGTAAATATCGTAAAATTTAACAACTTCATTTCACGTCGAGATTTCTTGTAACATCTTAGTAGGACATAAATATTGATTTATTTCAACAGAGTCCCAAATTAGGTGTCAAATTTTCTGTTTTCGATGTCTGATCGTTGAGATAATGTTTTTCATTTATATTCTGGTAACTGATGCTATTCCATGCTTTTTATTTTATTCATACTAAATTCTATTGTCATCAAAATTTCGACAGGAATTCCAAAATTTGATAGAATTTAAAAAAAGTGAGAACGCCAATCATTGGATTTACTTTAAACGAATTCAGGACCAAACAAATATCGCAAAAACGAAACGCACTGTATATGTTCTCTATCACTGTCACTGAATATGAAATCTCTCAAACGTTCATTTTTTCCGAGACAATTTGACACTTGAAGTTCTTTTGCTTGCACTACAGTGTTTATGGAACCTTTGATGTACCTAGTAATGCATTTACTGAAGAAAAGGGGAACATTCTCCATGAGAATTTAAAAATTAAAAAGAGATTTATTTGTAATATCTTAACAGAAAACAACGACTTCCCTGGCTAAAGCCACGCTGGACATTGAACTACATCTGATAAATATTGTGAAAAGACTCTAACTGAGATAGAATGAAATATCCGAGGAAATCGTTCATTTCATTTCTGGGAGTAATATTTTTTAATAATATTCTCCATATCTAATTTATTTAATAAATTTTCAATGAAAACTAGTGAAAATTCGAAAAATCAACTATCTGAATGAAAATGCGAATTTTCATCAGATTTTTTCTTTTCACAATAGTTATCAGATGTAGTTCAATGTCCAGCGTGGCTTTAGCCAGGAAAGTAGTTGTTTTCTGTAATATATTACAAATAAATCACATTTTTCATTTTTCAATTTTCATGGAGAATGTTTCCCTTTTCAACATGAATACCTCACAAGGTTATCTTGAACGATGGAAAATAGCGACTAAAGAGGGAAGATTAAACTGATACCTAATTAAAATTTCAGTTTTTTGTTTTTAAATACCTATTCATTTTGATATGAATTTCTTTAAAGTAGAATTTTTTTAAATTAATCCAAAGTTGATGTTTTTTTGTCACCTTTTCTTAACTTGAACTTTCCTAGATTGTTTTCAGCTACTTTTTGCATGATTACATTGACGTTAGTTACACGTGCAACCTTCCATTATTATTTTTATTTTTACTGAAACAAAGGCTTGTGCTTTGTTCCCTGTGGGACACTTAAGCGGGATTCACAACCAAAATTTTTACGTTTTGCTTTTTAGGTTTCGTATTCTGATTGGTGAAGCAGAATCTGGAAAAAAACGAACGCAAAAAGCTGAATATCATCAGCTTTTCCAACTCACTGAAAATATGGTGAAATGTGAAATACTTATGGTATCGCTTTTACAGCTGCAGGAAAACCCGAAAAAAAAATCACACCATTTGAAGAACTGAAATTGACATAAGTACCTTACTTGAAGAACTTCACCTAAACGTAAAACTTAATCTTTCATTGAGCTTGGATCACCATAAGTTCACCAAAATATTGTTGGGACATTCTGTAGAAGTTATATGGTACCTAAGTATTTTTTCCCAAATTTTTGTTAATTCCTCAGAATAGTAGATACTGTTCAATTTCCTATTTTCAGGCCTCATTGATAGTCTCACTCAGTATTATCTTTTTTTTTTCGATTAATTTTTTTCATCAAGTATAAAAGAGGTAGTAATTTACATCTCTTCCAAATTTTCAGGGATGTTATTCATTATTTGATTATTATTGGTATTATTTTATTTTATTATATATTATTTTGCCAAACCGAGGTTATGTTTCCTTGTTGAGAGGTAAATCGAAAATGTTTGACGTTTTTAATATCAGATCTTGCTTCACCAATCAGAATACAAAAAGTAAAAAGCAAAACGTAAAAAGTTTGGTCGTGAATCCCACTTAACACTAAAAAGTATTTTTCAGACTAAATGAATATTTTCTCGTAAAGCTGTTTCTACGTTCATTTTTCATAATATTTTTATTGCATATGAACATATTTGGCAATGCTGATTGAATGAATAAATCAAAAAAATCGTTTGAATAAAGGAGTTATACTATTACGAACTAGCCGAATTAACCAAAATTAATGAAAATCTCAGTATTTGAATACTTCAATGAAAACCTGCGTTGTCTGTCATAAAAAGACAGGGCAGTAAACCCATATGGCGCGAGGAGAAAAATAAGTATAAATGTATGCCTGCATATGTCACGTCTGAACGGGTTTCCGGTCGTTAAATTGGATACAAAAAATTTGTTCAATCATCAGTCAGTCACATCAAAGAGAAACGACGGGGTGAAATATTGCTTCATTGTTCTCTTCCTGCCGAAGTGTTTGAGGAATTATCACAATATTTGAATTCAGTATCAGTGCACAATCGGTGTCCAATATTGCGTTCTATTAATAGTTATTTAACGAACAAGTGTATTAATAAGGGCGATTAACAATCGCTCGCGCGTTAATGTTGTTATTGAGATTGTTGATCTCCATTTTAATTCACGAGTTTGTTACAGATTTTTTTCGACGACGTACTTTGCAAAAATAAAGATATCTTTCTTTCAATTTTTATTTATCTAACGATAAACAACAATCACTTTCAATTAACTCTATTCAAAGTTAGTTTAATTTTCCTTAGTGGTAGTTATATTATTGTAAATATTAATATTCGAAATTGTACAATTGCCAAAACTAAAGAAAGGAATTGATAAATTGATTATTATAAAATCATTCATTAATAGGATTCATTAATCAACGATTTTGAGTACGTTAAAATACATCATAAATAGATGGTTGACAGATTCTTTTTATTTTTCACTTATATTTTATTGCCATAACGCCCGCTCATTATTCGAGTAGAAGTGAAGCAAAAGCAAGAACGTACGAAAGCGCTGAACGGACATGATGAAAAAAATATTATAATATAATAAAAAAAATATTATATAATATTATATTATATTATAATATTATATTTTTTTCAAAAAAATTTTTTTTTCAAAAAAATATTATAATTCAAAAAAAAATTTTTTTCAAAAAAATATTATAATATTATAATATAATATAATATTATATAATATTTTTTTTATTATATTATAATATTTTTTTCATCATGTCCGTTCAGCGCTTTCGTAAGAACGAAATTATTTATTTGAAAAAAAAAGATACAAGAACAAACAGAAACAGAAGAAAAAAAATTACCACTAGTACTTGGAAGTTCTTTCATAAAAGAACTGCTGGGAAATTCTGTGATTCTGTTGAGACACGTTGGTATTTGAGGATCTTACGAGACTTCATCGTATCACTTTCACAAATGGCGTTAAATCAAATAATAAAATTGTGTAGTTACAGAAACACAAATTACTGTCGCAAATTCAGTTTGAACATAAAAGTTGCTTCTATTTCGATTTCACACATTTGTGTCAAATTTGTACGTTCTGTTGCGACTTTTGAGTTTTTGCCATTTTTTTTAATATTTACGAAATTTCTGGTATATATAAAAAACTGTAACTTCTATAAAACTGTTGTATATCACTAGCTTTATCATGCTATCAAATTTAAATTACTGAATATCGATGAAATCGTGTTTTTCTTCATGAAAATGAGAAAACTATTTATTTCTGTCTTGTTTGATGCAAAGTTGATGTATCTTCAAGGATATACCATAGCAACTGATATTAATAGTTCTTTGTGAGTACTAAAAATGATACCAAACTCATTAACTTACTAAATTTCAGGACTGTTTACACAACAAATTTCAATCCATTATATTTTTTTTATCAAAAAAATCGCTAAATATTTGTAAAAAGTACTGAAATTTGGTTAGGTCATCTATTAGTATCAGAAACTTGAAATGTTTTTTTCATTTTCTTAAAGAAAAACATGGTTTCACTGATATCCAGTTATTAAAACTTCATAGCATGATGAAGCTAGTGGTATAAAATAATTTTGTAGAAGTTTGAATCATTTAGAAAGTTGCAACAGAACGTTCGAAATTGGCACAGATGTGTAAAATCGAAATAGAAATAACTTCTATCAATGACCAAGTCGAATTTCATAATGAAATATTATTAAAAGTTTCTTTGAAAGACACTGCATTCATTTGCATTATCCAATTTTAAGTCTATAGCCTCAAAATTAGAGAGTAAGTAAATCTAGGTTAAATACTGGCTGCTAAAGCCTTTGCCACTTCGTCAAATTGACGTAACGATAATGTTAGCAAATAATTGCTTTGATTGTCCTAATATTTATTCAGTTCTATTGTATCACTTCAAACTTTTTTAATGCAATTGTCATGATATGGAAGTATACATATCATGTAATGATGTGAATGTGTGAAAATTATTCAGTCATCAAAATCAAAATATTGGACCATGAACTTCTCAGTATCGGAAAGTTTTCATCTAGGGTATGCTGGTTTCCTGAGAGCGTGAAGAATAGCTTGCTATATGTTGGGAGAGCATTACAATTTCTCCTCTACTCGCTCGGGGAAGTAATATCAACTGAGCTGTTAATTTGTCGGGCGAGGTGATAGGAGAGGCGCGCAGTAGTGCGTCTCTCTTATTTATATGGTAGTATCATATCATTGCGTTCCTTGTTGCTCGCGTAGATTTCTGTCTATACCCCAGATGAAAAGTTTCCGATACTATATAAGACAGCTTTGTAATTTTGGGTCACTCTGTATCGAATCAGAAAGAAATCCACAAAGTTGCAATTATTCATTGACATGAAAAAAAAACAGAAAGGTACGATCAGTCTAAACTGCTAAAAGTTTCCAAAACATTCTTATTATGAAGTGAATAATTGCTAAATTTTAAGTTTCTTGGGAAATTGCCATATAACGTTATTTCAGTTTCATATTGTGCTGAATAATACAGTCATTTCTGAGTAAATCACAATTATATTTTTTAAGTATCAAGAATATATCAAACGAAAGACTACTGATAGTATCCTATAAATAACTAGTGACTATGTCATTCTTTGTTGATTGAACTTTAACGATGTCTCGATTTCATTGAAAAAACCTTCTAGATATGAGACAACTAATCGGATAAGTTCAAACTGGTTATACAACAAAAAATCTCAATACATGAATTTTTACAATAAATTGCACTAAATCAAAAAATTTATATAATTTTCACATAATCCATATACAGGGTGACTCATGGTTTAACCGCCAAACGTTCTGTAGGTATAGCTGTTTTCGGTAAAAATAATATTTTTTTTTTCATACAAGCATGTGTCCCAACTTGCTTCGTTTTCGAGTTACAGGTTGTCAAAGTTTCGGAAGAATATTAGCTTTTTATTTACTTCATAATTTTATTTTAAGTAGGTACATAAAAACGAGCTTTTCATTACCGCAAATAAGCATGTCAGTTATATCAAAATCAGCCAAACACCTTTTGAGTAATGAATAAAAAACTGATTTTTTCCTAAACCTTTGACACCAAGTATCTTGAAGATGAATGTTGGGATACATGCTTGTATGAAGAAAAAACCTTATTTTTGCCTAACAACCCGATACTCAACGTTTGGCGTTTAACATTGGGTCACACTGTTTATTGATAATTTACAAATTATATTCATTAATTAGTTTCGTGTAACTTGTCGAAATTCATGTATTGATGTTTTTCGTAGTTAATAATTTTTTGTTGCATAACCAGTTGAACTGAACTCGTAAAAAAATCTCACCTTAGCCAAGTTTCACTCGGTTAGTTGTGTCTCTTTCAGAAGTTTTATTCAATAAAATCGAGGAATCGTTTAAGTTGAATCAACAAAGAATGATATAGTTAACAGTTATGTGTGTGTGTGTGTGTGTGTGTGTGTATGGTTGGCATCGACTTAACAGTTATTTATAGGATACTATCAGGATTCTTTTCATTTATATATTCTTGATACCAAAAAAATATAACTGCGATTTACTCAGAAAATACCAACCATGTTTATCAGCATAAAACTTTTAATAAGATGAAAAATGGAATAATCGGACGGAGACACGTGACTTTTGCTATCTGCATTTTTTTTCAAAGTATTCTTATTTGTTTGAATTTCAAGAAATTTCAAAGAAAAAAAGTTTTTTTTTCGATTTTACACATATGTTTTGAATTTGAACGTTCTGTTACAACCTTTAGTTCATGCCATTTTATTGATATTTACGAAATTCCTGATATATCTAAAAAACGTAACTTCTATAAAACTGTTTTATACCACTGGCTTCATCATGCTATTAAGTTTTGATTAGTGATGAAACCATGTTTTATATAAGAAAATGAGAAAATCATTTAAAATTTCTGTTTGGTTTGATGCAAAGTTGATGTATCTTTAAGTATATAGGTACGATAGAAAATTTCAATCGATTTTTGACAGTACTCAAACGATACCAAACTCATTAACCACAAAATAACCTTTTATCAGATTTATGTATATGCTTGGAGATACATCAACTTTGCATGAATCAAAAGAGAAATTATAAATGATTTTCTCATTTGAAACTTGATAGCAGTTTTGTAGAATTTTTTCAATATACTTATTAAAAATGTTTTAGTATTAAAAAATGGCTAAAGCATGCATGACTTAACGCTCAAGTGGAATTTTATAATTATTTATTATAAAAGTTTTTTCCATATGATGCCAACTCTTTGAAGGACACTGTATATACAGTGTGCGGCATAAAGTTCACAGCATATGGAAAACGTTTTAATTATTGATTTCCCAAAAAAAATCATTCTTAGTTAAAAGCTCTGATGCTTCATCTCAAACCTTCATTGAATTTTTCACGACCCTATACGAGGGAGATTAAAAAACATGCTTTGTTTTCGAAAAAATAAGATCCCATCACTTTATTTTTTAAGGTAGAATTAGAAGTCATTGGGAAATATTGTTCAGAATCGAATGCTGGCATTATCTCTCATATCTTGGAGATAATTCAGTTTCATTTACTATTGGCAGCAATATTTTGCGAAATTCCATCCCATACTTCAATAAATGTGATTTTCTGATAGAAGCAAGGAAGGTAAGGACATCCAGAGAGTGATATCTTCATATCAGAGAATATATCATCCGTCTAGCATAGTATTCCCTATGTCGTAACAAAAAAAAAGTGGAAAAATCAAATTGGTCGTAGGTGGCTATGTTTCGAATCTTTGGATCAATATTCCATTCTGAACAATATTTCCCCTTGACTTTTAATTCTTCCGTGAAAAATAAGTGATAGGATCATATTTTTTGAAAACAAATCAGGCTTTTTAATTTCCCTCGTATAGGGTCGTGAAAATTTCAATTCTGGTGTTTGCAATTCAGGTTTGGGATGAAACAGAGGTTTTTATCAAGAATGATTTTTTTGACAAAGCAATAATAAAAAAGTATTCCATATGCTGCAAACTTTATGTCGGACATGAAACTGAAATAAAGTTATATTGTAATATCCCATGAAATTCTATTGAAATTCAGAAAATTATTTATTTGAATAATAAAGATGTGTTGGGGACTTTTAGCAGAGTAGATCCTGTCTTCCAATTTTTTCATGGCAAAGACTATCTGCAACTTTGTGGATCGTTTCTCATTTGGAATATAGTAAGCCAAAATATCCAATATTTTTCAATTACACTGGTGACCACGGTGACATTACTAACTTTTTCGGTCAACCTGCAGGTAATGTAAAAATTCATTCTCATCCGGGAGAAAAAATATTTTTTTGTACAACTGTCATAAAATATGACGTTTTTAATTCATTGACATGCGACCTAAAAACTGACGTTTTCACAAAATCACTTCAAACGCTAGTGCTAAAATTAAAGTGACAGATGAGATGATTACCCATCATCATATGGATATCTCTAATAGAACACTTACTCAAGAGGAATCATTTATAAACGTTCACACATGTATTTGGCCGTTTGTACAATTGGTAATACTAATTCCTTTTGAAGTTACAGACGAACTAGTATTTAGTCCAACTGTAGAAGGTCCTTCATCACTGACAAATAATGACATTCATAAATAAAGCGCGTTGGAGTTTATTATACACTCCCCGGCAAAAAAAACCGGCCACTAAAAACTGGCCCCAATTTCAAAGTTGGCTTCCTCGAGAACGGCTCATTTGATTTTGATGTTTTTTTTTTTAAATTGTAGATTGACTTCTCAGTAACGATACTATGTTAATTTTTATTCAGATTTGAATTTGAGCATATACGGGGTGCAACAATGAGACGAAGTTTATTTCCCGAAATTTGTAACACCCTGTGGAGTGCAACAGCTATAGCAACTGTTGTCAACTGGAATCACATTGAGCCCTGATCTTTTCTGAACGTTTTGTTTTTTTAATCACGACATTATTTCTGTTTTTACTGGAGATACACTTTTTTAAAGCGAACGCCTCGGAAAAAAGGTTCGCAGGCAAAAAGTGTTGAAAATTTCTACGTAAAAATAATCAAGGCGGCATACACGGAAACAGATTTGAGTTTAACATTGATTGACACTGACAGTAACATTAAGAGCTTGTCAACGGTTTTACATAAAATCAAAAAATGCCTTTATCTGTGACCGATGTTGCTCGTATTGTGGCGTTAATTGAGGATGGCCGAAGTCAACGTTATGTGTCCGATACCCTTGGTATACCTCGAACAACAGTCCAGGATGCCTGGAATCGGTATATGGTAACGGGAAATTTCAACAGGCGAGTGGGTTCCGGAAGAAAACGGAAGACAAGTGGAATTGACGACCGCTTTATTGTCCTGAATGCTTTACGAAATCGTAGAACTACAGCTGTTCAGAATCAACATCTTCTACAAACCGTGCGTAGGATTGAAGTCAGTGAGAGCACAATCCGACGGAGACTTAAAGAAAACGACCTGTCTTCAAGGAGGCCTGCCACAGGACCCCAGCTGCTTCCAAGACATCGTCGAGCACGTCTTCAATTTTCGCGCCTCCATATGAATTGGGGGATTGCGCAATGGACTACAGTCCTTTTCACGGATGAGTCGCGATTTTGCCTGCGATCGCCTGATGGTCGGGAGCGAGTTTGGAGACGTCGAAATGAAAGATTTGCGGACTGTACAATTTCAGAACGCGTAAGTTTCAATGGGGGTTCTGTGATGGTGTGGGCGGGAATTTCGAGGGACGCCCGTACAGATTTATTCTTTGTTGAAAACGGCGCCTTAAATGGGCATCGATATATCGAAGATATACTCCAGAACGCTGTTGTTCCCTACTCTCATTTCATCGGCGACGGCTTCGTATTAATGCACGATAATGCGCGACCGCACGTGGCACGAGTTGTTAACGAATATTTGGACGAAGTGGGTATTGCACGAATGGTTTGGCCAGCTTGCAGTCCTGATCTCAATCCAATTGAGCATCTCTGGGACCAACTTCAAAGACGCATTCTTCGCCGACCTGCTCTACCCGATAGCCTTCATGATCTGCGAATTGCACTTCAGGAAGAATTTGATGCCATTCCACAAGAATTTCTTACAAACCTTATTGATTCGATGCAACATCGACTGAATGCAGTCATTTTGGCACGGGGAGGCCACACTAGATATTAGCAACTTAGAATTTTTGTATTATTTTCAAATCTCCATGTTTTTGTTAGTTTTCTTATTAAACTTACGTTTCGATGTTTATTTGTTGTGTTTTCACAGTTTCGTCCGAGGCGTTCGCTTTAAAACAGTGTATCTCCAGTAAAAACAGAGATAATGTCGTGATTAAAAAAACAAAATGTTCAGAAAAAGTCAGGGTTCAATGTGATTCCAGTTGACAATAGCTGCTATAGCTGTTGCACTCCACAGGGTGTTACAAATTTCGGGAAATAAACTTCGTCTCATTGTTGCACCCCGTATATGCTCAAATTCAAATCTGAATAAAAATTTCTGAAATAGCATCGTTACTGAGAAGTCAATCTACAATTAAAAAAAAATATATCAAAATCAAATGAGCGGTTCTCGAGGAAGCCAACTTTGAAATTGGGGCCAGTTTTTAGTGGCCGGTTTTTTTTTGCCGGGGAGTGTAGTTGGAGCATGTGTCAGTCAGCTTTGTAACCCAAAGATCGTGTGTTCGAATCCTTCTTGATCTTATTTTAATTTTTTTTGTTTTTTCTTACTAGAAGTAACTGTTGCACAGAAGAAATGTATGATACATTTGTTAAAAGTAATTTTATTTTGCTCATAGGGATGCTCCACTCGCTAACGCTCGTTTCGCAATAACACTTGTATCATAAATAACTATTTCTTTGAAGAGACTGTTTCAAATGTCTACATCCCAACAAAACGCAAGTGTGTTCAAAAGACCTCCCTGCCTAATCCTATAAATTACATTAACATTTCAATGTAATTTCGACATAAGCTTGTATTACCAATTTCGTTATGGTTTCTAACAACTCTAACCATATGGCACCGAAGAAGAAAACCTCCTTTGACTCTTATTGAATAGCCTTTTTGTATGAAAGAACTATTCACCCATGTTACAGATGGGTTATATATTTAGACGTTCGAATGTGGTTAAAGGGAATGAAGATTGCAGAAACGCTTTGATTGAAAGATAAAAATTGAACTGAACGCATTATACTGATTATTCCAATCATGCTAAGATATACGTTTTTTGATTTGTTGAAACGTTTGTGTTGATGATCGGAAACATCATGTTTTCGTTTTCAATTTAATAATAACAATAATAATAATAGAATTTAATGATAGGAATAGCAGTAACAGATTAAATGAAAGTACATAATATATGGAAAATAGAATATCCTATCAAATTGCAGGACTCAATGTATGACCATGATAGAGTAACATGATCATACCTTGATCTTCCATCCAATCGTGTAGTTCGGATCTTTATTGGCTATTGGATACCTAAATTATGTGTTTTCGATTTCATAGTTCGCATCCTCATTAGTTCTTTCGTATGACATGACTTATTACCATCAAGCTGTCAGAATATTTTCATCAATTTTGGCTGCGACTGCAGATTTCTGTCAGATAGTGTGGTGTTGTTGAATTGAGAATTAAGTAAGGTTGTGGCAGGGTGTAAATGAAGGAAAACAAGAATATTGATTTAAATTGTGCTTCAATATAAATGAAAATTGCCGTTTCGGAAATTATATCACTCGTGGAACAATTGGAGGTGAATACATAAGAGATCATATTTTTACACGCTTTATATTAGCTTCACTTGTATGATTGTTTGTTAGTATGTTTGTTTTGTGTAACTGACTCCTTAGGGCGTGATTTTCACCCATTTCCAGACGTCCGAATTATTTGAAATTTGGCAGGTGTTCATAGTTCCGGTGCCAATGCAATATGATATTTTTTTGTGATAAAAAACAAAATGGCAGCTCCAAGATGGCGGACGAGATTTGTGATTATGGTCAGATTCGATCCAAAATTGGTATGTGAGGTTTTTTTAGATCGTATATTTCGAATTTTCTGTTAAAATTCATAAATTAAAGATGGCGGCTCCAAGATGTCATTATGGTCTGATTTGATTCAAAATTAGTGTGTGAGAGTTTTCGGTGTCAGAGATTATGAATTTTTCGTAAAAATTTATGAATTCAAGATGGCGGCCCAAGATGATGGACGAGTATCGTGATTATGGTCAGATTCGATTCAAAATCGGTATGGTTTTCGGGGTCGGAAATTTCGATTTTTTAGTAAAAAAATAAAGGGTAAAAAAAACTAAAGAACACGCTTCACTTTCCATGGACTAAAAAGCAGAAAATAATTGACAATTTAATTTATCAAATGTAAAAAAAGCGTGGGGTGCTTGACAAAAGCGTGGGGTGCTTGATAAAGTTCTCTTGAGCTCTTGAACGCTCTGTATTGTTAAATTAAATTAAAGAATATGAGAATATAGATCGAAAGCACTCACGCTTTGTTTACATTGTCAATTATTTTTTACTTTTTAGTCCATGGGAAGTAAAGCGTGTTCTTTAGCTTTTTTAAACTATTATTTTTATAGTTGAACACATCTTTAATTGCATGAAAAATTTATTGTCATGACAAAATATCGATAATCAAGGAAGTGAAAAAATCGCGCTAGCTTGCTCGAGCGATTTTTTCTACTTCCCTTGATTCGAGATGTTTTGTCAAAAGACAATAAAATTAGAATGCAATTTGAAATGTATTTTTCTATGAAAATATGATCCCCCATGTATTTTATGAAGATTAATACACAACTACGTGATACAGACAATGTATTTCGAAATTTCATGTTATGTAGTCAACTCGAAAATAATCTGACAGTTACAGTTTTCCAGATGGAAATGTCAACACTACCATTTACAAGTTGATTGATCACGTGGTTAAGGTGCATATTTATCAGTTATTGGGAAAGTTTGGTAGGTTATTGTCACTGTAATTGACCGTTGATTGGTCGGTTCTAAGAAATTGGAGGAATTTCGTTGGCTGTCAGAATAGGCGTGTATCAATCTTAACAAATACAACTCGTTTTATCGATGATTATCAAAAATTCCTTCTCTTTTTGGAAACAAATTATGTTGCTAAGGAAACCACACTCGCGGTACGTGTTCTTGTGGTTTCCAAGCAACATAATTCAAAATCGAAAATACGGCGCGTTTTTTTTAAGTAGTTTCTTTGTGGGCCTATTCCACTAAGTTTATTTTCGTCTACATGTAATCGTCTACAAATTATACTATGTATATACAGTGTGTACAAGATAAGGATGGGATAGCATTAGGATCTCGGAAATGGTTGGAATTAC
The DNA here is from genome assembly GCA_958298965.1 of Chrysolina haemoptera. Taxonomy (NCBI): domain Eukaryota; kingdom Metazoa; phylum Arthropoda; class Insecta; order Coleoptera; family Chrysomelidae; genus Chrysolina; species Chrysolina haemoptera. The sequence goes on along the minus strand of OY282588.1, from coordinate 10,316,704 downwards.
AATGTTGGTTAAATTAGGGAAAAGTTGCACAATCCAATCTACTTTTAAGTGTTTGCAGAAGTGGGATGTCATTTTCAGATTTCGAGATATTTTGATGAAGTAAATTTTTCGATATTTGTTTTTATTTATTTTTTACTTTATTTCAAAAGATATCAAAAAATAAAGAATACATTTTCATTGCCACTTTTCAAGCTCAACAAGATGACTTCTACAGATTTTCACTAAGATGTTTCGTTTCCGGCCCTGTTATTTTTATTACAAAATTCAAAGCCATTTCGTAATCTAAAAAACGTTATATATTTCATATATAGTTGTTTAAAAATGTATTTCGTTGCTAGAAATTCATTGGATAAAACAAAATAATTATAGAACCTTTTTGATAGAAAATTTTATCAGGAACATTTTTAGTGGGAATAAAATTTTCTTTTTTCTGTGCGACCAATGGTTTCTGAGAAAAACGAAAAAAAAACACCGCAATGCTTGTTAGGGTTGGTTTTTGGGGGTGAAGCTCTCACTTCTAACTTAAGAACTGTTTTGATTTCGAGAAGTCTCCTTTTGGTGCCTATAATCAATCTCAATATATAAAAACATATATATAAATATATATATATTTATATATATATATATATATATATATATATATATATATATATATATAAACATAATATATATATAACATAATATATATATATATATATATTTCTAATTTTGGTGATATCAATGGATTAATTTTGCTGTTTATTGATCTACTAATCATTCAGAAAACTTTGAACAGAAATATTCATTTTTACAGTATGGATAAAGCGTGTGGATATCGAATAATAAATCCCGATGCAGCAAGATGACGAAAACAACAGAGATTTTAACAGAATCACTAATAAAGTATTTGACAGCACTAGAATTATACAATTATATATTTTTTTATTTTCACTATGTATAATTCTGATGATTGGAGTGAATTTTCAAACGAAGAAGATTCAAATGACTCCCATGCAGAACTAGTGTATTATTGTCCAATCAGTAATTATCTTTGTTTGATATATCCATCTCACGTTTTTACAATTGATATTCAAAAATCCTCGATATGAAAATCACTGCAAAGTCTCTAAACGAATGTAATCGACCTCTGTCATCCTTCGTCAAGTATTACCCTCTAATTTTGTCTCCAACAGTATTTCAGACTCGAATTTCATGATAGTTGTTGTCCTTCTCAGTCAAGGCTATCGTATAATCCTAAAATTGGAACTGTCTTCTGTGGCATGCGTGCTGGACCTATAATTAGTTGAATTTCTATTTTTGAGCACAAATAAATGATGCATTTTACTGTTTCTGAGAAGATATGGTATTGTCTGGAATATTCTGTACCGAATCCATCGAAGGCACCTCCTGGGTGGTAGAAAATGAAAAAAGGTCCTTTTATATTTACAAGAGTTGTGGACGGTAATGTGAGATATTATATGCGAAGGTCAACGTAAAACATCAGCAACATGAGTACATAAAATGAACCTAAATCATCTCCTTCATTGCAATTTTGAATTAAATATTTTCATGAATTTCGAATGTTGAAAATTATTATAAAAAAATGGTTGACCGGAAGTTTAAAAAAAAGCCAAAACTCGTAATTATAAAATCGAAATATTCCGTAAAAATGCTGAAGAACATGGAATCATCGAATAATTTTGTTTAAAAATTAATTATGTCAAAAAATAATATCGGACGGGAAAAAAATTGCAAAAACTCGCAAAAATAAAATTGCAAAAATCCGTAAAAATATAGAAATATATGGGATCATCAAATAATGATATTTGAAAACATTTTTTTGTCCTCCTGAGAACCAGTCCCTTCTTTCGCGAAAAAAAATGTAAAAACTCTAAAAATTAAAACGGCAAAAATCTAAAATAGTGAAAAATATGGGAGTACCGTTTGATTCAATGAAAAATAAATATCCCCTTGTCCATCTGACAACCAGATAGAAATTCGGAGAATGTCTAAACTTTGACGTTTCGGAGGCTGTATCTGCCGTCCTCATCAAAACTCGTTGAAAACTCTATTTGAATCAGATTTGGAGATAATGTGATCGTTTTGAAAAGTCAAATGAAATCGGCCAATAAATTCTTTAGGGTGGCGTTTTTTGAAAGAGAGAAGAATTTTTTAGTTAATTTTATAGGAAAATTCATTGTACTGACAAAAAATTATTAATTTCATTAAAGACAATAGCTCGAAAAACGCAATAACTTATTGTGACTACAGATTTATTTAAATTTACATTTTTGTCATTTTTCAGATTGTCGAAGGATAAATCAACCAAAAAGTCATGTTAAGAGTCTCTCATATGCATCTATGAGATGAGAATTCAAGAGTTAAAACTTTAATATTTTTGGATATTTTCAAGAGTCACCTATTTTTGAAAAAACACATTTATTCCATACATTTTAATCATACTGTATATTTACATATGACCATCCAAATTGGTGAAAAAAAATAATCTTCACAAATAAACCCCGTTCTTAAAATATCATCAAATTATATTCCTTTTCATGACTCAAACTTCTTCATTTAAGGCAAAAGCATTCAAACAAACCGAATTTAGATAAAAATCACTCGTCGTAATAGACCGCCAGATAATGACAGATTTTGCTGACTCATTTTCTCTTTTCTAGAATTTGCGGAGTAATTTTTTACAAGATCGCGTCCTTTTAACACTTTAAGTACGTGCTTTTCATTATTAGATTGTTCCTACTTGTTAAAGTGTTAAAATACCATGAACGAGAGATTGAAAAAAGAAAATGAATTTTCTATATGCCTTGCACACGTCCGATCGTTACCTTTTCATTTTTTGAGCTCAACATTGACATAATTTTCAGGATAAAATTCCAGAAAAAAGAAAATGAGTCATAATATCAGCAAAATCTGTCATTACCTTTCTGACGGTCTATATAAAACGGACTGGTGATTTTATCAATCGGGTTGTTTTCATATTTTTGTAGTATTCGTGGAAAATGAAAAATCATCGATAAAATTTGTGGGATTCGTGGTATTACCTTTGACTGGCTTTTTAATTTTTTTCTGCTTTACTTGATGATAAAAGTAATATCTAAATTGGTTTTCGTTCACCGACCATGAGTAAATTCATTTTTTTTTAAGTAATTCCAAAGCGAAGTTCGTGCAAAAATTAAGAGAAAAGAGAATGAATGCAAATTAGTACTTCTGATTGCCTGGCACACTGTCTGAATAATCAGATATTAAATAATGACTTCACTGATCTGCTGATATATTGTTGAAAAATCGCCAAAGTTAGCTAAAAATACCGATACTATAATACCCCTATTAGGCATACATGTACCAGGTCACGTATGCCTTGAAAAGACTGGTCTAATCGTTGATACTAATTTACGTACCAATCGAGTTTTTTTGCGATAGGAACGTATTTGTACGGAGATAGAATATTTAGTGTCAGACATCAACGTGTGCATGAGCCAGGGAATCAAGTGAGTGTGATTCAAGTTTTGATTTCGTTTTATCTATGTGGGTCAATTGTCGGGCCGGGGTTCAACTTTCTGCGATTATTGTCTAGCAATTAATGAAGAATTGCCAGATACTATCTATGATTAATCATACTTTATTTTATTTCTTTTTATTTACAATTAATAGACAATGAGTCCAATTAGAGATTACAGCACATCTGTTAACTATGTAGTATATATTACACGGAAAAGTTTTCGTTTCATTATAGCAGACAGAAAGGAACGTAATAAAACCGTTTGAAAATCTTCTGTTTATAAACTAGTGAACTAAAAAGTAAAAAATAATATTTAGTTTAAGAATATTCAAATTTTTAAAAGTTTCTTGTTTTCTGTATTGAATATTATTTATTCAAATTATAATATAATAGGAGTTTTATCCAATCCTTATCCACACCTATTACTCACTAGTGGAATGAAGTAACATTATTCCACTAAGGAAATAATGAAAATTATAATTTAAAATTTTGTTTTAAACAACGCATTAATGATGGAAAAATTTTGAGTTGAAAGAAATTCATCCTATAAAAGAAAAGTTCGAGTGTTTTATGGCAAGATAAATCAACCACAATACATAAATACACTACAATAATATTTACCCTCAGTAAAACAGTTTATTTGACGGGGCAGTTGATAACAACACAATTGTAATGATCCTTCTTGCGATTTTTTGAGATGAAACTTTATCAAAACGATTCACATCGTGTCAATAATACTGAACAATCATTGCTGTCATGACAGAAATGCAGGGACGGCCGCTTACTAGATGAAGTCTTGTTTTGAAAAAAGGAGCATCCTTTTTTATCGCTGTCAAAATGACTCAAACGTCAAATTTAAAGGGGTTTTTGTACAACTGACATTAAAAATGACGTTTTTAATTCATTGACACATGAACTAAAAACTGAGGTTTTCACAAAATCACTTTTAACACTAGTGTTAAAAGTACTTTTAACACTAGTGTTAAAAGTAAAATGACAGATGAGATGATGGATACTCAGTAATATAGATCTCTCTAACACTTCAATCAGATATTATAAACAGAGCACCTACTCAAGAGGAATCGTTTATAAAAGTTCACACATGTATTTGGCCGTTTGCGCAATTGGTAATACTAATTCCTTTTGAAGTTACAAACGAAGTAGTATTTAGTCCAACTGTAGAATGTCCTTCATCACTGATAAATAATGACATTCATAAATAAAGTGCGTTGGGGTTTATTATTTTGAAGTATCTGTCAGTCAGCCTTGTAACCCAAAGATCGTGTGTTCGAATCCTTATGGATCTTATTTTTTTTGTTTTTTTCTTACTAGCAGTAACTGTTGAACAAAAAATTTTGTATGATACATTTGTTAAAAGTGATTTTATTTTGCTCGTGGGGTTGCTCCACTCGCTAACGCTCGTTTCGCAATATTCCCCACTCAAAAAATAAAATGCCACTTTTAACACTTGTATCATAAATAACTATTTTGTACAACTGTCATTAAAGATGACGTTCTTAATTCATTGACATATGACCTAAACACTGACGTTTTCACAAAATTACTTTTAACACTAGTGTTAAAGGTAAAATGACAGATGAGATGATGGATAATCAGTAATGTAGATCTTTCTAATAGAAACACTTCAAAATAGATATTATAATTAGAACTTCTACTCAAGAGGAATCACTTATAAAAGTTCACACATGTATTTGGCCGTTTGTGCAATTAGTAATAATTATTCCTTTTGAAGTTACAAACGACGTAGTATTCAGTCCAACTGTAGAAGGTCCTTCATCACTGACAAATGATGACATTCATAAATCAAATGCGTTGTTGTTTATTATAGTTTATTATACTTTTCTTTTATAGGATAAATTTCTTTCAACTCGAAAAACTGATATTAGACAAAATTTTTTCATGAGTGTTTCTCGTGAAATTACTGATAGGCAAAATTATTTCGTTGAAGGAAGAAATTTATCAGATTAAACAAGCTCTTGTGTTTTTTCTATTTTGATAGTATTCACGGATTTATTCGATATTAGTTTCTCGAGTTTTAACAATTTTTTTCCGACCGAAATTTTGTTGCCGTAACTTTCTAGTTCGGAAATGATTCCAAATTTCCACGGGTTCTCTAGAGAGGCCTAAATGTTTTTGAAATTAAATAATGTGAAGGTACAATATTTTTCACTATTTTCACGGGTTTTATCGATTTTTTTCGTAAACTTCTGCAACTTTTTTCAAAGAGGAGGGTTTGATCACTCCGTATGAAAAAAATTTCATCGTAATTTTCCATGTCCCAAACCTTTAGAAATATTTTCCATTTTCCTACGACTTATCTATCTATATATAGCCTTCAGGAAGGCGGAGGGAAAAATTTTCCATGATTTTCATAATTGTTATAAATTATATTTACTCACACGTTTTTCGGACTGTCCGACCTCTCCAATCGGCATTACAGGGAGAATTTTTTTTTATTTGTTAAGGTTTTGCAACTTTTTTCGGGATGGCAGTAATTTCACACGTTCGAAACAGTAGAAAATGTTTTCGAATTACTACGCTTTATCTATCTATCTAGCAAGATCGAAAACACTGATTAACCTCAGCAAAACTAGTCTAAAGACAATCACAGGATTTCTAACGGGGCATTGCAGACTCAAAGAACACCTAAGGAAGCTAGGCTTAGAGGAGGACAACACCTGCAGATTCTGTGGGGAACATCCTGAAACACCTCACCACATATTGATGGAGTGTTATGCTGTACACCACAAAAGATTAAATATACTGGGATCACACCAGCTGACTGTGGAAGAAATACCACAAATGAACCCCCTCAAAATCCTAAAATTCCTGAAGGAACTGAGGCTTGAGGGGATGCTGTAAACGAGAACACCTTGAGATAGCAGAAGAAGATGGGGCACAATAGATCTAACTAGGTCGCAGCGCATCACTCACCATCCATACCAACCAATACCAATACCAATCTATCTATAAGTAACTTTTCCGCACGATATTTCGTTTTGAAAGTTGTACTTTTCCGTACGATTTTTACTTTTCCGCACGATTTTTGTATTGTTGAAAATGAGGATATGTAACTATTCTGTCTTATTAGTCATTTTGTAGCATTATTAAAAAAATTTGTTTATTAAAAACCTTGTTTTTTCATGAATAAGATGGATAAAAACACTCGTAGGAAAAATATTGTACCTAACGCTTACGGAAAATATCTTTTCCGCACTTGTTAGGTAAATAACTATTACCTTATTGTTATGAATTTTTTCAACTTTATTTTCGCATCTGTTTTTGGGACTGTCCGACCTCTCCAACCGACATTACAGGTAGGTAATTTTTTTTCATTGAATCATTCAATGGTGCCATGTTTTTCGAGCCCTCCCCACCACGACAGCCTTTTTTGCCTCCAGGCGACAGGACGGTAATATTTCTTTCCTAGAATCAAATACCTAGGGAGGAAAAGTATGAGTTTTCTCCCTGGTTTGAGGGAGGAAAGTGTGTACTTTCTGTAGGGGTCAATGATCCCATGTTTTTCACTTTCATTTTTACGGATTTTTAAACGGATTATTGTGGTTTATTCTCCATTCTCTATATTTTTTTTTATTTCAGGCGGTATGTGGTTATTCATGCTGTCAGTAGTGTGGTTAGCGGGAGAAACCTCGGCCTTGTCTTGTGAAGAAGCGCGTTTGAGGTGTGCGTATCGAGTCGGCTGTGGAATGGCTCTTCAAAATTTCACGATGGGATGTTCCGGAGTACTGCAAGGCGAACACTTTCCAACATACTGTCCGGAAATTTGCCAGTATTCCCTCACCGCGCTCACATCCACCGAGGAAGGAAAAGAACTGATGGAGGTTAGTTAGTTTAATATCTAAATTTGAAAAAAAATTTGTGTCTGCGAAAATGCGTTATACAGGACGTTCCAAAATTAGGTATAATATTTTAAGGGGATCTTAATGATAGAGTGTACAGTGCTTTGTCCTGCTGGAAGCGCTTCTGGAATGACTTTTGTACAGAGACCCCGGTCCTACTAGCAGTACATTATTCCGCTCATTAAGTTAACCTGCATACAGGACGTAACGTACTACCAGCAGTACATAAAGCAAAATGTGAATAAAATATAACTTCTGTAAATCGAAGACCTGCTGGTAGGACTCACTTTAATCGTATATTGTGCTGCCAGAAGTACCTACAGCGCCTCAATCGGAAAGATATTTTAGTTATGTAATTGAAATGATTTTATAAAAATATCTTTATTAATAAAAATAAATTTGTATTTTTTAAGTAACAACATAAAATAAAAAAAATGTTATGTTTGAATTTGAAACTAGAGGAGAAAACTAAATTAAACGTTACAAAAATATATTTCCAGTCCTTTAGGCTGGAATACCATGCTGGATATGGTAGGTGAAACAATTTCTTCCTGTTGTTGGGCCTAACTCGGCCTAACGGCCTCGTCGGACAATACGTTGAGTGCAATAAACAATTTTTGCACGAGTTGCATACAACATTTTTTCTACGTTCATGCAAAAAGCCATAAATGATTTATTAAGGCACGGGATTAAGTGTTGGAAAATGAAAAGCGCAACTTAAATAATTAATTATTACTATCGATCGATTTGCATTGAAACAGATCACTATCATCTATTTTCCATTAATAATATACTCATTTTAAAACTTTCAATTCTGTATTTGTCAGAAATAATTTTTGACTGACGTTTCTATAACCATAGCTGCATTGTAAAAATCAAAATCATAGTAGCCGTGAGCGAGGTATGGTCATAGTTTGCTCTATGCAGGTAGACGGTTTAGAACAAAGCAGTTTTGATTATGGAGTTTTTCTCGGGAAGGCATTGTTTAACTCTGGCTGCTAAACATTAATACAAAATAATATAAAATATGTAACTGTTTAAAACGTATTGCCAGTCTTACATAATATCTGCTATATATGTGGGTTTGAACATTTATGTTTGTCATGATGAAAGCACGTTAAGTTGAATGACAGATGAGTGCAATAAAAACTTTATTGCACTAGTGCAATAAAGAACTTCTTTTTCCACTAAATATAGTTCAATAAAGTTTTGCTTTTTGCATGAATGTAGAAAAATACATTAATGTACATTCAATTTGAAGAGAATTACAACTAATCTTCGTGGTGCAGTCTTGGCCAAATTGCGATATACTCCACGAATGGTCATTTTTCGTATCAAAAGCCGTTGCTGGCGTGGAAATACGCGTGCCTGGCTTCATCATTTAGGAGTCACTGCCTGACAAGTTCAAGCTCGCATAACTTTGGAACTAATAAAGATAGCGACCTCGGGCAAAAATGCGCTTTCAGGGCATTTCATCGGCTTCTGGAGTAAGTACAAATTGGCCTTCAGGTAGGTCTCATAGTCCTAATATTAAGCGATTTCTAGCGTACTCAAATGAGCTGTTTTCGTACTGCCGGCAGGACTCTGTACGTTCTATCATTAAGGTCAAAATAAGATTTTTTTTTAAATAAATATGTCCGCAAGCGCTTCGTTACTGATCTACACAGCGTTAAGTTTTTAATTTTTTTCTTCTTAGCTCCTTCAGTTTTTTGGATAAACACTTCAGCTGCCACGCCAATTTTGAGAAAAAAAATACCTGGTCACGTGGGCAAAAACATTTTTTTTAGCCACAAATATTTTATTTGTATCTGTTTCACGTGAAAGTCATAAAGCAAAATGTGTAAATTTTTTTTTGGAAAAAATACCGTGTCCACATATAGTACACAAGGCGATATTCCTAATAATGCCTTATCGTTAGCGAAAAAAAAGGAAAATTTTGATAAAAGCTTTGTTTATCAAAAACTAAATAAATTATTAATTTGTGTATATATGTTTTTCAATTTTAGGAAAAATAAAACCACTAACAGATATACCTAGAACCCCCAAGAGATTGTTTTTAAATTGTTGTTTTTTAAAATTGTTTTTTCTGTTAACCAGCTGTCGTCCCCTTACGAACGGCAGCCCTCAAAAGTCGAAACTTGTGCGAGCCAAGGATTAACGAGGTCTTACCTTTTAACGTGCGATTCCTAGCACTTTCTCGGGCCATCAGATAAAAATCTGTAGTCGCTAAGGATTCGAACCTAGCCGACCAGCAGTCACTGGTTTCGAACGAGAACTAACTAACTAACTAAAAAGGTTTTTATTTTAAATTGTCAAAAATTACATTTCATGTGTGTTGACATGTCATACAACATCATTCACGTTCTACATAACCCAGGTGGTTAGGGGAAGGACGGGAAGATGGACGCAAAATTAGCATCTCTTCTGCTCCGATCAGGGTAGCAGCAGAGAGCCTTGCTAAGCGAAAATAGCCACCCCCGCGAGAGGGCGCTGTAGTCCGCCCGCGCTGGTGGTAACGCTGGTCGGACATTTCACATCACAGTCGTAGTTCGGCATGATACACGCCTCCTGCAAAGCTCATGCGTGTTGTTGATTTTAATTCTTTGCAGATATTGCTCTTTGCAGGTTGTGAGGCTGGTTGTTTCAAGGCTGAATCCCGGAAAAGGCTGAAGCAAAAAACCGGGTCGAGGTACTCTACGTTTCAGTTATACTTTCGATTTGGTTCCCTATGGAACGGGTTCATCCCTTCGTTCTTTGAAGATATCAAGCGCTTGATAAATGAGCCCGCCGTGCTTGCGAGGCTCATTATCATACACTCTGAGCTTGGTAATCTCCCTGGTGAGGGGACTTTTATCGAGCATGTACTTATAAAACTTGTAGGACAAGTTATTTATAACTGTCGGGATCGAGTCGACGCCTGCCAGCTCCCTAAGAGCTTCCAATCGGGTTTCGAACGAGAAAGTCTCAACCACTGAGCTACATGACCCATTTACCTAGAAATAATACATCTGTTTATTGTATTATTCGTCATGCCTCGATATTTCCATTTAAATTCAAGGCAGATGTGTACCAGCTACACACACATGGCCGAGAAGCGTTTAATACTTTATGCAATATGTGTACACATGGCAGAGAATTAAAATTGCCTGTGTCAAATATGTGTACACGTGGCAGAGAATTGAAATTGCCTGTGTCAAATATGTGTACACGTGGCAGAGAATTGAAATTTTCTGTGTCAAATATGTGTACACGTGGCAGAGAATTAAAATTGCCTGTGTCAAATATGTGTACACGTGGCAGAGAATTGAAATTTCCTGTGTCAAATATGTGTACACTTGGCAGAGAATTGAAATTTTCTGTGTCAAATATGTGTACACGTGGCAGAGAATTAAAATTGCATGTGTCAAATATGTGTACACGTGGCAGAGAATTAAAATTGCATGTGTCAAATATGTGTACACGTGGCAGAGAATTAAAATTGCCTGTGTCAAATATGTGTACACGTGGCAGAGAATTGAAATTTCCTGTGTCAAATATGTGTACACGTGGCAGAGAATTGAAATTGCATGTGTCAAATATGTGTACACGTGGCAGAGAATTAAAATTGCATGTGTCAAATATGTGTACACGTGGCAGATAATTAAAATTGCATGTGTCAAATATGTGTACACGTGGCAGAGAATTAAAATTGCCTGTGTCAAATATGTGTACACGTGGCAGAGAATTGAAATTTCCTGTGTCAAATATGTGTACACGTGGCAGAGAATTGAAATTTTCTGTGTCAAATATGTGTACACGTGGCAGAGAATTAAAATTGCATGTGTCAAATATGTGTACACGTGGCAGAGAATTAAAATTGCCTGTGTCACATGTGTGTACACGTGGCAAATAATTGAAATTTCCTGTGTCAAATATATGTACACGTGGCAGATAATTGAAATTGCCTGTGTCCATATACGGTACACACGTCAAAGTGTTAAGATCAAATGTGAAACATAGGTTACGTTTCAGGGCTTACTTCATCCAGCAGGCCGAGGGAGATATATTGTCATGGGGCAAGCCCTTTTTCGCCCATACAGTTTTTTATGGTGCGCTACTGGTAGATTATGAAATATAAAATTGATTTTTTGTTCGGTTTATGAACTTTTTTGTCACTTGTAATTTTTAAGAAAAAATTTAAAATAAATATATTTTGTAATTCGCTACATTCAATTGAAGTTCCTAACAAAAGGGGGCAATCTATTATCACAATGAAAACAAAAAACGCTATTTACCTGGATTTCGATCTAAATCACAAGTTTTTTTAAACTTAAAAAAATAAAAAAAACTAACGATCCTTGACTTTTTGTAAAAGGTGCTGGAAATACCACCCTCCTGCGATACAACCCCTCACACTTCTTCTCATAAACTGCCGCACGCGTTCTAAAATCCCCGAAGTGTTTATTATGGTTTGGAAGGCATCCATAATTATGCACCATAAACAAGGCCCTGTAGAGGTCCACATAAAAGTCCAACGAGTTGCAATCTGGGGACTGTGTAGGCCAAGTACTAGGGAACACGCATGATTCTATTTTTTGGGTTTTCTGCATCAATACCCGCTCGTCAGTGACAGGGTAGGTCGGACAACATTAAAGTCGTCCTGCCCCATCAGCCCAAATGAATTATAATCCACTGTATAACTAATATCACTGATGAGCGGCAAGAACCGCGAAACGCGTCTGCTGGTGGTTTTCCCCAGCCAAATGAAGGATAATTTGCTATATAATTATAGAGCAATTGCAACTGAGTTTTCTTGGAAGAACGTTGCACAAATATCTGTCAGATGTAATTCAATGTCCGTCGTGGTATTAGTCAGGGAAGTAGTTGTTTCTTGTCAGATTTTTGCCTCATGTTTTCCATTTGCTGGAAATATTTGGAGAAAATGGTACTTCGACATTGTCGATTTTACTATTTCATTTCTTTGATACTCTCCGGCAAAAATTCTCGAATACTCTCCAATAGTAGGTTTCGAACTTTTTCTTTCAGGTATTCAGTTTATTTCTCTGGTCTTGATGCTGAAGAATGCCCACTTCTTCATATAACCGCAATTGCGTTATATATTGAAAAGGGGAACATTCTCCATAAAAATTGATAAATGAAAAATGTGACTTATTTGTCACGCTTGTGCCGGGGAAGTAGTTGTTTTCTCTTAGATATTACAAATAAGTCACATTTTTCATTTATCAATTTTTATGGAGAATGTTCCCCTTTTCAACATGAATACCTCCCAAGAGGTTATCTTGAACGATAGAAAATAGCGACTAAAGTTTGTCTTTCAGTCGCAGATGATTCCACAAAAGATTTTATGAATTTCATATTCATATTTTCGAACTAAAATCAAAATGCGTTATATATGTTTTTCTATTATGAGTCTCAATTTTGCCCGAAATTTATTCTCGATAGGTGGCTATTCCGTTTAAAGATTTGCTTAGTTTTCTAGAACACCGCAAAAAGTTATCAATCTATTTCTCTTCTTCGAATACCTTCCAAAAAATCATCCATCTTTATGTTCTTAGTAGATTTACTGAAATCACCTCGTCGAATTCTGTGTTCCCATCACATGTCAGATACTTGTCAATCATCTCTCTGTCTGAATGTTTGCAATCAACGAACAGCACTTATTACCGATTAACGGAACCTGCAATAATAATATAATATCGATTATATAATTCATCATGAAATAAGCCAATATCAACTGCGAATTTTACCTAGTTACCACGTATTGATAACTTGGCGACCTGGTATAATCAAGTAATCTTCCCTGCCTGTAAACAGGATTTTTCTGGGTGCGTGAAGCTGGAGATAAAAATAAATGAAAAAATGTCAATTACTTATCAAGTGTTCATTTGAGAAATGAGCATAGAGTATAAAAATAACTTTTCGACATCATTAAGTATCGATAAATCTCTTGGCAGTAAAATTCGAAATGTCATGTTATATTCGGCTCATTCTCTACCGTAGGCAAGGTGGGTTTTTTCGTATTTTTTTTTGGCGTTTGTCCAAATTCTAAGAGTGTCGTTGGTCTTTCAGAGTTCATAGTTTGATCTCTTATTTTAACAAAAAAGAAAAGCACAGGTGTGTGCGAAGGAAAAGCACTCATATAAAGACCAGCGCGAAGAGGCTTCATACAGTTATGATAATAATAATATTCTGCTGAAACAGTGGTTCGTATGATAAGGTTCAGTTTAAATTATTCTGCTTGTTCCGATTACAAGATTATTGTAAACCGATTTGCAACTCCTGAATTCATGAAAAATTCTTAGTGTGGGTGGTTGCAAAATCTTAGGGTAAAATATAAGTGAATTAAAAAAAAATCAAGATGACTCAGTGAAAGTTCAGGCAGGGTGGTCTGGTGGTGGGGGTAGCTAAAAATACGTTTTGACGGTTGGATATTGGCTTTTTACGGTTTTTGGCTGAAATATACAACCTATCGGAAAAAGTTTAATGCAAGAGTTGTAGACTGTCCCTGCTTTTTTAATTTTGGTGTTATACGAGCTGATATTATTAATGAGAAATCATCTGCATAGAAGATAATACCATTATCAATGTCAGTCCCATAAAGTGTGAATAGTATCAGGCCCAATATTAAACCCCGAGGAACACCCCTTTTAATAGTTGTCCACTGTTAATCAAAATTTTGAGACATGCTATTAACGTTTTGGATGATGCCAACATACTGTGTATGATTATGAATAAAAGATTATATCAACGTATTTGCAACTCCTCTAATACAAAATTTTTACAATTTTGACAATAATTTTTCGTGATTCACACAATCGAATGCCCTGCTCAAGTCACAAAAGACGACAGGCCAGGTCAATGCATGTTATTCGTTGTTCCATCTCTGGAATACCGGTTCAATATGGAGACTAAAAAAATTTTTCAAATTAATTTTATGCGTTTTTTTTTTCAGTGTTACTTTTCAAGGATATGTGACGTTAAGAGGAAAATTGACAAATAAATTCTATGGAAGAAAATCACTTAGATTTTCCAGAATTTTTCAATTTTCTGGAAAAAAAATAAATTTTTTGGAAAAACCCCATTCGGACTATCACGAAGATTTTTTTTTTGACGAAATTGCCAAATAAATCCCATAGAAAAAAGCATTTTTAGATTCTTCAATATTTTCCTACATTTTCGAAAATTTTCCAAATTTTTCTTTCCTTAAACATCTCAGTAGAACTTTTACGATTTTTGTTCAACCAAATAAATCCCATAGAAAAAAGTTTTTCCAGAAATATACACTTTTCCCGAAAACTTTCTAGTTTTTATATACCAACGTACAAGAACTGTATTCGGACCATTACGAACATAAAGAAATTGTCAAATAGATCCAATAGAAAACAGCACTTTCAGCTGTTCCATAATTTTTCAATTTTCTGGAAAACTTTTTCAATTTTCTTCCGTAAGTACCTTATACGATCTATTTGGAAATAAAAAAATTGACAAATGAATCCCATAAACGAAACACTTTCAACTTTTCCACAATTCTTTTATTTTTGGGACAACTATCAAATTTTTCAAAAACTTTCAGTTTTTCAAAATAAAGAAATTCTGGACAACTCCAGTTTTTCTTCTCGGCGAACTATTCTAATTCTGAAATATGCCAAATGAAACGCATTGAAAAAAAAACGTCAATTCTTATTATTATCTATAGAACAAATCCCATTCCAGATTTCATTCTTCCATTCTTTTCCAATTTTTCTTTCTGTAAATATCTGGATTCGGACTACTCCGAACATTGAAAAAATACCAAGTAACGATCGACGATATTGAATCTGCTGAAAAATATTATTTTTATTATTATCAGATGAACGGTTACCCACTGATCGCCAAGGTCCTTGATCCGCGACGGACTTGTTTGCTCGACATGACCTGGGGGCACTCGGAATGATCATGCCATATCCGCTATAATTTGTCGGTATCAATCATTATTACCAGTTTGATAACAACTTCATTAATGGATCATCATAAAAAATATCTTGTGAGTGATGAAACTCAAGCGCTTGCATATCACGAATCACGCGGTAATAAATTGTACTGTTTACATTTTATCACAACTTATGTCATAATACTTCTAATTGATGTGATTTATCATGCAATTTGCCTTCATGGGTTGCTCCGTTTAAGCTTGGTACAGACCTGAACATTACGCCGAACAACAAACAGAACAACGAACCGAACGGCAAACAGAACAACGAATATACATACTCGATTTCAACGTGCCGAACAACAAACGCGAGACACAAGATGGTGACATACACATTTTTATGAATACATTGCATGAACTTTCAATCTAGTAAGTGAATTGAAGTTTCAAGCTGTGAGTGGACATAACAAAAATTACCAACACGATACATTCCTCTGTATCCATATTTATATAGTGTGGAAAATTTAATCCCAAGCGTCTGGCTTTTTCATTACGCTGTGGATGATTTGTTTTCCATAACAACTCCCATGTTCGCCGTTTTGTTTTGACCCGTCCAAACCTGCGAACGCATTTTCTTCGATGTCGGAGAGAAAACCGTCAAGTGATGGGACGCGAACCGTTCGCCGAACGGCCAAGATTTTCGAAACTGCAAGCGCCTTCGTAGCCCCGTCCAAATAAGTGTTCTGTTCGCCGTTTGGTTCGTTGTTCGGTTTGTCGTTCAGCATGATGTTCAGCTTCGTACAGACCTGAATAAAAATGTGTATGTCACCATATTGAGTCTCGTGATTTTTCCTCAGCAGTCAACGAATAATGAATTTATTGTATATACGCTGCTAGCGGCTGCTGCTACGAAGAACTACACTGAAGCAATTCTGGGAACAACTCAAATGTTCAGTTTGTTGTTCGGCTCGTTGAAATCAAATATGTCCATTCGTTGTTCTGTTTGCCGTTCGGTTCGTTGTTCTGTTTGATGTTTGGCGTAATGTTCAGGTCTGTACGAAGCTTAACGCCGAACAAAAAACAGAACAACGAACCGAACGGCAAACGGAAAGGCGAACGGAAATATTTGATTTCAACGAGACGAACAACAAACGGGATGTTTGTGATATTCCAAGAATTGTTTCAGTAGTTCTCCGTTCAAGCTGAAAAAAAGTAGCAGCAGCATTCATCATTCGTTTACTGCGGAGAAAAAATCGTGAAAAAAAAAGAAGTTCAGAAACTTAAGATGTAGTAAATGAACTAAAGTTTCAAGCTGTTAGTGGCCATTACAAAAATTGCCAACACGTTGCCAATGAGGACTCCGTTTCCTTCCTACTTTCCTCTGCATCCATATTTACAATGTGGAAAATTTCCTCCCAGGCTTCTTGCTTTTTCATTTTGTTATAATGTTGTGGATGTTTCGTTTTTCACAACAACCCCATTGACCATTATCTACTTGCAGAAATATTTCTTTTGACCACTCCCTTGTGTAGACACAGAAAATATAGGAGACAACTTAACAAATTCACTGTAGTGAGGTTCACCAGTAATGGTCTGTTCGCCGTTTCTTTATGACCGGTCCAAACTTGCGGACGCATTCTCGGGCATTTTCTTTGGTGTCGGAGAAAACACCGACAACTGATGGAAAAGCCGCCAACCGTTCACCGAACGGCCAGGAGTTGCGAAACTGCACGAGTTCTTAGCCCCGTCCATCGTTCAAATTAGCGTTCCGTTTGACGTTCGGTTCGTTGTTCTGTTTGTCGTTCGGCATGATGGTCTATTCGTCGTTTTGTTTCGACCCGTTCAAACCAACGAACGCATTCGCGAGCATTTCTTTTGATGTCGGAGAGAAAACCGACTAGTGATGCGAACGCTGCGAACCGTTCGCCGAACGGCCAGGATTTGCGAAACTGTGCAAACGCGTTCATAGCCCTGTCCAAATTAGTGTTCTGTTCGCCGTTCGGTTCGTTGTTCTGTTTGTTGTTCGTCACAATGTTCAGGTCTGTACGAAGCTTAATGGCGTAAATGGCTGCAATCAGGCGCGTGCCTGAGGGAGGGTAATGGTGTAATCACCCCCGCCCTGCATGACTGCCTTACTTGGACTGATATTTAACTTATGAGTACGTGATACACGCATAGTGAAACATATCCTCGAATAGGTTGATTACCCCTCCCCCCCATTAGGTTGATTACCTTAGGCACGCGCCTGGCTGCCAAACTAGGGGGGAGTTTGAAGAAATGTTATGGCCTATGTATTTTTTTATATATTGGAATTGGATATATATTAAATTTTGCCATGAGCTCTCCAAAGAGACTGGTTTGAAAACAATTGTAACGGGTATTGTAAATTTAGTTAATCCAATATCAGTTGATTCAGCTGACATGAACAACATTTATGCAGTGTTTGACTTGATGCAAAATTTTATCTCAAACAAATTTTTTATTTTGACTACGTGTTTGCAATATTATTCCATAATATGTTGAAATCTAAGAAAAATAATATTTGTCTATTCGGTACAAATTTTGCAATAGATTCTAAATTAACTTCAAACACATCTCAAAACTGGATAACAATGTGATAGCATAATTTGTTAATAATTATGTCATAATAATGACAATAATAGTGTGAGGTACAAATTCTGAAATTTATTTTAAACTAATTTCCCGATGGGCTTGATACTTGAAATTTGGAACATATTAGCTCAGAACTGGAGATTGTCCAACATTATTTTCCCTTAATACAGATTTATAACATTATACAGATTCTCAACTTCAAAAATTTGTTTTTAAAATTTGTGATTGTGAGTTTTGAATCGTTATGAAAATACTTGTTAAATTCAAAACGAAAAACGTTGGGCACACAACTGTTGTGAGAATTTTCTCAACGACAGTTACACCCTTATTATCTATTGCATGCGCCCCACGTGTTTTGTTTTAAATCCTACAAGTATTTTAATAGCAATAAAAAATTCACGATCACAAATTTCAAGAACAGTCTGTATGTGGTTGGGAATCTGTATGGGGTAATAAATCTGTATGGGGTAATAAATCTGTATTGGGCAAGAAGAAAATATTTTATAGTTCTGTATAGAACCCCTACTATTTGAGAAGGCCGGCTCTGAACATAAATATTGTTTTGTTGTTGTTAAAATTGTTTTTTCCGTTAACCAGCTGTCGTCCCCTTACGAACGGCAGCCCTCAAAAGTCGAAACTTGTGCGAGCCAAGGATTAACGAGGTCTTACCTTTTAACGTGCGAGTCCTAGCACTTTCTCGGGCCATCAGATAAAAATCTGAAGTCGCCGAGGATTCGAACCTAGCCGACCAGCAGTCAATGGTTTTGAACGCTTCAGTCTCAACCACTGAGCTACTTGATCCTTAATATCATCGGACTAATTACACATTAAATGAGCTTCTGGGAAATCAAAGTTTGTCCAAAAGTCCATCAGTGTGTCCTCCACTTATTGTCCATATATGCCATCGACAAGTGAACTTTATGAACTTGAGCAACTGAAAATTGATGAATTTTGGCTGTTATTATGGGACTGTACACTGTTCGTATACATACTGCATAAAGGCAATAATATAATAGTTTGTATAAGTACGAGAACTGGCAATGTTGTTGATACTTTGCGTATGATCAGGAGCACCCAATGCATACATGTGGTGTTGCATTTCAGTAATTCCTGCCGCTAATATTAGCTTTCTGGTTATTTGAGTTCTGTGGAGCTGAAATCTTCTCCGCACTTATACTGTTTTTATACTCCCAAATTCTCAGACTCTCGAATGCATCGAGAAGTCTAATGTCTGATCAATTTCAAACTTGTGGCATCAAATCGTTGGTCATAACCCAAAGTACGTTGGACCACACTCGATTTTGCTTGTTTCGAAAATCAGATATGAGCAATGTGCTATTTAAACCGTCCTCCCATGGCCCTTCTAGTTTGGCACACATACTTATCGCAGTACATCTGGTTACATAAATTTCAGACTCTTATTTTTCTTCGGTCTTATCTTTGGGGGTAACCAATATTTGTTGGAGTTTATACGAAGTTTTGTATGTAACGTTATATTGAGGGTTTTGACAATGCTGTCGATACCCCACCCCGAGTAGCTCCAGGTTCGTGAGGGATTACGATATGGTTGGGACAATTTTCCACTTTCTGAAAAGTCGAAGAGTTGCGAAGGGTTTTTTTGAATCTGTTTCATAATAATCAAGAATAACCTCCCTTATATTTATTTTCTCAGTTTTGAATCAAGACGGTTATTCTGTGGACTTGATGGACAAACTGATAGGTTTAAGAAAACCATTTGTTTCTCTTCAAAAACAAAAAACGTTACTGATATATCAATAAACGATTATGATAATTAGTTTACAATCTTGTACACCGACACAGTTCATAATTCATTCATTATTCCTTGTCATCAACTACTGAACATGGCATAACTGGTTTTCTTTTTGTATACTGTCGTTGAAAAAAACATTCGCTGATATGAGATGTTAGGTGAAGGCCGCATCTCTAATGAGTAATGATTCAGAAGGAAGGACGGCAGTAAAATGGTCTTCAAAATTTGCATAATCGA
The DNA here is from genome assembly GCA_958298965.1 of Chrysolina haemoptera. Lineage (NCBI taxonomy): Eukaryota > Metazoa > Arthropoda > Insecta > Coleoptera > Chrysomelidae > Chrysolina > Chrysolina haemoptera. The sequence goes on along the minus strand of OY282588.1, from coordinate 10,296,794 downwards.
GCCATTTCTTCTTGAATACACGCCTAACAAGGTGACGTGTCACATCCATTTAGAATGCGACCCAAGTACGGAAACTGCCGCAAAGTTAAATGCTAATTGAATAAATGAATTAAACAGTTTGTCTCAGTTGGAACCATATGGAAAACTTTTTTATTATTCATTTTAGGAAAAAAAGTGATTCCTTATAAAAAGTTCTGCATGTTCTAAAATCTAAAATACAATCATCAGATATCAAATTTTTTCAGTCGCATACGCGGTGTGACAAAAAATATGAATTTTACTCAAGAGTAAAGTACCTTTATATTTGAAAATATTGAAAATTCTTATAGAAAAAAGTTGTTCAGAATTGAAAATTGAATAACACAAATTCATTTTAGATCCCTTTGTTCACAATTATAAATCAAATTTTCCTAACATCCCAATTCAAAATATCTATAGTAACACCCATTCATAAAAAGGGCTCTAAAACTAATATAAGTAATTATCGTCAAATTAGTGTAATTACTTCCTTCACGAAACTATTTGAAAAATGTCTTAAAAATAGGTTATTAGATTATCTAACATCAATGAATGTTTTAAGGTATAAGTACAAATGATGCTATATTTGAAATCGTGAATAATATAAAAAACAATCTTGACAATAATGAAAAGGCTATTGCTGTTTTTCTAGATCTAGCGAAGGCTTTCGGTACCGTACCTCATAAACAACTTACTGACACACTTGAGCAGTACGGTGTCAGAGGACTGGTATTGGAAATCTTCAAGAATAATCTTGGTAACAGAAAACAAATAACTAAAATTAGGAATGTAAATAGTGACCCCCTGTTCCACAATGAGCAATACTTGGTCCACTTCTTTTTATTACATATATCAACTCGTTACTAAAACTAAACATAAATGGTACCTATATCTATTTCTTATGCGGACGACAATGTTCTACTTTTTAAAGATAAAAACTAGGAAAATATTAAGAATAAAGAGGTTCATGGAGTGGACGTTGTAAAATGTTGGCTTGATAAAAATAAACTAACTTGACTTTTCAATGACTGATTCAAAAAGACCACATTTCAATACTATCACAATAAATGATCTCATAATAAAAGAAACGAATTCGTTCAAATATCTAGGTATCAGTCTAGATAAAAATCTAAAATGGACAAACCATATTCAAGATTTAACAAATAAAATAAGACGTTTATTTCATAAATTCTATATAATACGCAAAATCCTAACAAAAAAACTAACTTTTACAAATCAAGTCCTTGGTGGAGTCACTCCTGAATTATGGAATAATAGTGTGGGGGGCTCTATGAGAATGCATTAAATCAGTTAAATGTAGTGCAAAACTATATTCTACGAATGATATTATTTAAAAATAGACTATATTCCACAAATTGTCTATATAATGAATCGATTCTGAATGTCCGATGCCTATACTATCTTAGTAACTGTATTTTCTGTTTTAAATCTACAATTTGTGAACCACCGTTACCAAACTAGACAGTACACAAACAAAAATATGGTAGTACTGTTTAGAAAATAAGATGGGAATCAAAGGTTCGCTACAACTGTAGCACCAAAAATTTATAACATCCTACTGTTAGGATTACTGAATTTGGCAATGGAATGTACCAGAGCAATTAGTAATGAACTTCAGCAGGAATAATACTTTTTAATAACGGTAGACAAATTATATATACGTAAGTGAAAGTAAATAATTTTTTTATCAACTACTCAGATACTAAACAAAAAACAATAACTTGATTCTCATGTCGAATATACGAATATACAAGGTAAATGACGAGTTTGCATATCTTCAACACCTACCAAATGAAATTAAATTGTTAACCAAATATAAACGCTTTGTTAATAAATGTAAATCTTTCATTTATCTAAATAGCGATCGCATATGTAAAATGTTGTGAAAATGGTGATTATTTAATTTAATTAATCTAACATACTTTAGCTGTATAACCAATGTATTCATTATTATAATTTATTTATCATTTTACATACTCAAGTTATATTACTGATAAGTTAGGTACTATAATTTCTATTTCCATCATCAGTATTAGTATTAATATTAGTATTATTACCAAATATTACTATTTCTTTCTCTATATTGACTCTTTTAATATATGTTATTATTGCACACACAGGTGTTTACCTAGGTGCATTATTGTATTACCACTTTCAAATGTATTACATTATTTTTGTTGAATGAAATGAAATACATTGAATAAATTCAAATTGAAAAAATACCTATGTAATGCTCGAGTAATGCCCAATAATTCCTAACTAATTCCTCTACTAGTATACCTGTAAAAATTCCCCAGCGGTTTTCCTCTCGGTTATCAAGTACAAGTCGGAAGACCTCTTTTTTTCATTACACAATTCCGATTTCCGCTGCTGCTTTCTAATTTTTCAGACAATTCCAATTCCCATGTTTTGAAGCACTTTTCTTGCCCTTCACCGATTATTATTGTGCAGTAATAATTGTTCTCTCACTTCCGAATAATTTCTATTATACCCGAGTAATACCTTCCTTTCCCGTGTAATGCCCAATAGTACCTAAATAATTCCTCTAATGCCCGAGTAACACACCAGTAATACCTGTAATGCCCAACACTAATTCCCAACTAATACCCGAGTAAGGCCCCTAATTCCCAACTAATACCCGGGTAATACCCCTAATTCCCGACTGATACCCGAGTAATGCCACTAATACCCAAGACATGTACACCAAAATTTCCCAGCGGTTTCCCCCTCGGTGTTTTCTATGAATGTGAAGAAAAAATATGTCAGCTGACGCGACCCGTGACTTGAGATTATGAGCGGCTGCGAAACTCGCAAGAAAATAATGAATTTCGGAGTATTTTACTGAAGGTAATAATTTGCAGATAGCTAAATGATTGAATTGGATAGAAAAAACATGTTAGCTGCATAATTTGTGTGATTTAACTTTTTAGCTGCGCATATGAATATGTAATCATCGAATGAATGAAGTGTTAAATATTAACATCTATAAGCAATTGTTTTTCTTGCAGTGCCAATGCAGCGACAAATTCTGTGTGGATCAAAAACGCCGTACCGACATATGCGGTCCGTTGGTGTTAGAAACAATGAATTCGCCGGTGGTTCCTTGCCGAGTGGCCCAGTGGATTTGCGAGGCGGACGCGCTTTGCTCCACGGCGTTCGAGTACTACAATCAGTACTGCAAGGCGATGTTCCACGGCAAAAAATGCACGCCGCGATGTAACAACTCCATCAGTATCCTCAGGCGACAAGAAAAAGCGGCCAAGCTCAAAACGTGCAAATGCGATGGTGAGTATCCCGCAATTATTTTAATAATAACACTCGATTCGAACCAAGTTCGAAAAGTGTGCCGGAGAGTTTCATATACCTAAATAAAACGAAAAAACTACGACGAGTCGAAATGGATGTCGGATGTAATTCAATGTTCGTCGGGGAACGTAGTTGTTTTTTAACAGATACTTGCCTAAAATTTTCGACGTTGTGGGAAGGTGCGGAGAGAAGGGGATTCCGACTTTGTCGCAATTATTCGTTTTATTAGTTTGAAACTCTTCGGCACACATTTCGAACTTTTTTCTAATTATGCATCAACAGTTGCTGGAGAATGTGCTACGGAGGAGTGCTTCTAGCTGTTGAGTTTTGGGTAATATCGTCCATTGAGTGGGCCAAGACTCTAATGTTGTCTGACCTATCGTTGCACTGAAACAAACCCGTGAAACATGTCATGTCTGCAGATGGTCATTCCCAACCAATGTGGGATAATATTCAATGTTTTATTACAATTAGCACTTGCAATTGTTTCTTCCTATAATAGGACGATTTTCTCCATAGAATTTCCGACACCGAGTGCACTAATTTATGCTTGCTTGTGGGTATCGGTGTATTTGAAGTTTTCGACGTTTCGTTTCACGAGAACCTCTAACCGGCATCAAATCATTCATGATCAATTTCGAAGGAAATTTTCTCATACATTGCCGTAGGCGAGACATTTTTCATTTGATTCATTTCGAAAACAATCGAAAATAAGTGTTTTCCATTAATTTTGCACCTCCACAACAGTATCTGATTTGTTTTCTGTAGTGTTATTCTTCTTTCAATTTTTTTTTGTGGTTTTTTTTTGTTCCTGATTGAGAATTTTCTCAGAGTTGTATTTTCGGTTGGTGCTCTACAATCCGAACGCTCACCGGTCATCCTGTCGCTTCGATGTATGGTTGTTCACATTTACATGATAGCCTATGAATTCAACTTTTGGAATCATCGGGAGTTCCTGGAATACCATATTGGAGCCGCCATCTTCACTTTATGAATTTCGACAAAGTACTCATAATATTCAATCTCTAAAATCCACAAATACCAATTCTGAATCAAATCGGACCATAATTAAAACTCTCGTCTGCCATCTTAAATTTTTAAATGTTGACAAAAGTTATTCAATCTCTGTTATAATTTGGGGGTATTTCCGTCCAACTGAAAGAAGTAGGAGTACAACTCCTTCGCAATATCATCAGTCGTTCCACCGTAAGCGGTCCCATCGAGACTGACCCGACGAGCTCAGTCCTACCATCTATATGTCGTCACTTTGGAGGCATGGCAAGCATCTCTATCTCAGGGTCTCGTTCTTCCAAAGAACGGCAAAGCTTTGGAAGTCAGGAGTTGTTTTCTGAGGCATACCAGCCTGCAGAACTTCAAGAACACCAATCCCTTTCTACTTTCCCTCTCTCGATGTTCTCTGATCATCGCAGGATTTTTCTTTTCATGAAAACTAAACTAAAAAACAGTCCTACACAATGGGCCACTAACAGAAGGAGGTAAAAATGGAATTTCTTAGCTTCACGGTCTGGGCTCAGAAAAAAATGAGCAATTGTATTTTGCTTTTTTTTTGTCACTGACGGAAATTATAAACAAATATCCCATGTGAATGGTTCATTTGTAGATGCCAGTTGTCATAATTGCCATATCTCTTTTGATAAGAAGTTATTTTATAATACAGCATGAGTTTTTCATTTAATCACGTATCACATAACTTTATTTTTGCAGGTCTGGAGGGATATGATTGCCACGGAATCCAGAGAAACATGAACAAGCTTTGTTTCCACAAGCACTCCAGACATCATAACAGGACCTACCATAGACAAGAAGAAGAAATAATACCAACAATCCACAAAGATACAGAAGAAATAGTTCCGACTGTGATCCTTGCCGGGAGTGGAGTTAACGTCCAAATCAGTTGCGCGGTGTTGATGACAATGTTGGTGACAATGTTATCGGCATTGGTGACCTGAAAATAAATCATAGGATTAGATATAACTTAATTTATTTCTTGAATCTACCTCGTTAAAGATAACAGTATTTATTCATTCAGAATTGTGATACTGAAGCTATAGAGCAGGTTACACAAAGATTTTGAGAAGAGAAAAATGCATGGTGTAACAGGGTGGCCTTGGATCGTTAAGCCAGAAGTAAATACAGATGATTCAAGAATGAGCGAAGAATAAACGCTGACAGACTTTTACTCTTGAAATCCTGAACATTATTTGCCTTGTTCCTTCACACAAAAAAATTGATTTGATTATATTGTATTTACATTTCAAATACGGACGATATCAACAAGAGCACATGAATGCAAAACTGGAAGAGAGGCGTATTATGCTTTTTAACCTTGTGAATCTTCTATAGCAGCTATTCATTCTAGATGAACCTCCCTGTATTGGTTATTTTGATACTGATCTTGTGAAAATTTTAAACACCAATTTTAGTATTATGATTTTGATCAGCCGAGTATATTTTGTAAACCAAAGGAGGAGGTGGTAAAGATTTAACATTTCACTTTCTCAAAGTTCCTAAATGGGGTGTTCAAAAATTGTCAGGTATAATTTTTTTAGAAAGTATTTTTTATGAAACTACACCATCCATTCAAATAGCTTTATGTAAATTGTACAGTATAGATAGAGGAGTTAGTTTAAATTTGTAAATTTGCGATGACAAACCATATACCAGTGAACACTTTTACATCTGCCAAAATCTTGATATTTCGAATATAAATAACCAAAGAGAGCTTACAGCTGTATATAGCTTTAAGTTATTGAAGACATTGATGGTTTTTTTCATATCAGATTTTTAGCAGGTTTTAATTATGACCTTCCTTGTACAAAGATTCGATGGATAATTGAGATGAATTTACTTGAAAAGGAGACATTTTATGTATTGCAATTTTTTTCGAAAATAATCAGTTATGTTTCTCAACCTCATCAATATATTAATTTCTAATATTGCATGTCAGTTATTCATCTCCAATAGTGTGAATATGTTTTGTAAATTTTTTGTAATGTATATATTATACAAACGATATCGGGCACTTCTCTTTCGATTTCGTTTGGAAAAAGGGTGGCCCAGCAGTTGTATTTTGTAAATGTTTAGAATATGTAATAAATATCATTTTCGTTACAGAAGTATGTGTTGTTTTCTCACCTAACCCAAAAAAAAAGGTTTCACACAGTTCTCTTATTTCTTTATCGGAAAGTAAATTCCTGATTGAGGGAGAGAAATATTGTTAATATCAAGCAAACGACTACCACTTTCATGTTCATGATAATCATGAGCTTCGAAATATATGTTCTCTGTAAGACGTATTTCTGATAAGGTAGAGTAACGTGATTTTTTCTTATCCTTTACTAAAAATTAATTTGAAAGTATATAGAAAATATATATAGGTGATTCCTAATCAAAGAACTTCATTTCCAAGACTTATGAATATCAAAACTTAATATTCGTATATTAATTGAAATCACCACTGATAATAACGGTGTAGAGGGGAAACAAAAAAATGGGAATTTTGATTAAGTATAAACTACCCCTTATTAATGATATTATCAAAACAATCATTAAAGGAGGTTGATCAGAATTGAAAACAATATTTAAATTGGGAATCACAGCCAGCGTAGTTTACTCTTGATCAACATTCTATTTTTTGTTCCCCTGTACACCGTTTGGAAATTTGAGATTCTGACAACTCATATGCAAGTATTCTGCAATGCACTAATTTTATGAAGAATGAATTTTTCTGACAAATCGATGAAAAATGTGAGTCTTTTCACAATATCTATCAGATGTAGTTCAATGTCCAGCGTGGCTTATGCCAGGGAAGTAGTTGTTTTCTGTTAGATATCACAAATAAATCACATTTTTCAATTTTCGTGGAGAATGTTCCCCTTTTCTAGAAGAATAATGTTTAGAAAGAACCAATTCCGCAAATCTCGACAAACTTACTGGAATATTATTTGCTGTTTAATTCTGTTTTTGACAATTACAATTGCGCAATGCTTGATGAACGAAAAGTAAATGCTAACGTTGCTATGGTAACGTAATTTATCCGATATTTTTATCCACTTGCATTTCTGTTCTTTCCTATTTAGCCGATAGCAAACTACGATTTTTGTACTCGCGAATTATTATACATGAGTGGGATTGTCAGGTTTATTAGTGTAATTCGCTAGAATATTTCTGAAGTTGAAAGAAAAATGTATGTGCTACTGTTTCCATATAACGGGTAACCACGAGGTGAGGTTTAACCGGAAGTGACCCCGTAGTTTTTTTTTTTCAAATGACATCCTGTACATATTTTTTCATTATCGGGAAGAGCACACAATTTGTGATGACGATGATCTTCAAAATTGAAAATTGGTTGAAAAATGGCGGAGATGCAGTTGATTGTTCAATCGAATAGAGTTGGCCATGAAATTCAAACTTAAATTATCATATCTGAGAGTGCAATACAGTTGAAAACTGAGGTTCTCATGTAATTGTAGCTCCCATATATTCAAAAAATTATCAAAAATAAAACGGAATAGTACCCATAAAAAATTGCTTACAGCTGCCATATCTCAAATATCTTCATGATGAAAAATGATTAATTATCAGGTAACTCGAGTAAAAAGTTTTGGAGGATTCCGAAAGAAATCGAAAATACAAGTTGTTTTATCATGAGTGTTCTCAAAATTAGATATAATTCAACAAAGGTGGCCATGAACACAAAAAAGCGAAACAAAAAAGTAACATTCGTTAAATAAGTAGAACAAACTATGACTTCGTTGAAATAAAATAAGGTTTTGTGTATTGCTTTCTCAATTATGTTCTAACGTTGAAGAACATTCAATTTCCGATCAAACCGGAAGTGGTAAATTTTCAGTAGTGGTGTCAAAATATGCGTATTCAAGTACTATTATTAGATTAGATTATATATTAAGGACTTTCGTGCTACAAGCCTCTACACCGCGACCTTTTCAGATCTATTGTGTTTGTCCTCGAGATCATTAGAGTTCTTTGTCTAGCCCTGTCTTCTTTACGAGACTCCACAGGCTAGTTTTTAGAACTCCCATGAATCTGGGAGCTCTTGGTTTTTCTTCTCCCAGCGTATGTGTACTGATGTTTCCTCTTCTTCCTGACAGAACCTGCATAGCATTTCTTCTGCCAGGCCTATTGTACTCATATGTTTGTTGAGCCTACAGTTCCCTGTGAGAAGTCCTACTACTATTCTAGTAGTGTTCCTCTTCTGGCTCAGTAGATAGTCTGTGAATGTTGGCTGCGGTTTTTTGATAAACTCTTTGGCCTGTCTCATCCCTGGTGCATTGTTCCACCATTCTTGAGACTTCTGTTGAATCCATGATTTGGTGTTTGTTTTTAGTAAAGCTTTTGCTATACCGCAATACGGTTCTGGGCCATTCAGGGCCTTACTATTCAAGTACTATAGCGACATCTGAAAGTTGAAATCTGTATCTTCAAAACTATCGAAAATTGGGGGGCGTACCTCACCTCGTGGTCACCCGGTATATTGATGTTTCAGTATTGTGTTTTACTTTTGGTCACTTTTTTTTTAAATGAATAAAAAAAATCATTTCCTAGTGACGTTTAAAATTCAATATTTATGCATGTCAAGATGACAAATGCACATTTCATTTCATAACTATAGATACACGGACCTAGCGGTAAATGTTCGATACCTACCGGGCAATTATCGGAGATAATTACACAAGTGGATCAAAATTATCGATAATTTTCCATGAGAGCATGTTTATTGAAAACATGCTTGAATAGAAAATTAGAAAATCATTGATAGACACGTTCATGTACGCTTCAAAAAAGACATAAATTCTATCTAGACATACTCTTTACTTCTTTTTGGTGTTTTTTGGAATTAAAATCTATTGCATTAGTGTTTCTGTTTCAATACTTTCTCAGTTGTCAGTTGTAATTTCTAACTTCCTCAAAGCATTACATTATCTTTTTACAAGTTACAATTATTACGCTTTGTGAGTTATAATCCAATACGATTGGGTTTTGACCAATGACCAATGATAAACACGAAAAAACATATGGGAACATATTTTTTTTTTCGTTTAAAAATAAATAAATTGATTTTTGCTGTAATCTTGTAAAGTGTATGATTTATCGAAAAAACAACTCAACAAGGTGAAAGACAATTCAATTCTCCACAAAAATGATTTCAAGTAATTTTTTATGAAATGAGCGCCGACATCAAATTTCAGGTTCACGTTTACCCGCCGCTGGAAGATCTGGCGGAGCCGAATATTTGATTGGTCATAACTGAAAATGATCGGAGAAGGGAAAGGAAAAGTTTATATCGTTTCTGAAGACTCATACCTTCTCATGCAAATATAATATGCGAGTATTTGAGTACCTAAAATGTGTTTTATCGAACTTCAGGGAGATGTTTGCGGATGATCCAAAAATCATGAAAAATTTAGTGAATATGGAAGTATTATACAAAAACAGCAACCCATACCCTCTTTGGACTATATGCAACAATTTAAGAGTAGTGTGATAGGTCTTACTTTTATCCAAATCAGAGGTCAGAAACTTTATTAACATAGTGAAACTAACAAGAACAAAGTAAAAACATCAAAATGATTGATCGGCGCTCCGAGGCGGCTTAAATGGTATTGGTGGCCCATTAGCTTTCAGAGCTGCAGGGAAACCCGGAAAAACCTGCAACACCGCATCATCCGAAGAGTTGGAATTCCTTGATAGAGAACTTCTAAAGAGGTCCGACGAATTGTGACAATCTGCTTTACGGTAAAATAGGATGTATGGTGTTTTCGAAGGCTCCAAAAGGTCCAATTCCAAAGAAGATTTTCTATTTACGCAATTGTCATCAAATTTGTACCAGCCCGTTTTATCTTTGGCTAAGGTGTAATAGTGGCCAAAATCTGCTCCAGAACCAAAGTGAACAATGACTGCGTAAAGCTCGTAATGCAAGTCGGCTAGATTGGGGTGTTCTTCTAGCTTGATTCGTTGAAATAGTTTGGGTTGCTGAGTCATAACTGAAGAGATTCAGAGTTATGATCAGATTTGCAGGTGTTTCAACTATACTTGTTATTTATACTTATACTTATACCTACATGCCAAAAACAAACTTTGTTTAACTCGTGCCTCATTTTCAACTTACCCACAAAACCGGCATTCTCTTCAGTAAATGTTGAAAATAATCGCTTATTCATATCCTGTATATATGTTTAATAACACTATTATGAAGCGCAAACCTCAAGCTCATGCAGGATGTGTATGAGGGATTATTTTCAACATTTACTGAAGAAATTACCGGCATTATGGGTGAGTTGAAAACTGAGGCAGGAGTAAAACCTAGATTTTCCTTTGACTTGTATAAGTGACTTATCTCACTGGTCTAAAATCGTTGCATATGGTCCAAAGAGGGTACTGATTCCTGCTTCAGTATAATTATTCCATATCAACTGAAATATCCATGATTTTCGGATCCTCCGTAAATATCGTAAAAGGATTTTGTGAAGAGGGATAAAACACATTTTGGGTAGTCAGATACTCACATGTTATATTTGCATGAGAAAGTAAAAGTCTTCAGGAACGATATGCACTTTTTCTTTTTCTTCTACTATAATTTTTAGCAAAGTTATGACAAATCTAATTTTCGGCCCTGCCGGAAATGGCAGAGGCGGTTAACGCGAGCCAGAAATTTGATATCGGAATTCAATCAGGTTTTCTGAGAAAACGAGCGCTTTTGTGAGTAATTACTAATTATATTTCTTGTGGGGAATTGAATTATCTTTCACCTTGTTGAAATTCTTTTCGAAATAACAGCAAAAAAAAATTATAATTTTTTAAATAAAATTTTTTGTGGGTTCCACCCCTGATTTTCTGGTGAACAATTTTTATTTTTCTAACAATACATGATGTCAAGAAGTCATGTGCTGAGGTTCAAAGTGCTACGATTCATTCTTCACTTGTGGTTTACATTTATCTTATTTACATATCTATAAAATTTATATCTATATTATATATCTATTTATATATCTTATTATTGGTTACTGTACTAATAAAGCCTGGCTGCGCCTCGTTCAACAAACTTCACGCTCATACAAAAAAGTCCTACTTCTCGAGAACTTAAATAGATATTCCGTCTTTCGTATTTCACATTGAAATGACAACTGCAAAATTGTCCGTTTGTAAGTGTCAAAAATAACTACCTCTTCCAGTACAGTGTGTCAATAAAAAAGTAAAACATTTAAAGGCTATTGCGAGCCAGACTTGTCAATCTTAATTAAACTATCGACTTTGACAAGTAGAGTCAAAATTCAAACTAATTTTGTCAGTGACACGCTTTCAAGTTTTTTTTAGTTCAATTAGTTAGTGTAATACAATGCAATTAGTGCAATGCCTTGTACGACTTTTTTATGTACACAACTGTATTTATACTATTCTCCAGATTGGCGATTAATTTGGTGGGACGGATTATTAGAAAATACTTATTATTAACTATCGTCATCAATGAAAACGATACAATTACAACGCATCTGGAGGTTTGACAGTAAGCACAACACAAGCATACAGTATGCTTAACTGTAAGCTTGAAACTTCAAAATTATCGTCATGTAACCTCATCTTTACTTTAGAGATGAATGAACCATTATCGCCAGTTTAGAATTCTGAGAAGCATGCATCACCCTGTATTGAAAAATGCGTCTGGAATATCAAGTTCAATAGCTTTTGCTGCGTACTGAATTTCGAGGAACGCGCCTGAAAATTGAGTAATTATCAAAATTTTCGAGAAATTGGGCGAAGGCTGACCATTATGGCCCGATGATGTCAATTAAAAAACCCGTTTTGGAACGTGACTATGTGGGTAATTTGAATCGAGAACAAAACGACATTAATTACACGAATCGTAACTACGTGTAAATGCACTGTTATTCGTTTCCTTCGAAAAACTCTTGGTCTATTATTGTTGATGCACTCATTATTTTACTATACCTACTCATTTCATCTGACAAAAATTTGTATTTGCCGAAAAACTCAGTTATTCCTACTAGCATGCATAATTTATTCCAGTTTTCGACAAGTATTTATTCATCAAGATGACTGACATGGGTGTTCAATACTATATTATATAATGAGTGTTATAATAGTTATTTATGTATCAAGTGAGTGAAGCGGAACTTTTTTTACAAGTAAGAAATATTGAAGCTCGACACCATAGGCGGAGTGCGGCATTTCTTCTGCGTAAAAAAACTCAACTCAGGAGTCTCATACAGTAATTTTGTCTACAACTGTCGAAAAAGAGACAACCATTTCAGTGTTTTCGAAGCTACGATTACCTACATTTTTCTTAACGCTATGTCAATAAAAACTCACATTCACTCGATCATCGATTTTCTCAGTTCAGTCTCCATAGATTTCCATTTTTACTTATACAAGGTGTTTCTGAAATTGGACCGATAAATGAAGTGGGAAGTAGAATATGACAAAACAAAACGAAATGAAAGAATACTTTTTTGTCGAAAAAAAAAAAAAAATTAAGAGATGATGAATTTTAAAGTTTTCAAGACTTTTTTGGTAATCACTGATTAACCTAACCTAACCTAACCCAACCTTGGTTCACCATTTACGTCCAAACAAATGTGAACCATGGTTATGTAGACATTTTTATAGATCTCCTGTATGAATACTTTACGAGTATTTGACTGATGATTGATTGATAGCCGGAAGCGCTTTGCGAATGTAATAAAACAAAATTACACTAAATACAACTTTTTCATTTAACTGAATATTTAAATAAGGATTGCAAAATTTCACAGAAAAAAAAATTATACAAAAAAATATAGGAAAGGCTTTGCCAATTTTTTAACACCTTGGAATCAACAAGCATGCTTTCCCATAAACTGGGATGGTGTCCCAGTTCTGCTGATACGTAATCTTGATGCACCAAGCTGGTTTTTCGTCGAATCGATGAATAACAATTCACTGAAATACGTAGGTGTTCATTGATACAATGAATTCAAGTTTATTTAGATCAATGCTGACCTTTTTCCAGACCTATGGACTGGTTTCAATACGGATATGAAAAAAGATTGATTACAGTTAAGAAAACACTACACTGAACTATTGATAATTTGATTTTCGCTACTGAAGTTCAACATCTCGCATGTACAGTAGTGATCTATTATACAGAGTTATTTTTCTACGAATCAGTGCTTGAACACTTAGTTTACGCACTGATTACAGTGCGTATAGTGATTCTTTTTAGCATATAAACTATGCGTAACAGTTATTTTCCTAACAAGTCCGGAAAGTGATACTTTCCCGCACGCGACTGCAGTTGACCCGAACGACGGGATGCGGAGTTCGGGCAAGCAGTCAAGGGCGGGAAAGACACCTTACGCATGAATTAGGAACATTATTTTTTCTCCGACCGCATAAAGATTCAAAAAGCACATTGAAAATGAATATTTTATTTCAAAATATAAATTAATGAAAATCCACAAATTCATATTAATACACTATTTGTTGCATTCTGCAAATGAGTCAGAATAGCCGGTAAGGTTGATGACAACTTGGTTGTTCTGGCAAATCTTTGGTTACCACACCAAACCAGCTTAGTTTGATTGTTATGTGGTTTGATTTTTAGAAATGTATAGGGTAGATATATAAAAGTATCGCAATTTCTATTTCATTCCAATGAATGAAAAATTTTCGAAAACAAGAAAAATAATCTGGGTTAGATTAAATATTAAAACCTATATTAGTTTGAATAGTAATATGCAGGTAAAAATCAATGAAGTGTACATATAATAACGTTAAATTGACATATTTTACTTTCACGCACTAGTGCGGGAAAGCGATTTTTCCCGTACTATTCCGGAAAAGTTAAACTTTCAAAACTAAAATGCGTGTGGGAAATTGGGTAAAAACGCACGGTCGTAGAAAAAGTAGTTTTCTACACACTGTTCATACATTCATGCATTCTTGAGAAATACATTTTGAATAAAATTTTACTCGGAAGTCATCATTTGATAAAACGACAACAATTCATAACAGAAAACATTCAAATTAATGATACAATTCCTGCAATTTGGCAATATGATAACTTATTGTACACACATTTTTTGATTCTATGTAAATATAGAAAGTGCCAGAATTCCTGCCAATTTTCTACTTCCTCAGAAACGAGCCCCATTATGTTTCTGGTTTTTGGCGATTTTTGATCAGAATTTTATTCAGAACTGATAAATAGCAGAAAATTGAATAAGTTCACGAAAACCACTTGTAAAAGACAGGAGTTTTCATTAGCACCATAGTTGGCCATTTGAGTTGAAACAGTTGAGTCGTGTTGAACTCTAGATGTAATCTTAGCGTAACACAGCTCTGCAAATGAGTTTTGATTCACTTTGTGTCGTAATTAAAAACATCATTTTTGTACAACTGTCATTAAAAATTCAATGACATATAAGTAAAATGACAGATGATATGATGGATACTCAGTAATATAGATCTCTCTAATAGAAACACTTCAATCAGATATTATAAACAGAACACCTACTCAAAAGGAATCATTTATAAACGTTGACAGATGTATTTGGCCGTTTGTGCAATTGGTAGTAATACTAATTCCTTTTGGAGTTACAAACGAAGGAGTATTCAGTCCAACTGTAGAAGGTCCTTCATCACTGACAAATAAGGACATTCATACATACAGTGCGTTGGGGTTTATTATATTTGGAGCATCTATCAGTCAGCCTTGTAACCCAAAGATCGTGTGTTCGAATCCTTATGGATCTTATATTTTTTTTGTTTTCTTTCCTACTAACAGTAACTGTTGTACAAAAAAATTTCTATGTCACGTTTGTTAAAAGTGATTTTATTTTGCTTGTGGGGTTGCTCCACTCGCTAACGCTCGTTTCGCAATATTCCCCACTCACAAAATAAAATGCCACTTATAACACTTGTATCATAAATAACTATTTTAATGACATTTTTACATAACAAATTGTTTTCAAATTTTTTCCTTCCGCTATCTTTACACCGTTTTCATTAAACAATTTGTTCTCGATATAAGCCCCATTCTGAAAATAAGAACATTTCAGTCCCACCAACTGAACTGCATCATTTCCAAAAATCTTCAGGCTGCTGCTAAACCGGATGATCGCTAAGAGAACTAAGAGAAGCCATACTTTATGAAGTCTACTGCAAATTAACCGTGAAAATACAGGAGGTAACCCAGTAGCCGCGTGGCAATTAATATGTTTATCTTGGAAGCGATCGAGAAATACAAGCATCCAGAGTGCGCTGGTATTCGAGTAAGTTCTCGCGACCGACCCTTGATTGTTTACTACGAAGAAGACAAGTCATCGGTCATCGGACTTCCGAGACTCGATGCCAGTCGTTTATTTTTTTTTTATTTGCTCTTCCTTAGATCTTCAATCACTCTGAGAAGAAGCAGAGCATATTAGCTTTTTTCGATCTTGTCCAAATTTTACATTGGGAATAATGACTGATGGATAATGGAAAGATTGATATTTCGGGAATGATCTATCAGTTAAATAAGGGTTGCAATACTAATGGTGAGTTTATACAGCAAGTAAAATAAAATAAGATGTAAAGTAATAGTTTTTGGAGTGTTTATACAGCAGAGTAAAATAATATAAGAAATAAGATGCTGCAAATCAAAAATTGGTATTTTATATTGGCACCACTTCAAAAACAGTCAGCCTTTTCCTATTTCTATTCAAAGGTCATATTTTAAATCGAACAGTGCCTTGAATAATGCACCGTTGCCACCATTAAACTGATAATGAAAGCTTCGTCCTCTAAAAGCATCTTTACTAGGCTACAGAAGTTCAATGGCTATTTTCAATATTGGCAATACAAATAATAAATAATGCAATGAGAAAATAAAGAAAAACAAGCACTCAGCCGTATTATTTATATGTATGTGTTCTGTCATCTGTCAATTGTTTTGTCAACTTGAAATAAAATGAAAGATAACCATGTTTTACTTTACTTCTCTCATTTTATTTTCTGTATGAACTTGTTATGGGTGTCGTGCAGTTTTATCTTTTTATATCATTTTATTTCATTTCTTATTTTATTTTACTGGCTGTATAAACTCACCATTAATGAAGTTCTAAGATTAAATCTCGATATTTAGTCCGTTTTCTTTATCTTTTTGGATGATGTTAGTTTCGCCAGGAGCCGAAAACTCAATGACGAAAGTAGTCTGATTTTGATGCTCGAGCACTATATGGAGCTTGTTGGCTTGTATTTTACTGGGAGTCTGGAATGATAGTTTCATTGGATTCGGCACTTCTCATTCTCCACAACTGACTTATTATTCCCCAGAGTATTACGCAACCCCGGTGGCTCGTCTATATCGTACGAGTGTCGTCGGTGGTAGTATACAGTGGTGGCGCCACGGGGGCGTGGGACAAGGGAGGCAGTATGCCCCCCCCCGCCCTTTGTCGTTCTTGATTTCAGATCTTACAAATACAGTGTTACAACGATGTGCATAACAAAGTTTTCCACCAAAAGCACGAAAAACCAATAAATTGGACAACATTTGCTTTCAATTCCTTAGTCAGTTGTGAATCTCACACCTCTCGCTGTTTCTCTCTCTCTCTCTCTCCCTCTCTTTATATCTGTATAATGCATACTGTAATTATTATCTTTGTACTCCGGCCTGGCAGTAGTGGCACTAGTGAATAGTGGCAGTTTGGTTTGGTTCTTTGACGAGTAAACAGTTTTTCTATTTCGATTGAGTATGGATTAAAAAATTTCATTATTCGGGACGGATTATCGTAAGTTATGCAAAAAGAAAAATTCAAAAGATGCTGCTACATTACTGTGTTTTTTAATAATAAATACAGTATTATTTCAAATGGGGTGGTGCGGTAGGTTTCCCCGGTTTTCTTTCAGCTGAAAAGTTATTACGACACCAAAAATCAAAGTCGCCACGGAGCGCCACGGCAAAAAAATAATAATAGACGTCCTCTACCTGCACAGGCTGTGCCTTCGGGTACACTCACGAGTGTTGATGAGGGAGTATAATTATTATTATTACTATATTTCCCATGCCCTTTCAGGCGAATATACAAGAGGGGTGGGGGTAATGTGGGTAATTACCTCCCCACACTATCGAAGAAAATTCAGTGTTTCAATCAAAATTAACATCAAGATTCATAAAATGCATCTTATATCATTCAACGCGTATCTAAATCTAATTATCTAATCTATTTCTTCCTGAAAAATGCCAAAACTGCAACGAACGTACAGGTACGAAGTAGCGACAACATCTAATTCTAGTTCTAATATCTAGTAGACTCATGTTTTCTTCCATTTGCAAGGTGTCATTGTTTGCTCGACTATGCTTTCGTTTTTCATATTAAATGAAAAGAACTGAATTTGACATCCTTTTTTTCTTGCCATTATGATACCCCACTGACAAACCTAACTATCAATTTAAAGGCCTTTGACCTTGAACAAAAAAAAAATTTAGCATGTGCCGCTTTTCTATTTTCTGTCACCCCCGCGCCACGAACTACCTCCACCCCCAGGGAACAAAGCTGTATAAGCGCCTGTGTCTTTTTACTCGGTGCCTAACGATGGTATGCCCCTTCCTTAATTTTTAGAACCGCCACTAGAAGTATAACACTAGCGCAACGCTAGTAGCGCTGCGTTATGTCTGTGGATATAGGCTGAGACAGCATAAGCTTGCCAAGCAGACAGCAAATGCATTATGGTCTCATGTCCATAGGGTTATTCAAAAATCGGTAGCAATCCTATGTCAACTGAGGAGAGCTCAGAGCAAATATAAACATAGAGATGCCTTTCTATCCTTGTTTTTTAAGCCAACATCATCTTGTTTATATTTACATCTGTCCTCCAACTAACGCATCTAGTTCCATTGTCCTCTGAACTGAATCTTTATATCCCCTCAGTCCCCTTGACCATATTTCATTGTTGAGAGAGATGGACATCGTGGTTGTCTACGAATCTGTTATGAGTAGAGAGGGCATCTCTATGTTTATTATTGCTCTGAGGAGGAGAGTTGTAGGGAAAAATTGTGGAATCAATCATAGTTTATGCGCTGACTATTGGGGATTCAACATTAGATGCCAGCGCCAAAGTGGCAAAAATTGAACTACTCTCGAGTACATTATGTCAACAGAAGAACAGAAAATTCACCATTTATATGTACCAAGAATTAATATTATTCAGTTGAACAGTATTTAGACAGCAAATTTTAAAGGACTCCTTATTATTATGTTCGTAATTTTAATGTATGTGTGTAATTTAGGTAATTCCATTTATGCCTTGATGTTTCACATATGTGTGAAAACAGCCTAAATACATTAATATTTCATTGTATTATCTGTATTATTCTACTTCCTGGTAATATTATCAATATGAAAAATTGTGTTATGATGTTAGTATGTTTGTTAATCACGCCAAAACGGCTGAACGGATTTGGATGAAATTTGACACACATATAGATTATTTATTTATTTATTTATTTAGAAACAAACAAGCCGAGGCCTAATTATATGTTTCTCATAAGTTTTTCATACAATATTTACATGACATTTAAATATCTCATAATATAAATGTAAAAGAGAACTGAGGGATTTCTTCGCACCAAAACAGATTAAAAATTTCTGGAGATTGACGGATATAGTGACGTGACATGATTATCCATAAGAATTACCAGGATTTTACCAGTTTCTTCAACTCACATTTAAATTTTATAGGGTAAAGGTCGAATATTCCATAAACAAGTTCATCACAGTGCGTATTGTATTCGTAACATATTCTGTTGAGGGGGCCACTATTATTTACTCGAAAGCATGCATGACGAGGACGGAGTCCTGGAGGTGGTGCGTACAATTTTACTTGCTCAAGCAGATACGGGCTATCTAGCATACTGTTCAGCACTTTTGAGAGGATCATAATGTTATTTGCAAATCTTCTGCATTCAAGTTTTTCAATACCAAATTCTTTTCTGAGTGGGCTGTAGGAAATAAATCCTGGACTTACACCATGTTTTTTATAGTAAAGATATTTAATAAATTTATTTTGTATTGACTCAATACTTTGCTTCAAGTTTTGTTGTGTTGGATCCCACACAGCTGAGGCGTATTCCATTTTACTGCGAATTAGAGAAAAAAGTAAATATTGAATTACGCCTGGATCGGTGAAATCGGAGGTGGTACGTTTAAGAAAACCTAATAATTTGCTGGCTTCTTTGGCAATGTTAAAAAAATGATGATTGAATTTAAAATCGTTTTGAAAAAGAATACCAAGATCAAGGGCTTCCCACACCCTTTCTAATGCTAAGCCTTGCATCGTATATAAATAAAGTTCCGTTTTCTTAATGTTCTTGTTGAAGGAAATAACTTTACATTTTGAAAGATTAAATAGCAGTTTATTCTTTACCGACCAGGTAGATATTCGATCAATGTCATTTTGGAGTCCTAGATAATCATTTATATCTGAGATTTTGTTATGTATTTTGAAATCATCGGCATAAAGAAGACAGTCAGATGATACCTCTAAAGGAAGATCATTGATGAAAATCAAGAAAAGAAGTGGTCCCAAATTCGATCCTTGAGGTACACCCGATCCTGCTAAGTATACATGAGATGTCTCGCCCCCATATGTGACACACTGAGGTCTCAACCGAAGATAGGAGATGAAAAAAGAGATCAGATGATTGCTCATTCCATAATAGTTAAGTTTGGCTAATAATATATCATGATTGACCTCATCAAATGCTTTGGTAAA
This sequence comes from Chrysolina haemoptera, assembly GCA_958298965.1. NCBI lineage: Eukaryota > Metazoa > Arthropoda > Insecta > Coleoptera > Chrysomelidae > Chrysolina > Chrysolina haemoptera. The sequence goes on along the minus strand of OY282588.1, from coordinate 10,276,658 downwards.
ATCAGTGTAAACACAATCTACTTGTGAATTTGAAATCAGATATACTGAGATTTTATTTGTAAATGTGAGTAGATTTGTTTCAACCGACTTCTTTTTACAAAAACCGTGTTGACTCGGTGATATGCCACTTTTGAGACTGGCGTGCAACTTCTCCTGGATAATGAATTCGAAAATTTTTGCTGGACAGTTGAGTATTGCAATAGGACGATAATTAGTAATGCATTTTTTGTCTCCTTTTTTCAATATTGGTGTTATTCTAGTTCTCTTGAATTCATCAGGAAATATTCCTGTTTTCAGTGATTTATTATATATTAAGAGTAGCGGGTAAATCAAGGAATCCCTGCAAGCCTTGAATATGTAACACGGAATATTGTCCGGACCTGACGATCTTTTGGGTTTTAGCTTTCGTAGAGCTTTTTCTATATCATCGACGATATATAACGAATCAATATATTTTTATCCCAGTGAATGACAGTGAATGGGCTTTTATAAAGAACCCCGCACCATTCTTATGGAAAATGGGTATTGCTTTCAGGAAAACATCTTAAATGAAAATGTTTTAGACTGGTTTTTGATAAAAAAATATTGTTGGGTGCAGGGTGAGTCCTGCATTATTCAAAATGAAATTCTCAATCAACCCTATGAAGTGAAAATGTGACCAAACCAAGTAACACAATGATAAGCTCATCGTTTGAATATTTTAAAATTGATAAATTCAACATTTTGTACAAGGTGAGTCAAGAAGCGATATTTTGTATATTTTTATTTTGAGCTTTAGGGACACTTGACTATGAGCTATTCGACATACTTCTTGTCCGAAATTGATATACAGTATGAGACAAACGCTAGGTGATGACAAAAATAGCGAAAAAGCGATTGTTTTATAAGTCACCCTGTAATTAAAAATTTCTTCGGTTGAATTTTCAAATTTTTTGTGATTACTCTCAGTTTTAGTACACTATTTTAATGTCAAACACTTATGGATTTGCTACGATCGGTTTTTGGAATACACAGGGTAATACTGAAAGAGGGACGACTGGTTATGTAGCCTTTATTATAAAAGTTGTCAAGAGTTGTCTACAATGAAAATGTTATGCAGGGAGCTTTTAAAATCAGCATTTTCTGATAACTCTGTATGACATTTGGCAGCGCCAAAATTATGAAAATTATGATAAGAACACGCAAGTCCTTCTCCTTGTTATAAGGGTTTTGTCGTAACAACCATTTTAAATTAAAATTATATGCACAGCTAAATGTCATACAGTGTGATTAAAAACTTCTGATTTTTAAAGCTCTCTGTATAAGATTTTCATTGGTGCATGATAATTTAAAAAGTAGCCATAGAAGGCCTATACAATTTTGGAATCCAATTTGAATATCACCACTCAATAAAATAACAGAAAATCAAATAATTCAACCGACAAAATTTTGAGATATAGGGTGATTTCAATAAAAAACCATATTTGGGCAATTTATTTCGATCATTTCTATTAAATCACTCGGTAAATTTCTCCAAATTGATATAGATTCAAATTTGGCCTTCAACTGAATCGTACTCGATTTCGAAATATACAGAATGACTCAAAAATACTGAGTCATTTATGTTAAAAAAAAACAATCACCCAGTATGAGTTTGGAAGTCGTGAATTATTTTTGATGGAGGTTTGTTCATTATATTCTGAAACCTATTCTAAAAAATTGTATCGAATGCCTTATAAATGATGTTTATCAGTTGAGTTTTTTTTTGAAGATTACCCTTTAGATAATTGAAAAACAGGGCTCATTTAAGAATGAGAATATTTCCTGCACTACCAGAACGACGCTTATTGCCATAATCCTATACAATAGGAATAATTGGGTCGAAAATCCATCAGAAAACAACTACTTTCCTGGCTAATGAATTTCCGTGCAGAGTTCTACAAGGATGTCTCCGCAATTGCTAGTTGCATGGAAATGTTTATTGAAACATTTGGAACACCCATGGATCGATTTCTGGGTTCTTGCCCTCATCAGTATAGGGTAGGTCTCTGCAGACAATAACTAATGTCTGCAACAAATGATTCAGCAACCTCTCCATGTAAAGGCAGAACGTAACTAGCAATTGCGGAGACATCCTTGTAGGACTCTGCACGGAAATTCAACGTTCGTCGTGGTATTAGCCAGGAAAGGAGTTGTTTCTGATTGATTTTCGACCCAATTATTCCTATTGTATAGGATTATGGCAATAAGCGCCGTCCTGGTAGTGCAGGACATCTTGTTTCTCTCTTGACAAGCTTATTGTGAACAATGCATGCAGATTCCTTTATTAATGAGAATATTGTTTCTGATATTATGAATAATGACCGCCAGAAAACAAATCATTAAATCTTCTAATTGCAAGAAAAATAATTAAATAAAAATGGCCACTTTCAACTTCAACACCCAATATATCGAAAACTACTACAACATACTAAAATTCCAAGAAATTTAACCGAAGGACATTTTCCATAAGAGAAGTGCTTTGGTCAAATATTTGTTACCACCTCACCGTGATGTCAGTGTTCACCCTTGTATGCTCTGAATATTCGTATACATTCGTCTTTTGATGAAACCAGAATATTTACCATTGATCAGGATAAATTAATATTCAAATTCGAACAAACCTTGGAAGGTTCTTCTCTCTTCAATAACGGTGTCAAACCATAGGTATTTCCTTAGCACAATATGTACTACGACTCATTCATGTCGGATAGGCATCCGTCACTTCAGAATAAGATGGATTCATCTACACACGCCATGGTTTCGAGAAATAGAGGCCTGAAGTTTCTGACAGGTGTTCATAGTACTCTAATACTGATCAATTGAAGTTGAATCTGAGGCAGTATGATGAGATATAATAATACTTCAAATGAGTGAATGAATGAAGTTGGTAATTGCCTACATTACGTCAATATCTCTATCCAAAGTATCCAATCTACACAGATGGAACCTTGTTAGTTTAATTTTGAGTTAAATATCAAAAGAGGCAAGGTTGTATTTGACAGATTTTTATAATTTTTAATTTTCGAGACTCCATTATTTTATTCTCATGATATATCTATCCTATGATTCACTCTGATCGTCTCTTAATCATTGTCTGATATGAGTTATTATCAGGTTATGATCATAAAAGTTCATAGTATAACAAAGGTGTATCTATGTCTATTTCCACAGCTGATAATGACAGAGTTCTATCTGCAAGCAGTAAGAACTCTGTTATGCGAACCTCTCGTAGATAGAACTGTGTTATGAGCAAGCACTGTATTGTGGTTGTTAGGTTTGAGCAAAGATAATGGAAGATATAACAATGGAACACTAAAATCTTAATTTTCGCGAAGAATGCACATAGAACCATGTTATTCTAAGGTGACGAGTCCTCTGACGCCTTTTCTTCCTGCGAAAAACCCGCGACACACGTCATCGGAAATAGAGTTTGCCGGCCGGTCCTGAAGCTTATCGAGCCCTGCGCCGGCTGGAAGGGAACCCCGCAGCAAGGGAACGGGGCCGAGCGCCACACACGACGCCGGCCGCGCCGTGGACCACCCAACGCGCCGCCCCGGGCCCCAGCGGCCCTCCGATCGAGCAGGATCGGGCCGGCCGATACGAACCACCTGTGGAACTTGTGGAAGTGGTGGGTTGGTTCGCGCACGGGTGCTCTTCGGGGTATGAAAAAAAAACTTGCAAATGAAACATGAAGAATAAAAATTTCTGTTTTTTTTTATCGTTGTGTAATTTGAACCCTTGCGTTACTGCAGTCTCGTCCTATATGGACATTTTCAAACTGATAACTGAATATACCAGTACACTTGCCTTTTATATCAGGCTTCTCTTATTCACTAATGACAATTCCACCCATAATAAAAATATAAATATCTTATCTAAGTACCTATACAGTTTTAAAATGTAGAATCGCTTTTTCCTAGTCTGGAGGACCTTTCATGTTCGGCATATCTTTAAGAAATAGGTTGTCCGCATTGTCCCATGTAAACACTGTTACAAGAATCTCGCAATAGTCTCTGTTCTTTTTCCATGATTTCAAGGAACGGTTTTTCCTAGTCTGGAGGACCTTTCATGTTCGGCATATCTTCAAGAAATAGGTCGTCCGCATTGTCCCACGTATACACTGTTACAAGAATCTCGCAATGGTCTCTGTTCTTTTTCCATGATACGTTAATTTTTTTAATAGAGTCAATTTATAGGATTAAATGACCAGAGTGTAACAATGTTTATGTGTGACAAGTTTCTAAACGATATGCCGAACTTCTGCAAAATGTGCCTTATGTTGTACATGGCAATTAGGAGGAAATGGAAAAAAAGTTGAAAAATTAAATTGGTCATAGAACGCTATGATTCGAATTTCTGGATCAACATTCGGTAAATAATGTGATAGAATCATATTTTTTTGAAAAAAATAGCATGTTTTTAATTTTCACAATTCAGGTTTGGGATAAAGCAGAGGTTTTTATTGAGAATATTTTTTCTGACAAATTATAATAAAAAAGTTTTCCATATGCTGCGAACTTTATGCCAGACACTGTAAATACAGAGTAACCCATTTGAAAGCGGGCCACCTCTCTAAAACTGTTATTTATTATCCTTTTCAGAAGTTTTTTTGATAGACCATTTATAGGTCTAGTTGAGAGCCATAAAATCATACTAGCGATTTTTTTAAATAGAATTTGACGACACCACTGGGTTCACGACATTTTCAAATGGTTTGTGTGAAAATTACGTCCATCAATAAAAAAGTAATATGGGATTCAAATTTTAAAATTATGTCAATAAATCAACCCATAAAATTTTTATCAGAATTCTGTCCACACCACTAGATTCAGAATATTTCGAAATAAATTTTGACAGAATTTCATCGAAATCTATTCATAAATAGAAAAATATATAAAATAATAAAATTTGAAAAGAACGTTATTTAGTGAAATTTCAGAAAGATTTTAATTTATTATTTATAATTTGTTTATTTATGAACAGATTTCGATGAAATGCTGACCAAATCCAAATCCAGTGGTGTGGACAGAATTCTGATTAAAGTTCTGAAATTGAAGTGATGGGTTGGTTGATTTATTGACATAATTTCCGAATTTTATTCCCATATAACTTTTTTATTTATGGACGCATTTCTACGTAATTTCTACATAAACCATTTGCAAATGTCGTGAATCCAGTGACGTCGTTAAATTCTATTTAAAAAAATCGCAAGTATGTTTTTTGGATTTTTGACCTTGAAAAAAATTCGAAGTAGGCTCTATCTATTGAAAAAAAAACTTCCGAATCGGATAATAAATAACAGTTTTAGAGAGGTTGCCCGCTTTCAAATGGGTCACTCTGTATATATGTGCGTTTCGCTGATTGAAAACACCTTTCCTGGTAAATGTTTCATCCGTGTATCATATTTTGCTAATGAACCAATCTAGCATCATTTTCATGTTTCTCGATAACCCACAGAACTCAAATCTTTTTTGGTAATTACTAGCACCAAGTTCTTGCACTTTGAGCAAATGAAATGGACGAAGTTGCTGTTCTGTACATATCCTGTGAACTCATGATTTGAATAAATTTTCTGTGAAATATATTCTTCGAACGCTCATTGAGGAGTCATGATATACATTTGCAAGAACACTTTCTTTTGCCCGAAAACATCTGGCTGATCTTGGTCATCCTGTCGATCTTTTTTCTCGTGAAATATCCATCTTTAATCTACCATAGATGTAAGGAACTGAATATCCTTTTACTAGGTTGTCGTCTATGCGGGTATAATTCTTGATATTTTGTCAAGGAAGCCCTTGAATGTCCAAGACACGAAACGAAATGCATATCTGCAAGCTCACTAGAGGAAACATTTTTCATCTTGAAACAAGTCCTTCTATCAAACTGTACAATACATTAATTATATCTTGAAAAAGTCTTTTCATCTTTGCAATGATGAAAAAACCGTACGATGTTTTTTGTAGATATTTTTATAACCAAGGAAATATCACCCATGAGAATTTTCGATATCTTCGAAAAAAAAATCGGATGGAAAAGTCACCCACTACACTGTAAGAATCCAAAGGGGAAAGCGTCCCTAATACGATATTTCTTGCATTTTCAAGGTTCAATCATTGTATATACACATAAAAATGTACAATATGTTATCATTTTCACGAAGATGTAATTTTGTGCACTCCTCGTAGAATAGCATATATGCCTCTCCGCTCACAATGAATTTTGGATACACACAATGAATGGACACATCAATATAGGAGCTGCTACTAGTCGACGTGGAGACTTCTTTCCTCGGTTATATCTTCTCTGCCAAGAAGACCGAGGACTTCTGAGTTTGGAAAGTCTTCCTAACTGAATGCTAGTGGATGAAGCATGTAAAGTCATCAGAAGTTTGGATCCTCTTCACTGCATATGACCGTGACTATGGAAAAGTAGGGATTGAAACGTTTCTCTCCAAGGCGTGACTCCAACAATGTTATCGAGTTGGAATCCTTTTGGCATAAACACATATGAAGGCCGCGGAAACTACAGTTCTGCTGCAACTCTCTCGAACCTAAAAATTATACCGGCATGTCGCAAGGCAAAAGAAGAGCAGAAGTTTGTCATCTTCGGTTCAATGCGTCTGCTCATAGGATGCATGATTCCTGGACCCAATAGCGGCTTACCCCATATTTTGGGGAGCAGTTATTGGGCTCTGAACAAGTGTTATTCTAAATAATAATAATGGTATTCACAAAATTCACAAAATTGTATATATAATTCAGGTGTGTATAGCAAATAAACAGGGAATACCGCAGAAACTTTTCATTGCAAAAGATCACAAGATTAAGTATGCTCTTTGAAAAGTGAAATATTCTCCATTGAAAATCATGATTTTGTTGAAAATGAACAAAACCTACGATAAAAATTAATACCTTTTCTGTAATATTCAATTAAAAACAACTACTTTTCCGGCTGAAGCCATGATAGAAGTTGAACTAGATCTAATAGATATTGTGAAAAGACCCAACCCTAATTTTCATAACTTGACCTGTATGTATGTATCCAGTAAGGTGGGATAAGTGCCGAAAAACTTGGAACCCAAAGGCGCGTCTTTTAAAATAGATAATTGAACAAACTGTAATGCAAAAAAGTATAAAATATAAAAAAGTTTTCATTTGCACTAAAAAGAAGAATATAAACTTTGAAGTAAATCGAACCCATTATTTTGTTACATTATAAAATTTCATATGATATAAAATTTTGTAGCGAAAAGTATGTATATCTTATAAATTAAATTTCATATCATCTATATCAAGATTTATTTTCGCGACAAGCCTTCATATCATATGAAATTTTATAAGGCAACAAAATGATGGGTACGATTTATTTTCTTCTTTTAGTGAATTTGAATAAAACTTTTTTCTAATTTTTTTTCAATCAACCAGTTTACATAAAAAATCAAATAGATCAATGAGAAATTGTAGAATGTTAATCAGAAGTATCACTCACAGAAATCGTTCAATTCATTGATGCGAAAATTGTACCTTTCTCTTGGCCTCTATATTTAAAAAATGATTGGATGGAAAAGCAATTCCTGCCAAGAGCAATCATATGCAGGAATTGAATCCTGCCTTTCGTTAGGTTATAAGCTTACCGCTGTACCTGTAATAAAATCATTTATTATTATTATAATTATTATAAAAAAAACGTCATTATGTTTTTTGTTTTGACCTGAAACTTGAATGAAATGCTGATAACAACGTCGACAGTCATAGTTTCATCAATAAAACAACCAGTTCAAATAAATAGTAGGTACCTATGAAATGTTCTAAGGTATTGGCATCTAATATGTGTAAATTCATCATCACTGATAAGTAGGTGGGAAATAAAAACTTCCAATAATTTACACTTAAAAAATTATATGTAAATATACATGCTGACAATATTGTTTCGACACACAGTGTCATCTTCTGAGAGAGTTATAAAGTGCTATTCTTCGATACTTCACCTTCTTAAGTATATTTTCAGGTACAAATATTGTTGATGTCAACTAATTGAAATAAATATCAGGGAACAATATGGTTGTTATAATTATTGGGGAGCTATACAGATTTACCTGGTCGTTAAGTAATATAGATTGTTATTGTTACGTAGGTGTTTCTTAATTTCTAAGGATTCCAATATGTTTAATTTCAGAACTTTAGGTTGAATATGCAAAATTTCAGGATTCTGTGTGAAGTTATGTTTGCTGTCAATGAGATGTTTGGCATAGTTTGACTCCTGCTTATTCAATCTGTAACTCCTCCAATGTTCATCGAGCCTTTGATCAAAACTACGGCTAGTCTGGCCAATATTAATATATATTGCATTGCTGTCCTCACACTCAAGTTTGTAAACTCCTGATTTCTTATTATTATTAAATTTACAACAAATGGCTTTTTGGAAATGACACTAATAATTTATTATTCTATTTCTTGATCACTGATCACTGTTCAGACTTTCAGTCCTCTTTCGTCAAATTCCTTCAATGACCACTTTGCAGTGCTATTTTTGGGTCTTGATGTCGTTTTTCGAACACTTGTAGGTAGTTTTTTCTTTTCACTCGAAGTCGGTTCTGTCCAAAAAAGAAATTTGTCCATACATTCGTATCCATATTTAGCGTTGAAAATGTTGGTATCTTTCGAATAATAAAACAACACAAAATACATTGAGATCGGCAACCTGCCATGAGTATGAGATAATCAATTTAATGAGCCTCTACTCAAATTTTGTAGATCGCATTTTGATGGTCATAACTGAAAATATCCATACGAAATTTTTACATAAAATATTAAGTACCTATCTGTTCAATATTCCCAATTCACTCATGTTCAAAAACCGTTACATATAAACGTATACTTAACAACATATAAAAAATATATTTTATGGACCAGTATTTTCATCGTAAACTGAATTTAGCATGGCAACAAAAATTCCATAAAATCTTCTTGGATCAACTTGTCCCGGTACTTTCGACAACCCCTGTACTACTATCACACTAGATTACGCGATTACGTTTTCGGCCTTTTCGGAGTATGCAAACCTCCTCTGAGATGCAGACAAACCAGATATTGGCCAAAGTAAATGAGTGATCGACATCCGTGCGGAGATATTGTTTCGGGTATCTTCGGAAAATGAATGAATACAAAAAATGAGTTGATGAAGAAATTTGAAATATGTCAACCTCAGTGCAGAATGTGGCTCTTCCTGAATGCAATGCAAAAGCAACCACTGACTACTAACTTCATTCACTACTCGTTCTCATACATAAAAACAAAAACCGAAGACTACCTCATTTACGATATTAATCCGTCTCTTACGGTAGCTAAAGATACAAACAGTAAAAACACGGAGGTAAACAGAAACAAAATACTCCCAAGGCAACCGTGATGTTGCGAGCAGCTGATCGAAGAGGGATGGTGGTGGCCCATTCACGGGACGTATCTATATACTGTCTGACGCACTGATTTTAATATTGGCGATTCCTTGAAGCTTTCGGAGGCAGGGTAGGACTCAAGTCTAGCGGGCACTCTGCAAGTCTGCACCATAGCAGGTAGGACTGATGGAAGAGTGAGTATTGGCAAAATGGATCATGATCTATTTTATTAATGTAAGTATATGCCTACATGAGAAATCCTATGGATAAGAAGATTGATCGAACTGACTTCAAATAGCGTATCTACAGAATCTCAGATTCAGAGTTTTTGCAAACTTTTGCTTAGAACGGCAGTACTAGTGCATTACTTATAGGTACTATTTTTCCGTATCATCATTTTAGTTTTCAAGTTTGAAATTGTTGGAAGGAGAATATTACGCATTTCCTTAGATAATCCAGCCAAATCGTCTACGGTCTGCCTGTTTGAGGAAAAAAAATATAGTAGTTTCTTTCTCACTCGTTCTATATGTTTTTGGGGTGCAGAATCCGAATTTCAAATTCCCTACTTTCCACGGACATGACTTAACAACAAAAATCGCAGAAATCGCGAAATGTTCGACCATTTTTCAGTTTTTCGTCAGAAAGTCATGAAACTGCGCAATTTTCGAGCTAGACTATTCCATAAAACTGCAAGAGGGCTGAAAAATGTCCAAAATTGATTACTTTGTGGAAAACTTGAACAAATTGCGTCAGAATTTAGACAAATAAATAAATGTTTTTTCAAAAAATCATTTTCCATCATTATCAATTTTACTTTTTCTAATTGGTATATAACACTTTCTATTGACTAGGATCATGGGTTACAGAAAACCTTGAAAATTGAAATCCTATATATGAACTTCCTGTATTTCTTAGATTTATGTCATGTGGACGTACAGAGTACGTCTCTGTGTTATCTTGGTATTAGACCTCGCTATAGAGGTTTTTACCCCACAAAATTTTCGACCTCTCAGGTGAAAATCCAGGATATACAAATTGTAGATATTGATCTCTTCTTCCAGATGCCTTCAACATAATTTGAATATGACGATTTCCCTCAAATCAGGCGCATCTTGCAAGATGTGTCTTAAATTGTTTATAACGTTATTGTGCAAAAACTACATATCGGACAAAGATCGTAGGCACAGTTGAACCACGTGTTATTGTCTATCAGTTTCCGCAATATTGATTGTCCAGCTTCAGATTTATAAAAATTATGAATTTTCGAAAAATGGTATCTTTTTCGAGGTTTTCCCGGATTTTCTCAGTGGAAAATGCACCGATCCGGCTGTAAAAAAAAACATTTTTTTGGTTTTATAATTCTCAACAAAAGTTTCCTTCAATACTTTTTGAGATATTTGCAAAAAATCAAAAAAGTTTAATTTTTTTTACACAAAGTAATTGAACTGGGGTTTTCATTTAAGAACTATCTTATAAAAAGTAGTATAGTCCATTTGCGTCTAATATTTTGTGTGAAAAAAGCCTTTTATTTTCTTGGCCTGTTGGTTACCACTCAGGTTACAATTGGGCCCTTATATTTATTGCGTATTGTATACCTTGAAAGTAGGACAATTAATGGTGCTTACCATGTACACAATACAGGAACTAGAAATTATTTTTGTTTTGCCTGATAGCTACAGCGCAGACACAAAATGTAGTATTTTATAGTGAATCAACCAGTGTTACAGGAGTTCAACAGATCACCAATGAAAATCAAACAGATTTGAACTCGAATATCAACTTGAATATTCTTGGAACTTTCTCAGATGAAACATTTCAATTATCATAGAACAAATCTTCAATATTCCTAAGGAAAATACCAGTAACAATCTCGCAAAATATTAACGATTTGCTCGCAGATGGCGCTGCGACTGACTCATTGTAAATCGCAGCTTCTTTCGTAGGTGAAGACTGTGAAGGCTTTTGGGTATCAACGTTCGTTTTGTGGAACAAGACCACCTTGTTATTGTCTGGACTTATCCTAGCATTGATGAAAGCCAAATGGGTGTATGTAGATAGTTTAAATTAAATTAATATACGTGTCTCATATTTTCCAGTTTGTGAGAAAGTATGGAGATGAGAGACGGGTATTTTCGATTTTGTAGAAATATTTTTCCACTGAATTGATACTCTCCAGTGTTCTAAATGAGAAACCAACTAGTCCATCCACCTTGAATATTTATGGGACTTTCTTAGAGTGAATTTGAATGATCATATAATCATTCAGTCTTTTTATGGAATATACCAGGATTCTACAAATATGATCCAGGACATTTCTTGAATATATACTTGAATATTCCTAGGACTTCCTCAGAGCGGATATTTGAATCACCTCAGAATAATTATTGGAATAATCAAAGTCAATGTTCTTGGGGGATATTTTGGGCATTTTCTCGGAATATTTTCATCCTTTCTGGGTACGTACAGTATCGAATACTCTGATTCAGTAGACATATGTTTCAGCCTATTTGAAGACGGCCTTTAACAAAAGACGAACTATAAAAATTTCATACTAAATGGATATTTCTGCGGATATTTCTAATCACATATACTCAATCATTATTATTACTGTAACAAGTAAAACGGGTTCGCCCTGTGCACTAGCGATCCGAAGTCTCCAAAGATTAAGAATCGAAACAACACAAATGCATCTAGTGAAGCGTTTCGTAACTAGCTTCCTTTTTTGGAATCCTCGGTCTAGGATTATAACAACATAATAATCCGAAATATAAATATAAGGCTTCCAAAAGGAGATAAAAGGTATCTTCAAGGGCCCATTAAATAAATTATTGAAAACACACGAGTCTGGTTGTCTGTATGACGCCACGAATAGAGATCGTCTGGGTACTTCACTTGACCATATGGGCCTGATAGGCCAGGTGCTGAAGATGCTGATACCGGGTGGGAACGAGTTTTTGAGGTAAACTGAGTGAAATACTTACAGTTGGTTTTTAAAACGTTAATTTTTTTTGTGATAATTTACCCAGGTGTTTATATTTGAGGGACAAAAAAAAGACTATATTTTCTATTTTCTCATTTCAAATAAATGATCATCTAGAGCATTGATTCAGTGGCATAATTTCTACTGAAATGTAGACGAAAAAGGTAGACAATTTTAGGTAATTCATATTGCTGCAAATATGGAACTCAAATAATAATAATAATAATGTTAATAGTGTGGGTATTGTAAAAGGTTGAGGAAATCCATTAAACTTTTGGAATATTGTTAATTTGAATAGGTTACTTCCTTCTATATTTAAATTTTTTCATTTAATTTTTGTGCTTGGTCAAGGACTCGTTAGTTTTTATTTTTAATGACAGAAAATTGTAAAATAGGGAATTACACTAGTAATTTTGATTTTTTTTTCAAATACTTATAAGCCAAGATGCATGAAAAAAAGATTTTGTTTTTTTTTTAATTTCATTCGATCCAGAAAAAAAAAAGAATTGGAAGAGAACAATTACCGGTATTTCATTGGACGAATATAGATGACGTCAAAGTCTCCTGCCATTGGTTGATATAATTTGTAAATAGAAACATAACCCAACCACGGACAACTTTGAAAACTTTTTACATCATATGGTCTTGAAGTCTTGTTCTTCGTGAAATTAACTGCAATACAGAAATTTGCTTTACTCATACCTGTTTTCATTCACATTCTTCACTTCAGCTCCACTAAAATCTGTATTTGTTCCATAATATTCGATTAGATTAGTTTTGAGCTATCTAGCTATTCAATGAAGGTCATCTAAATATTTATTCGTCCGCCATCCTACAGCCGCCATCTTCAATTTAGGAACTTTTACAAAACATTAATGATCTTCAGACCATAATTACAAAACTTGTCCGCCATCTTGTATTTATGTATTTTGACAGAAAATTTATGATCTTCGACCTCGAAAACCCCAATAATAAATTCATGTTGAATCGAAACATAATCACAAGACTCTTCCGCCAACTTGAAGCCACCATCTTGATTCAATAAATTTTGACAAAAAGTTCATAATCTCCAACCCCAAAATCCCTTAAATCGAGTCGGACTATCATCACAATTCACAAAACTAGTCCGCCATTTTGAATTTACAAATTTTGAGAACAAATTCATAATCTCCGACCCCGAGAATCTCCCAATATATCAATTTTGAATCAAAACGGGCCATAATCCCAAAACTCCGTATTAAATTACTGAATTCTCACAAAAAAATTCATAATATCCGACCTCAAAAACTCCCAAATACCAATTTTGAATGGAATCGAACCAAAATCACAAACCTCGTCCGTCATATGGGAGCAACTAGTCCACCATTTTGAATTTATAAATATTGACAACAAATTATTGATCTTCGACCCCGAGTACCTCCAAAAACCAATTTTGTATCGAATCGGACAACAATCACAAAACTCGTCCGGTAACTGAGTCCGCCATTCTGAATTCATGAATTTTTAAAAATATTCGACCTCAAAAACCCCCACATACCAATTTTGATTAGAATCGCACCAAAAATCAAGAATCATGTCCGCCATCTTGGAGTCACCATGTTGTTTTTTCTCTAACGAAAATTCTACGTTGACTAGAAGTTGGCCAAAATTCAGTTGCACATACATAAATACTAACTAACAGGGTAAGTTAAATAAAAGCTTGTAATAATAATCGAAACACTTTACTCACATACAGAAGATTTTTCTACAACTGTCAAAAAAGACAACTACTAATTCAAATACGAAATAAATTTGGCATATTTGTTGATGTCGATATTATTATTGATTAGCATTCGAACAACTAGTCCATTGTGAGGAAATTTTCTCTGTACAGTCTTCATCACTTTCGATTTCTCCTTATATTTATTTCTTAGTTCAAAATAATTCGTTAATTTCGCAAATGTTTCGATTTATTAACACTTAATTTTTCAGGCTTTTCCGTAAAACAATGAAACCTTTTTTTTGATATTGAAATATTGTTATACTTTAGGCACATAAACTTCATAAAAAAGTAATCTTTTTTAGAGTTGTAGAAAAAAAAAATTATTGATTTTTGTCTCGTATTAACAAACGATATCGGGGAACTAATCATGTATCTCTGCCTGCTTGGTATTTAAAAAATGATAGTGACTGGACTATCGACCGTACGTATATTACGATACGAAATGTTACTTAGAAAAGTGTAGGAGTCACTAACACGTAATAGGTATGTGAGGTCTAGAGATCAACCACGCGTTTTTTAATTAGTATATATGTTCCTGATGATTTAAACTAGACTAACGAAAAGAGTAGATATGAGCGGAAGATTAATTATCGAGGAGTGATGTTTGAAAGTGAAATCTGGACCAAACTGTGCAGATTGAGAGATTTACTTCTACTACAGTAACCACAGACAAATGTAAGCCACACGTGAAGAATGAATCGTAGCACTTTGAAACTCGGCACATGACTTCTTGACATGGCAGGGCCGAAAATTATATTTTTCATAACTTTCCTGAAAAAAATAATAGTAGAAAGAAAAGAAAAAGTTCATATCGTTTCTGAATACTTCTACTTTCTCATACAAATATAACATGTGAGTATTTGAGTACCCAACATGTGTTTTGTCCCACTTCACATAACCCTTCTACGATATTCACGGAGGATCCGAAAGTCATGGATATTTTAGTTGATATGAAATAATTATACTGAAGCAGGAATCAGTACCCTCTTTGGACCATATGCAACGATTTTAGACCAGTGAGATAAGTCACTTATACAAGTCAAAGAAAAAACTAGGTTTTACTCCTGCCTCAGTTTTCAACTCACCCATAATGCCGGCAATTTCATCCTACATAAAAAATTAACTATGTGATTTCAAGCTTGAGGTTTGCACTTCACAATAGTGTTATTAAATATATATATATATGCAGGATATGAATAAGCGAATATTTTCAACATTTAGTGAAGAGAATGCCAATTTTATGGGTAAGTTGAAAATGAGGCAGGAGTAAAACAAGTTTTTTTTTTGGCATGTGTAAGTGGGACCTGCCACACTACTTTAAAATTGTTGCATACAGTCCAAAGAGGGTATGGGTTACTGCTTCAGTATAATAATTCCATATGTACTAAATTATTCATGATTTTCGGATCATCCGCAAACATCTCCGTGAAGTGCGACAAAACATATTTTAGGTACTCAAATACTCGCACATTATATTTGCATGAGGAGGTAGGAAGGAGTCTTCAGAAACGATATGCACTTTTCCTTTTCCTTCTTCAATCATTTTTAGCAGAGTTATGACCAATCAAATATTCGTCTCCGCCAGAACTTTTAGCGGCGGGTAGGGTGATCCTGAAATTTGATGTCGGCGTTCTATCACGTTTTCTGAGAAAACGAGCGCATTTCATAAGAAATTACTAAGAATAATTTTTGTGGAAAATTGAATTGTTTTTCACCCTGTTGAGTTGTTTTTCCGATAAATCATATACTTTCCAAGACTACAGCAAAAATCTATTTATATATTTTTTAACAAAAAAATAAAATATATTCCACCCCTGGAATTTTGGTAAACAATTTTTTTTCGTGTTTACAGTAATCGTCACGAAAACTGTTGTAATAGAGACCCAATAATATTTGAAGAAGTAAGTGATTCAGAGGATACTATCGATGAAGTGCCAGCAAATAATCTTAAATCGAAATTGGAGAGCCTGAAGACGTCGATGATTTTGAAGATCCTTAAGATCCTTCGGACATTCCAAATGTGATAGACGAAGAAGAGGAACAACCGCAAAGCAAAATAATCAGAATGAATTTTTTTAAATATTAGTAAAATTGCGAGTATGTTTTTGAAAACAAAATAAATCAAGTTTTAATAAATAATAAAAATAATATTAATAAATAATTTTGAGGTGTAATTATGTATTTCGAATATTTTATTATAAATAATTCAATATTAACTACATTTTGTTATAAAAATAACGAAGAAAAAAGAAAATCGATAATCATTGAAATATTGAGAAAATCATGATTCCGATAGATTTTTTTTCGGTTTTTCCCAATTTTAAGCGCTTTAACGATCAATAAACTACCAAGTTGCATAGACCATGCAGAGAAGATATTTCGACAATTGATATGATCACTTATAGACCTTCGAAATCCAAAAAAATACCAAGACAATTGTTCGTGGAAGGTAAGGGTGATTTTTTGTGCATAAGTCGGGAACTAGTCGTCTTCTGAATTGCGAAAAAAATCATGTTTATTCGATACTTATAAATTTTCATTTGAATCAAATCATTTATATTCGAGGAAAAAATTAAATACTGAAAAATCGATTTTGACGGTTGATTTGAGGATATGTAAAAAGTATTGAATACAAAAGTTTCAGATATTTTCATTTTCTACAACTTGTGTACATTTTTCGCTAGGAGGTCACGTTTAGCCGAAGATCACAAAAAACCCGTTTTCAACTGCTAAGCTGCATGCCCATTTCACCATGTTACGTGTTTTATTTTTTCCTCAAAGTTGGAACCTCAACAACATTTTTCACCTGGTCCTTGTCTGCTGCTATTTTTTTCCACAAAAATTATAGCCACTATCCTATCAATTAATTATTCAGTTCAAAACCAGGAAGACAATACCGCTTATAGTGAATGTTTAAAGTAGTCAACCGGAATCACAATCCCATTGCTTTCCATTATCCATAACAGAAAGGATCATTTCAGTTATAAGCTAATAGTCAATTTACTGTGCTCCTAATTATACGTGATCGTGAACAAGCACTTTGTAATTTATGATCTAACAACGAATAATTACACAACAATCGCTCTATTTACACGAAGTAATAATCTACGAACAAAAACGACTTTCTCTTGATTGTATGCTTTTAACCACACCAATTTGCTCCGGTCAATCTCAATCATGGGCAAATAAATCGAGTGGATATAATGGGTGTAAATATAAAAACGTATGCCTACAGAACGAGAATCAGTACACGGAAAACATGTAGGTAAAAGTTTTAAGAGCAGAGGACTTCAATAAAAAATCTTTATTCAGGAGAAACAATCACAATGTATAATAAAGTTCGATAAGTATGCAAGAGAATATGAAATACATGAAACGAAACGAATAATTACGACGAAGTTGAAATACCCTTCTCTCCACACATTCCCACAAAATGGGAAATGTGGAGCAAATATTTGCCTATTGTCAAAATAATTCGTTCCATAATGAACAACAACGCTTTATGAAACTCAAAAAATTTTTTTTTCTACGATAGAGCGCAAACTAAGCCTACGCAAGTGATATTTTTTCGACAAGTTCACATATGGAATATCAATATAATATACACCAACTTTTTTGTAATCCATGTAAGTATGTCAAACAATGTGTTAGAACCTTTTCAACAATTTTCTTGTATTAGGCATACATATTTGGTGACCAGATCAGCGTAGTCCAAAGTAACCCGGACATTATTGAGTAAATTAATGTTTTTTCTTATGTGAAATTTCGTGTTTTTCTGATTACAAATCCCAATGATTCCAAAGCTTTATTATTATTATTGCATGTAAAATCAGTACATACCTGAAGATCATCATTTTATTTCAGAAATACCCTTCAGTGTTTAGATCGGATTGAAGTAATTCACAATCTCTTGAAAGAAATCGCAACAAGATATTTTATCATGAGTGTTCTCAAAATTAAATATTCTTCAACGAAGGCAGCCATGAACATAAAAAAGAAAAACAAAAAAGCAACATTTTTTAAATAAGTAGGACAAATTTTGACTTCGTTGAAATAATTTGAGCTTTTGTATATTGCTTTCTTAATTATGTTCTAAGCCGCCTAATACGTTGAAGAACATTCAATTTTAGGAACACTCATCATGAAACCTGATTGTATCTTCGTTTGCTTTAGGAATTCTCCAAAGCTTTTCACACAAGTAAACTGATAATTTATGATTTTTTATCATGACAAATTGAAAAGTACATGTTGCCATTTAAGAAATGCAGTTGTGAACATTTCTTTATGGATACCATTCCGTTTTTAGATAATTTTTGATAATTGTTGGAATATATGGGAGCTGCAATTACATTAGAACCTCAGTTTTCAACTGTGTCGCACTTCGAAGCTTTCTCTGGTAACTTGTGATGTCGTTTGTCAATTGTGATGATTTAAGTTTTTTGTTTCACGGCCATCTTTGTTCGATTGAACTGTATCTCCGTCATTTTTCAACCGATTTTCAATTAAAAAAAAAAACAGTGTTATCGCCAATCACATGCTCTTTCGGATAATGGAAAAATATGTACAGGGTGTCATTTGACAAAAAATTTTCAGTAGAGGCCTCAAAATATGTTTATTCAAGTACTATAGCGATACAACCATATTTGAAATCTGTATCTTCACAACTAGAGAAAAATTGGTGGGTGTTACCCGGTTATGAATCAAGTCCGTCTGGGGGGAGGGGGTGTAATTATCCCAATTACGACTCTTTAGATCCGCCCTTGGCTTATGTCCAGCCTTGCGAAAATGATTTGTCTTTGCAACATTTTGGAGAAATATAACATCATATTTTCACTATCAGAGAAGCTGACTCAAAAGCCACTCTAACCTCAAAAATAGGACAACCAATGCTTTGCATCCTGCTGGACTCATACTCATAAAAACTTTAGAGGAGTTGGAGTTAAGGGAAATACGCTCGATAACAGTGATCTGAGTAAAAAAAAGCCACTGTTTAAGATACAGAGAAGTTTGAATAAATAAAAATAAAATCATTGAGTGCGGTGAGTACTACAGTACAGTAAAGTAACCCACCCCCCCCCCTGTGGAATTTTCTTTAAGTTTTTTTTTTTTTTGTGAAATGGTAATTTATAAGCTACTTTTTGACAGTAATAAAAAATGTCTACCATTCAAAATGTCGGCCAGGCGTCATTTTGAAAGATTTTTTTAAATGGCATGGGGGTCGAGTGATACCTCATTCGAATTGTCTTTTGATTTTCTATACGACTGCAAAATTTCAGACAAAAATATTCATCCAAAACAAAATGGCGGCACATTGTGTTAGAACTTTTAAAGGATCCTCTTGTGAGAGTTCTAAATGTACCGCCATTTTGTTTCGGACCAATATTTTTGTTTGCAATTTTGCTGAAGTATAGAGAATTGAAAGACGATTCGATTGAGGTATCACTCGACCCCCCATATGCCATTGAAAAAATCTTTCAAAATGGAGGCCAGGCACCATAAGATATAATTTTTTATCAATGTCAAAAAGTAGCTTATGAACTACCATTCAACCAAAAAAAATTCCACTTCGTTCAAAAGTTAACAGGGGGGGGGGTTACTTTATGGATAGACTGTATATTTGAAACTCGGTAGTAATAAGTAGTAATAAGACTGCCACTGTTTGAGTTGAAAAGTATACACCTTGTATATCAAGCTCAGTCAATAAGTGAATAGCATCGACTAATTGCCGGCAATAATTTCGAATTCATTAAGAGTTTAATGATTGCAGTTTATAATTTACATACCATGGCCAACTGCTGCCTATTGAAGATGAATATATCCACCGGTTGCACGTTAATGATGTTGGTTTTAGAGTTTTCTTTGATCAGCTCAAAACTCACAAATTCTTACATGAATTAATTATAATTTTATTACAAGCATTCAAGATTAGCAGTCTCTTTGATATCGCCGACGGATTCGTAGAGGCTGAATCGGATTTCGATCATATCATAATCAAGAGGTAGATGAAGAAATATAACTCGTAAAACACTCAGAATGGAAACCAATCATCTATCGTAAAAAAATTTGTTGATTCGGTTTTTAAGTAAAAGCATGTTCCCATGTCTTCAGTTTCGAAAGTGATACAAGAGTAGGAGAGAAGGGGTTTAGTTATCACAAATTTCATATTAGGTAATTATTTATATATTTTTTTTTTTTCAGTGAATCATCAATCCGAGGCTAACGGATCACGAAGCTGTTCTCTGTATTATTCCCAGCAGTCTCAGACCAACATCACAAACAAAAATATGAAATATTCACGTATAGGTATGGGTATAGGTAAAAGGTCCAAATGCACTAGTGCACTTGACACTATTTTAATAATAGCAATACATTTTTTACTTATTCTCTTCCAGTACAAGAAACACACAGATCGATACCTAGATAATAGATCCAACTATCATCCAAAACAGAAACGAACCGTCATCAACACCCTAGGGAGCTTTGAGAATATGTAAACCAAGGCACATCGACGATGGAACGAAAAGCTAACAACTGTGTTACAAGCGAACGGCTACAACAAAAAAGACATAATGCGTGGAAGGCGTCCAAGGGAAAAGAAAAGGAATGCCAATGATTCAGTGAAGAGTGACCCCAAGGCACTGTCTATCTGCCATACATAGGAGGTGTCGCCAACCGAATTGGGAAAATCCTGAAGGAGAAAATTGACACTGGCTTCAAACCAACGAAGAAAATATCGGAATATCTGAGATTAGCAAAAGACAGCAGAGATCAACTTGAATCAGCGGGAGTATATGGGATTCCACGTAAGGTTATATATATATATATATATATATATATATATATATATATATATATATATATGCACGGAACAAAATATGTACAGACTGAGAATCTGCAATCGTCTCCAAGCAATTGAAACGTAGTGAAAAATTAAAAGATGTAGAAATCTTTCAACCATTAAGACGATGGAGCAATGGCAGGCATGGACGGTTTCGTTCCCGCCAGAGGCTCTATTATAAGTAGATGTCCTGAGTATCAAGTGAATACTAGCATCACTTAAATTATTTGCTATGGAAAAATACGGTCATCTGAGTGTGAGAAAGCTTCATATATTGGAATTGAAAAAAAAAGGAGCAAAACCATTCGGCCTCAAACTACAAAGAGCCGTTGATTCAAAGGTTAGTTGCTGGAATCGACTTTGAAACATCGGTTGCTAGGTTCTAGGTCGGTATTTTTTATATTACTTCTGCTCTCTTCAATAAAAGTGATAAAGGTGCTCCACTTTACTGATTTCTGGTTGGTATAGATCCTTATATAAAAATATACGTTCTCAAATTCCTATAAGCACCAACCTACACATTTTAACAATACCAACAGAACCTCCAGTGGCAGCAGCGCTCCCTACTTTAAGCTTGCGAGAATACATGCAAGTAATCAAGAAATAGCACTCTGAAATATTACCAGTGATCGTAATCACAAACCCACTGACATGGGCGCCGCTACTTGAGGGCAAGGGGGGCGACTGCCCCCCCCCCCCCCCGGATTTTAGCGTTTATAGTCCAAACGTGTTGAACGTTAAATGCGAATTGCGAATGTTTCAGAAAACAGCTGAGCTTTAGTAAAAAAAACTGCCCCCCCCTGAAATTTTTACTAGCGGCGCCCATGCCCACTGATAACAACAGTGATCATGTAAATCATTTGCCTAATGTTAAGTACCAAAACGAGTATACGTACGTTATAGACTCAGCAAATCTTATAAGGGTTTAACAACATACCGTCTCATCCTCATGTTTGAATTCAATTGATAATTTCTGCTTAATGAGAGGTCGGCTGGGATTGCCATTGCGGTTCTTTGCATACAATAATTCTCTTCAACATTTGTATAAACATAATGATAGGCCACCCATAAGCTGTAATAATAACACCACATCGCACTCGGAATCAGACGCGAATGTCATTGACGTACGAGCTGGAAGTGGGGTGGTGAAAGATCTCTGTTTCTGTGTGTTTTTACGCACCCTTTAAACTCGTTATTAAAACAAATCTGTAAAGTTGAAAGGCTAGGCAGCTTAAGCCATTATGTTCAAGCATATCATGCTGTGGTTTATCAAAAACTTAAGTATAATAGTTTGCTGCCACCAGAGTCAAGAAAATATTTTGATATTTACTACATATCCATTAAGATTTTATTTCAGTCATATAGCAATAACGATGAATTCTTAAGTTAGTTATTGGGGTGATTGGTCAGATATTCGGAACTGGAAAATTTAAATTCAATAATAATAATGTTAATGAGAAAGCCGCTCCCAAGAGCTACCTAACCAGCATAAACTCCGACAGATCTGGTCATCAGAACTGTCGGAAAAGAACAAAGTTGCATCAAATAATATGCTTGCCGTTCCGAATCCAACTCTAGTACTTTGGAGTGGTTAAACGAATGGACTAAGAGAAACTGCGACAACTCGACATAAAAACTCGCAAAATAATGCATCTTTATGGGACTTTGCATCCATACTAGATCGTCCGTTCCACGGTTGTACACCCCCCAGACAACAGGGGGGCCTTGAACTTTCGAGTATGGAGGATCTACATAACAGAGTGGTACTGGATGGAGCTTGTAAAGTCATCAGGAGTTCAGATTGCCTTCTCTGCTTTTCTGCGACCTAGAGAAAGCAAGGATCGGGGTATTTTTTTGAAGACATCAGCCTGTGCAGCCGATGAACTTCCTCACATATTAAAGCTGCGGAGACTGAAGTATTCCTACAGTTCCATGAGGAAATCCACTGAAATGAGTCTTCTTTAAGAACATTGAATACATTGGCTTATCCGAAAATTTGACATTTGCCTTCATCAGGTCAAGTAGGCTGAACATTGGATACTATATTCAATGCCCTGGTCTAATCTAGTCGCTTGATAGATATAGTTGTTCCGGACACGAGATGCAGTGCGTGTCGTAAGGCTCCTGAAGTTTGAATCTCAGGTTTCCAGAGAAATCCCCTCATAAAAGAACTCGTGCAAGCAAGGGAGATACGGGATTTACAGCTAACCTAAAAGTGGATTCCGAACTACTTTAGCTCTGTCACAGCGGTGGCGATCAAACCCACACCGCATTGGTGAGAGGCAAAAGCCTTTACACCACGACCACTTCGTTTCATAACCTCGTATGGAATAGACGAAACCCCAAAGTTGCTCTTTATGATATGTGGGATATTGAGTCTATTGTGAAGAATGAGAAGTGCTGAATCTATTGGAATTACTCGTTCCCCACCCTAACTCAAATGCAAGCCAGCAAACCTGATGTTGTCCTCCTCGGCCACCATTATAAGACGATTTTCGTCATAGTTTTCTAACTCCGGCCACATGAATATCATCCGAAAAAAAGAGAAAAAACGGACTTGATATTGAGATTTACTCCTTGACCTCCTCCAACCCAAACCACCGATTCAAATAAGAGGTCGAAGTGTTAAGAGCTTTTGTTCTCACCCAGGTGGCCCGGGTTCTATCCCCACCGCCATCACGGAGCTAAAGAGGTTCGCAATATACTTTTCAAGCTGTAGATCCCATCCCGGGTCTCCCTTGCTCGGACAAGCTCTGCTTTTGAGGGTTTTTTTACGAAAACCTGGGAGATTCGTAATAACAAACGTTTTTTTAACAAAATGGTGGTTCTGATTCTAACGGTACTTGGTGAATTGAAATGGACACGCAGCTCATCAGAACTGTTGGGAAAGAACGAAGTTACTGCAACTAATAAGATGGCCGTTCCGATCCTGCTATATTCCTTTGAAGTAGTGAAATAGAGCAACTGAGACAACTCGACTTGAGAACTGCATGCGTCTTCCATTCCCATTTCCATCCAACAGGGGGGCAGTGTAATTGTGTGTTTGGAGTGCCTGCATGAAAGAATGGTACTGGATGAAGTCTGTAAAGTAACCAGGAGTTTGCGACCATGTACCATGTAAAGACAGGGATTGGAACATTTCTTTTTAAAGGCAGCAGCCCGTACAGCCGATGAACTTGGTCTCATTTTCGACACTGGACGGCGTGATCCAAATTCTGTCACTGTTTTAGGTTAGGTTAGGTTTAAACGTGAGTGAGCCCATACATCAGGCTCTCCACTGCGGCCAATGGCCTATTGTGGCTCACCCTATGGTTATATTTCTCCCAGCATATCCAATCTCTTAACGAAATTGAGTAACATGTTGGGAGAACAGTTTACCAGATCTTCTGGCCTTACTTTTGTATTGCCAAATATTGAAAATCTGGTTCTGGCTGCTGCAGGGCATGTGCACAGGATGTGTTTAGCCGTTTCATCATCCTCCATGCATAGACGGCACTCTGCATCCTGTGCAAGTCCGATTTTATGCATGTGGTGTTTGAGTTTGCAGTGGCCAGTGAGCAAACCTACTATAACTCTGAGATGTGCTCTACTGAGTTCTAGAAGTTTGTCAGAGTCCTGTTTTTTCCTTGTATAAGCAATAAATGCTTTGGAATGGGCTAGTCCTGGTAGACTGAGCCAATACTCAAGTCTTTTATTGTCTGCCCAGGCGGTTGTAGCATTCTTGGCAGTGCTATATGCTAAACCGATGACCGGTTCTGGCCCAGTGAAAGCTAGCTTTTAAGCTGCGAGACTGAAGTATATATATATACACTTTATAAAAATTAACATCCCCTATAAAGACCGGAGTTGTTTTGGGGATTTAGGTCTCAGATTAAAGATGAAACGTTGCTTTTCAAAAAATATAATTTTCCTTGATTAGAAATGTCGAGAATAAATTGCAATTTAACTGATTATAAGTTCAATACAGATTCTTACCAGTAAAATTTAGATAACGGTCGATATTACCTGAATGTTGATTATTTCGAATAGTGTCATAAAATATCCAGGTCCGCATTCCATGAAAATAAGTTGAGGGTGGTCCTGAGAATATAAATAGTTCTGGTCCTGGAAGTCTGCGAGTCCAAAAAAACTGTTTTCGGACGTGTTGCGTACACAATTTTTTCGGCAACCGTTCAGAATAACAAATCGAGACACATTTATTTTTTACATTTCTTTGTAGAAGAAAATTTCGCGCATTTTATATCTTATTTGTATTAAATATCGAAATTCTAACAGAAGATAGGCACTAACAGAAACATTCTAATTCTTATTTATACAAATATTCACATTGAAATTCGAGCATTTCCCGGACTAGTCCGGGAAGTACCTACTTCCCGGACGGTTGCCGAAAAAAAAAGTTTTAAATTTTATCCCCGTTGACAGGTAATAAAATATAACTTTTTATGAAATAACTTTTTACCCCGAGAAACGGGAAAAAGTGAGTACTCTTTTCCCGGATATATATATACCTACAGAAGAATCCTTTAAATTCGGGTATGCAGTCAACAAGGGTATGGAAAATAAGTATACTCTTTTTTCTATTCAAGCTTTCGAGTCATATATTGGCTCTTCATCGGGAACTAAAAGTGAGGTTATCAATCCCTTTCTCTCGCCGTGCTTTATGAAATATCATGTCACAACAGACAACACTCTTGATAAATATTAAAATTGGTGAAACTTTTATACATTATGATTAAAAATGATCATGTTAGAATAAAAACACTGAGAAACAATTTAAAATGTTGAATTCAACATGGCCTCCATAAGAGACCTGTTGGAATTTTAAATTGTTTCTCAGTGTTTTTATTCTAACATGATCATTTTTAATCATAATGTATAAAAGTTTCACCAATTTTAATATTTATCAAGAGTGTTGTCTGTTGTGACATATTTCATAAAGCACGGCGAGAGAAAGGGATTGATAACCTCACTTTTAGTTCCTGATGAAGAGCCAATAAATGACTCGAAAGCTTGAATAGAAAAAAGAGTACACTTATTTTCCATACCCTTGTTGACTGCATACCCGAATTTAAAGGATTCTTCTTTAACTTAGACAGTCGTCTAACCTTCACAACTTATATACCTACACATATACCTATATAATTTGGAAATTTTTCGAAAAGAGCTGTTGAATTTCTCGGAAGTCTTAAAAGATTTCCGCGTCTGGTGGAAATGAGTGAAAGTTTGAGTTTTGACTGAAATTTTTCATATTATATTTTATGAATAATAAGGTTTTATAAATATAAATTGATAGCATAGTCAACAATTTTAACTTAATGAAGTGTTCTTTGCACGATTCTCTTTAATCAAGGTTCATATCACTATCTATGTGTAAATCTAGAAATTTTGTGGACGAAGAAAGTTCGATATTTTCGTTATTTACGTTTAACACGTATTTATTGGTAATTGACGTCACTTTTGAGTAAAACTGCATGCAAACAATTTTATCTGAGTTTAATCAGGGAATTTCTTCTATACCATAATGTGAACTGACTTGATATTGTATTTAGGTTGACACTCAATTCTTCCTGAGACTGTGCTGATGTCATTAAAGTTGTATCATCAGCATATAAAATGATACTTTCCGAATTGATGAACTAAGGCATATCATTTATGTAAGAGAAATATCAGAGGCCCAAGGATGGATCCCTGAGGTACTCCCTCCGAGATTGATTTCATGTGAGTCAGATTTAGAATCACCGATTTTAACGTACATTTTTCTGAAATTTAAATAAGACCTAAGCCAATCTGAAAGGCCTTCCACCTTGTTTATGGCCACATTTATGTTGATAGTATCAAATGCTTTCGATAGATCAAAGGACAGCGAGCCTACACACCTTCCCTGCTCCAAGGACTTATGGATAGAGTTCCCAAGAGCGCAGGCTGCGCTCTTCGTTGATCTACCAGGAAGCAAGCCGTTTTGAGATTCACTTAGGACATTATGTTTATTAAAAAACGTAAGCATTTTGTTATAGATGCATTTCTCAAACACTTTGCAGAGCACTGTAGGCACTGTAATTTGTCGGTAGTTTTCCATAAAGAGTTGATTGCCTTTTTTCAATATAGGCGAAACAACTCCAATTTCCAGGTTTCCATTTAGGAAAGTACCCTGCTGAACAGATTCGTTGATAAGATCAGAGAAAGTGTCATCTATAACATGTCCTATCGTCTTTATAATCTTTGTAGAAATGCAGTCAGTTCCCATAGTATTAACGTTTTTCAGAGAGTTAATGGCCGTCATCACTTCAGAAGCATCCACTGGGAAAAAATAAAATGTTTTGTCAACCTGCATCACTGTGGAGATATCGATAGTATCACAACCGAAGTGAGCTTGGATTGCATTTAGTATATATTATGTATAGATTCAGATGGAATACCAGCACAACCCCCACTTTGAACAGGTCAATGTCAATGCTCATAGATCAATTAATAGGCATATTATGCTTTATTGTTACTTCAACAAAGTATAAATTAATCATTGGTTCTTGTTTAAAACTATACAAATATTTCAGAAGTAGAAACGGAAAAGTAAATTTCTTTGGGATTGAATTAATAGCGAGTTTACACAGCAAGTAACATAAAATAAGAAATAAAATGGAATAATTTAAAAGAATAAAACTACACATAACAAACAAGTTCAGAAAGAAATGAAAAAGATGTAAAAATGATGAAATATAAAATTTCAACGGGTGTGAAGTTGTCCACATCCACAAATGTACACTGAGAAAATTTTTAAAAAAATCATAGAAGGCACAAATGGCTTTGTACACGTTTCTGCCCAGAATATGTTATGAGAAATGCTCTTTTCTTTATCCCTCATACCACGTAGGAGTTTTCCAGGCCGTCCAAGGGGGTAGAATGGGGGTGAATTTCCGAAAAAAAATCATAGAAGGCACAAATGGCTTTGTAGCCGATTCTGCTTGGAATATGTTATGGAAAATGCTCTTTCCTTTATCCCTAATACCACGTAGGAGTTTTCCAGGCCGT
The DNA here is from genome assembly GCA_958298965.1 of Chrysolina haemoptera. Lineage (NCBI taxonomy): Eukaryota > Metazoa > Arthropoda > Insecta > Coleoptera > Chrysomelidae > Chrysolina > Chrysolina haemoptera. Next base: position 10,248,637 of record OY282588.1, on the reverse strand, counting down.
CCAAGGGGGTGGAATGGGGGTGAATTTCGGAAAAAAAATCATAGAAGGCACAAATGGCTTTGTAGCCGATTCTGCTCGAAATGTTTTATGGAAAATGCTCTTTTCTTCATCCCTCATACCACGTAGGAGTTTTCCAGGCCGTCCAAGGGGGTGGAATGGGGGTGAATTTCCGAAAAAAAATCATAGAAGGCTTTGTAGCCGATTTTGCTCGGAATATGTTATGGAAAATGCTCTTTCCTTCATCCCTCATACCACGTAGGAGTTTTCCAGGGCGTCCAACGGGGTGGAATGGGGGTGAATTTCCGAAAAAAAATCATAGAAGGCACAAATGGCTTTGTAGCCGATTCTGCTCGAGATATGTTATGGAAAATACTCTTTCCTTTATCACTCATACCACGTAGGAGTTTTTCAGGCCGTCCAAGGGAGTAGAATGGGGGTAAATTTCCGAAAAAAATCACAGAAGGCACAAATGGCTTTGTAGCCGATTCTGCTCGGAATATGTTATGGAAAATGCTCTTTTTTTTATCCCTCATACCACGTAAAAGTTTTCCAGGCCGTCCAAGGGGGTAGAATGGTGGTGAATTTCCGAAAAAAAATCATAGAAGGCACAAATGGCTTTGTAGCCGATTCTGCTCGGAATATGTTATGAAAAATGCTCTTTTCTTCATCCCTCATACCACGTAGGAGTTTTCCAGGCCGTCCAAGGGGGTGTAATGGGGGTGACTTTCCGAAAAAAAATCATAGAAGGCACAAATGGCTTTGTAGCCGATTCTGCTCGGAATATGTTATGGAAAATGCTCTTTTCTTCATCCCTCATACCACGTAGGAGTTTTCCAGGCCGTCCAAGGGGGTGTAATGGGGGTGAATTTCCGAAAAAAAATCATAGAAGGCACAAATGGCTTTCTAGCCGATTCTGCTCGGAATATGTTATGGAAAATGCTCTTTCCTTTATGCCTAATACCACGTAGGAGTTTTCCAGGCCGTCCAAGGGGGTGTAATGGGGGTGACTTTCCGAAAAAAAATCATAGAAGGCACAAATGGCTTTGTAGCCGATTCTGCTCGGAATATGTTATGGAAAATGCTCTTTTCTTCATCCCTCATACCACGTAGGAGTTTTCCAGGCCGTCCAAGGGGGTGTAATGGGGGTGAATTTCCGAAAAAAAATCATAGAAGGCACAAATGGCTTTGTAGCCGATTCTGCTCGGACTATGTTATGGAAAATGCTCTTTCCTTTATGCCTAATACCACGTAGGAGTTTTCCAGGCCGTCCAAGGGGGTGGAATGGGGGTGAATTTCCGAAAAAAATCATAGAAGGCACAAATAGCTTTGTAGCCGATTCTGCTCGGAATATGTTATGGAAAATGCTCTTTCCTTTATCCCTAATACCACGTAGGAGTTCTCCAGGCCGTCCAAGGGGGTGTAATGGGGGTGAATTTCCTAAAAAAAATCACAGAAGGCACAAATGGCTTTGTAGCCGATTCTGCTCGGAATGTGTTATGGAAAATGCTCTTTCCTTTATCCCTCATACCACGTAGGAGTTTTCCAGGCCGTCCAAGGGGGTGTAATGGGGGTGAATTTCCGAAAAAAAATCATAGAAGGCACAAATGGCTTTGTAGCCGATTCTGCTCGGAATGCGTTATGGAAAATGCTCTTTCCTTTATCCCTAATACCACGTAGGAGTTTTCCAGGCCGTCCAAGGGGGTGTAATGGGGGTGAATTTCCGAAAAAAAATCATAGAAGGCACAAATGGCTTTGTAGCCGATTCTGCTCGGACTATGTTATGGAAAATGCTCTTTCCTTTATCCCTAATACCACGTAGGAGTTTTCCAGGCCGTCCAAGGGGGTAGAAAGGTGGTGAATTTCCGAAAAAAAATCATAGAAGGCACAAATGGCTTTGTAGCCGATTCTGCTCGGAAAGTGTTATGGAAAATGCTCTTTCCTTTATCCCTAATACCACGTAGGAGTTTTCCAGGCCGTCCAAGGGGGTGTAATGGGGGTGAATTTCCGAAAAAAAATCATAGAAGGCACAAATGGCTTTGTACACGTTTCTGCTCGGGATATGTTATGGAAAATGCTCTTTCCTTTATCACTCATACCACGTAGGAGTTTTCCAGGCCGTTCAAGGGGGTGAATTTCCGAAAAAAAATCATGGAAGGCACAAATGGCTTTGTAGCCGATTCTGCTCGGAATATGTTATGGAAAATGCTCTTTCCTTCATCCCTAATATCACGTAGGAGTTTTCCAGGCCGTCCAAGATGGTGGAATGGGGGTGAATTTACGAAAAAAAATCATAGAAGGCACAAATGGCTTTGTAGTCGGTTCTGCTCAGACTATGTTATGGAAAATGCTCTTTTCTTGATCCCTCATACCACGTAGGAGTTTTCCAGGCCGTCCAAGGGGATAGAATGGGGGGGAATTTCCGAAAAAAAATCATAGAAGGCACAAATGGCTTTGTAGCCGATTCTGCTCGAGATATGTTATGGAAAATGCTCTTTCCTTTATGCCTAATACCACGTAGGAATTTTCCAGGCCGTCCAAGGGGGTGGAATGGGGGTGAATTTCCGAAAAAAAATCATAGAAGGCACAAATGGCTTTGTAGCCGATTCTGCTCAGAATATGTTATGGAAAATGCTCTTTTCTTCATCCCTCATACCACGTAGGAGTTTTCCAGGCCGTCCAAGGGGATAGAATGGGGATGAATTTCCGAAAAAAAATCGTAGAAGGCACAAATGTCGTAGCCGATTCTGCTCGGGATATGTTATGGAAAATGCTCTTTCCTTTATCACTCATACCACGTAGGAGTTTTCCAGGCCGTCCAAGGGGGTAGAATGAGGGTGAATTTCCGAAAAAAAATCATAGAAGGCACAAATGGCTTTGTAGCCGATTCTGCTCGGGATATGTTATGGAAAACGCTCTTTCCTTCATCCCTCATACCACGTAGGAACGTAGGAGTTTTCCAGGCCGTCCAAGGGGGTAGAATGGGGGGAAATTTCCGAAAAAAAATAAGTAAGTATTTTTTGTTTTTTTCACATTTCTTCTTATTTTTCATGAGTTTTTTCAGTTCAGAACAGTGTTAGAGAGTGATATGCTAATTTTGGCAAGAACATATTACATATATTGAAATAAAAAAAATTTAAAATAAATGAACTATCGCATGCCCTGAATTATAGGTATTAAAATTCAAAAAACGAAAACTACCAAAACCAAAATATACTTCCTCAAATAAAATAAAATATACATAAAAACATATACTCAAAATATACTTATATAGGAATGTAGTTAACAACCAAAACAAAATGTACTTTCTTGAATAAAATAAAAATGTACATAAAATACATAAAAAATTATTAACCAATATACATAATATTATGTTTTTGCCAAAATTATCATATCACTCTCCAAGACTGTTCTGAACTGAAAACACTCATGAAAAATGGGAAGCAGAATCGGCTACAAAGCCATTTGTGCCTTCTATGATTTTTTCTCGGAAATTCACCCCCATTCCACCCCCTTGGACGGCCTGGAAAACTCCTACGTGGTATAAGGGATGAAGAAAAGAGCATTTTCCATAACACATTCCGAGCAGAATCGGCTACAAAGCCATTTGTGCATTCTATGATTTTTTTTCGGAAATTCACCCCCATTCCACCCCCTTGGGCGGCCTGGAAAACTCCTACGTGGTATAAGGGATGAAGAAAAGAGCATTTTCCATAACACATTCCGAGCAGAATCGGCTACAAAGCCATTTGTGCCTTCTATGATTTTTTTTCGGAAATTCACCCCCATTCCACCCCCTTGGACGGACTGGAAAACTCCTACGTGGTATGAGGGATGAAGAAAAGAGCATTTTCCACAACACATTCCGAGCAGAATCGGCTACAAAGCCATTTGTGCCTTCTATGATTTTTTTTCGGAAATTCACTCCCATTCCACCCCCTTGGACGGCCTGGAAAACTCCTACGTGGTATGAGGGATGAAGAAAAGAGCATTTTCCACAACACATTCCGAGCAGAATCGGCTACAAAGCCATTTGTGCCTTCTATGATTTTTTTTCGGAAATTCACCCCTATTCCACCCCCTTAGACGGCCTGGAAAACTCCTACGTGGTATTAGGGATAAAGGAAAGAGCATTTTCCATAACATATTCCGAGCAGAATCGGCTACAAAGCCATTTGTGCCTTCTATGATTTTTTTTCGGAAATTCACCCCCATTCCACCCCCTTGGACGGACTGGAAAACTCCTACGTGGTATTAGAGATAAAGGAAAGAGCATTTTCCATAACATATTTCGAGCAGAATCGGCTACAAAGCCATTTGTGCCTTCTATGATTTTTTTTCGGAAATTCACCCCCATTCCACCCCCTTGGACGGCCTGGAAAACTCCTACGTGGTATGAGGGATGAAGAAAAGAGCATTTTCCATAACACATTCCGAGCAGAATCGGCTACAAAGCCATTTGTGCCTTCTATGATTTTTTTTCGGAAATTCACCCCCATTCCACCCCCTTGGACGGACTGGAAAACTCCTACGTGGTATGAGGGATGAAGAAAAGAGCATTTTCCACTACACATTCCGAGCAGAATCGGCTACAAAGCCATTTGTGCCTTCTATGATTTTTTTTCGGAAATTCACCCCCATTCCACCCCCTTGGACGGCCTGGAAAACTCCTACGTGGTATGAGGGATGAAGAAAAGAGCATTTTCCACAACACATTCCGAGCAGAATCGGCTACAAAGCCATTTGTGCCTTCTATGATTTTTTTTCGGAAATTCACCCCTATTCCACCCCCTTAGACGGCCTGGAAAACTCCTACGTGGTATTAGGGATAAAGGAAAGAGCATTTTCCATAACATATTCCGAGCAGAATCGGCTACAAAGCCATTTGTGCCTTCTATGATTTTTTTTCGGAAATTCACCCCCATTCCACCCCCTTGGACGGACTGGAAAACTCCTACGTGGTATTAGAGATAAAGGAAAGAGCATTTTCCATAACATATTTCGAGCAGAATCGGCTACAAAGCCATTTGTGCCTTCTATCATTTTTTTTCGGAAATTCACCCCCATTCCACCCCCTTGGACGGCCTGGAAAACTCCTACGTGGTATGAGGGATGAAGAAAAGAGCATTTTCCATAACACATTCCGAGCAGAATCGGCTACAAAGCCATTTGTGCCTTCTATGATTTTTTTTCCGAAATTCACCCCCATTCCACCCCCTTGGACGGCCTGGAAAACTCCTACGTGGTATTAGGGATAAAGGAAAGAGCATTTTCCATAACATATTCCGAGCAGAATCGGCTACAAAGCCATTTGTGCCTTCTATGATTTTTTTTCGGAAATTCACCCCCATTCTACCCCCTTGGACGGCCTGGAAAACTCCTACGTGGTATGAGGGATAAAGAAAAGAGCATTTCTCATAACATATTCCGGGCAGAAACTTGTACAAAGCCATTTGTGCCTTCTATGATTTTTTTTAAATTTTTCTCAGTGTACATTTGTGGATGTGGACAACTTCACACCCGTAAATTTCAAGTTGAAAAGGGGAACATTCTCCATGAAAATTGAAAAATGAGATTTATTTGTAAAATCTAACAGAAAACAACTACTTCCCCAAGCCACGGTGGACATTGAACTACATCTGATAGATATTGTGAAAAACTCTAACTGAAAATAAAAATCTGAAAGTGAAAATTGTTGATAGTTGATTTTTTTACTAATTTTCTCCAGTTTTCATTGAATATTCATTAAATAAATTAGATAGGGAGAATGTTATTATTTTTTTAAATTTATCACTCACAGAAATCGTTCATTTCATTGAAGCAAGGTTCGCTTCTCTCACATTTAATTCCCAATACATTTTGGTTGACGAAAATCTATTTTGCTTTGCCAAGCTCATCAGGGAGATTGATAGAATTGGAAAGCAGGATCTTCAGAAGCAATTATATACATCAAGGATGGAAATTGATGGAAATATTCCTGCTGCGGTGACAGTTTGAAAGTTATTTTTTGACATACTTAGACCTGTCATGGGAATTGCATTTTGATTTCAAATTTTAATTGAAAGCTTTTTATTTCTTATTAATTCATTCAGCTTTATCATTACTAGTTTTTTATTTTATTGTACATGCTGTATAAATTCACCCTAAAAGTTCTTACAATGTTGACTTAGCCTTGCTAACCTCATCCCAAATTGTAGTTCCATCACAGGCACATATTGATTTTGGATTTTGAAAAAGACCTGCAGATCTAGCTATAACCCCACAAATAATTCTTTTCCTCTGACTTTCTGCCACTGATTCACTGGCAACAACAAATGATCTGCCTATTATTTCTGATACTTTCACAATATCATTTTCCAAACGAAAATCAGCTCTCTTTATACTATTACTCTGTATCATTCCTAGATCTCCATACATCCTTCCATTTGGGGTATTCTCAGGGTTGAAAACGTTGCCAACATTATCACAACCTGAAAATTTTAAAAGCGAACTGCCTAGACTGTGAAAAAACTAATTTAATGTGTTCCCAACCACCGATAACTGAATACTGAATATTTATATATATATATATAGGTATTATGATATAAGTTTTTACCTGATGATATATCACCACATTCGTGAATGAAAATACCATATGATCCAGAATTCAAACCATCAACAGTACCATCAATAATACAAGTGTTGGGAGTTGCTTGAATGAAGCGAACAACTCCTTTGATATCTGTATTGCCTGCTTCCAAAATAGACACTGCTGCTTGACTACCAGCATACCCTTTTACAGCAACTCTCTTTCCAGTACTTTCTAGTAATTTCAGCAATTGTAACGTCGACAATTTACTCTGGATTACTACTTGTTCTTTGTCCAAATTTATTTGAAAATCGTCAATACCTTGTGCACAATCAAGACAGTTTTTAACTGTTTCAACACAAGAATCGCAAGTCATTTGCACAGCAAACTCGATTGTTGTCGATGACATGACTTGGTGAATTGAAGATTTTTGATTCAAGTGATACAAAATCTAGATTCTTTACATACAGTTAAACGACAAAGGTCAAGATTCGAGAAAAACAAATTAAAGGACGAAACGAATCCGACGAAGTGACGAAGGTAAACAAAATTCAGTTATAACCTCACTTCAATTTTCAATTTATTTTTCAAGGTTACAATAGCAGCTTTCTATTTGATCCTTTGAGGAGCACCGGCGCTACTCATTTGCACGAAACACCGTTACCACACCTTCTTTTTGAGTTGTGCTTGCAACTCCAAAATCATTCCCCAGCCCCCTCGAACGGCTCGAACGTCAATAATTGCACTTGGTGCAACAAGCCCTTTTTGGTTATGTTTAATGATTAATGATTATGTTTGAGTAGAGGTGGGACTCTGTAACTTATTTTGCATAGCGAAATATATGCTATCTCTTTCCGGTACACCAGAAAGTGATAGCACGTGCTTCATTTAACTTCGTTTCGCTTCGCTTTGCTATGCGAAATTGAAATAAGGTATGATCAAAATTCATTAATTTGTACATTGTCTAAAATGTACTATTTCGGATCACCGATTTGCAGATACATGCCATGATTGCAGAAGGACAATCATTAGAAGATACTTAAAACATATTTAACAAAATTTGTATAGTTTTGTGAAAAAAGCAAATTAATAAACAGAATACCCCATCAAACCCATGTGCAAAATGTTTGTCAAAATAAACCTCCTCAAAAGGCGTTCTATTTGGGAGTAGCTATCCAGGTGCACTGAACACGGGGTACAGCCCCACTGCATGAAACTCCAAAATAGGTTCCTCCATCAGTTTGTATGGAAGTCTATATTTTCCAAAATCTGCTGTGCTGTAAGTTTTACTCGATTTTAGTATTCGTTTGCCAATGGACTACCTAAGCCCTGACGTCACAAGTCGGCGGAGCTTATAAAACCTTCCCAAACAAACTAAGGAATTATTGATTTGATGATTTTGCATAATTCCGTCGACAATAAGGAAAATTGATATAATTTTCAATAAAGATTCAGTTAGTTTCAGCTACTTAGACGTCACACTTAGGTAGTCTATTGAAATTACCCGTTTTTTGTGATAACTGCACTGAATTACACTCGATTCAAAATGCGGTGTGAATTACACTACACCTCGTAGCTGACAAGAATACTTAATGTCACCAACTTCAGCCTAATTGTCAAAATTTCATGAAATCGCCTTCAGTTAATTACTTTTGTTTGGAAGGAAATGGTTTGATTCTCCAGACCATAGCGTATCTGCCCGCTGGTGGTGTCAGTGCAGTTTGCGGAGGCTCTAGACGTTTGATCAGGGATTACCAAAAAAGGCTTGAAAACTTTAAAATTCAATATCTCCCAAAATAATTTTTTTTTCGACAAAAATGGAATTTTTCATTTCGTTTTGTTTTGTCATCTTCTACTTCTCACTTCATATTTATCGCTCCAATTTCGGAAACACCATGTATAGGTCCATTATTCAGTCCACTGTTGACTGTTACGATATCCAACGATACGGTCATAGAGAAAACTGTCTTTGGATACGGTGATCCGAAAGTGTTACTATTGGTTGGTTCAAAATCAACCACTTTCGGGTCATCGTATTAGGCCGGATTTTCATGCAAACGATATCCGACGATCAGATGGTACGAAAATGTTCTGATTGGTTGAGAAAATGCTCTAACTGGTTGAATTATCGTCACACCTACCAATTCAGCCAATCAGAACAATTTCGTACCATCGGATCGTCGGATATCGTATGCATGAAAATCCGGCCTTATCGTTATGGTATATCGTGACTGTAAACAGAATCTCCTTAGCTCCTAGTGATAACCAAAGAGTACGTCACTGGACGAAACAAACAAGGAGAATAAAGGGAAGACAAAAGAAGAAAAATGAAGAAGAAGAATGTTCAAAGTTGAAGGTTAGGACAGTTCGGTAAATACCTAAAAGTTGTATTTGTTCTGAAAATAGTGAAAATCTAATCCATCCCATACTAACGAAAATAAAAAATGGAGCAAGACGAAATTGTGCTTGAAGATGGCGAGGTATTTGTTTTATACTCAGTACATACAATTGACCATTTATTCCAACAAGCACAACAAAACTCTCATATTTCAGCTATCAAACGACTCTGATGCATATACACCACTGGAGCGACCTCCAAATTATTCAGTCTCCCAACCTCAGCCAAGGCTTCCAGTCATCAACCCCTCCGACAGTGAAGGAGATCTACAATCGAGTCCCAGTGATAGTGATTCAGACCCGCAATCGAAAAAAAACAAAAGGCCCAGACCCAAATTGAAACCTAGGGCCCCACTGCAGAATACAAGTCGTAAAAAGTATGACATTTGGAGCTCCAGAATACAGGAAGAAGGACTATCACATACACTTAATGACTGTGATGTTACTAAGAAAGATAGGAGCCGAGATGTGGAGTCTTACGATTACACCTTAGGATACAAGTTTTACAATGAGGAAAAAAGTAGGCCATTTCTTGACAGAAAAAATAATAAGAGGACGAGAGATGACCGAAAAAATTTTAATTTCAAACAGAGGAAGAGATCCACCAGCAGTGAAAAAACTAAAGGAACAAAGAGGGTTATATCAGGACTGACATCAGATGTGAACAGTAGCAAGGAAGATTTGGCGAAAGATATAGCTAATAAATTATACGAGGAAAAGGAGGACTTAATATGTAAGTAATTTCATTTTTTCAGTGCTGTCGAGTTTTGCATCACTGAAAGAAGAAAGAAAGAAAGAAATTTATTGGTGTATGAGAATTTCACATCAATAAGAATAAAATATACAATATACAATCCTATCTGACTAGTCAGCTTATGATAAGAAAAAATAAATAAAAAATCCAAAAAAAAGCTAGAAATATGGTAAAATACAGAACAAATTTTTAAAATACACTGTAAAATATATGGTCAGCCAAAAATGTCTGAACTTTTTGCTTAAAGTTTTTATTTGTCGTTGATTGTACGAGCGAGACTCTCTTTATCATAGTCCTAATCACAGTCACTGTCTTAACTATCAAATAAAATTAAAACTATACAGTGAGAGAAATGTACTGTTTTATTTTGATTTTATGATTGAGACAGTGACTGTGATTAGGACCCTCATGATAACGACAACAGTGCATAAATTGGCCCTTAGTGTTTATTTCTAATAAAACGACAAGCTGATTTTTTCATACAAAGGAAAATATTTTCAGTTATAATTTCTTAGAAAATGGCTTTTTTAGTTCATCTATTTAAACTGAGAATGATCAATCTAATTCTTGATTATTTTCTTCTATATGTAAAGAATGGTAAATAGTTATTTACCTAACAAGTGCGGAAAGTAGTACTTTTCCGCACGCAACGGCAGTTGCACGAACGACGCAGAGCGGAGTTCGGGCAAGCCGTTAAGGGCGGAAAAGACATTTTCCGTAAGAGTTAGGTACAATATTTTTCCTACGAGTGTTTTTGTCCATCTTATTTATGAAAAAACAAGGTTTTTAATAAACAAGATTTATAATAATGCTACAAAATGACTAATAAGACAGAATAGTTACATAGATCATTTAGTTAGTCCTAAATATCATCATTTTCAAAAATACAAAAATCGTGCGGAAAAGTAAAAATCGTACGGAAAAGTAAAAATCGTGCGGAAAAGTAACTTTTCCGAATGATTTTAAATCGTACGGAAAAGTACAACTTTCAAAACGAAAAATCGTTCGGAAAAGTTACTTTTCCGCACGCTCGTAGGAAAAAATATAAACACATGAGGTGCACTACAATTATTTGTTAATAAGAAAAAGAATATTTTTGAGAAGTCACTTGTCACTGAATGAAAATATTAAATATGGAATTGTTATAGATATTTTGGTCAACTGGCTGCACCCTTACAAGCAACTCTCAGAGGTTTTTGAGAGACTTGTGAGAGCTAGTAGGGAAGACTTAGCCCTTCATTTGATGTGTGATGGTGGTGTGTGAGTATGGTAAATAGAAACATGAATGTTCTCAAAAAATGTGAATGAAATGAATTACTTGGACTCTATCAATACTCTTTTCCACAAAATATCTGACAGAAAACTACTACTCCCCTTGTTAATAACACAATGGGCATTGAACTACATATCGGACAGACATTTGTGTAAAACTATTGCAGAGCTTCTTATACTCAGGAGGGAAAGTTTATATTTAAATTGGACCTCAAGAGTGACAACTTCTTTTTTTTTGGAGAGCATTTCAAAATAATATTATTTGAACCCCTCAGTAACAAATGATTGATAATAATATGATACAAATGCACAAGTGTGCAACGACTTCAAGTTGCAAGTGCTTTAAAGGCATTTGTACCCTTGTATCATATGCTATTTTTAATTATGCCTGCATTGTGACTACAAAAACAATGCTGGATATGAATTTTAAATCTGTAATGGACATCTGATGTCATATATTGTTGATCTGGAGGCTTATTAAGTTAATCATACAAACAGTATGGATAAGTTTGCACAATATAATGGAATTTTCCCAAACTATTATGCCATATTTGAAGAAAGATAGTCCTTTAGCTATTGGATGTATCAAACATGGTATACCACGGGGGTCTGTTCTTGGGCATATCCTGTTTCTGTATACTATCGTATGACATGACAAGAATTCAAATCACCTTTGTAGTAAAATGGCTGGTGATGTCTTGATTGTGAGAGAATGGTGTTATTCAAATTTACTTTGTTTTAATAAATCCAAAACTAACCTATTGTCATTCCATTGTAATATACCATAGGATAATCTCTCAGATATAATTCAATGTCCGTCGTAACATTTGCAGGGGAAGAAAAAGCGGTTTTCAGTTAGTAAGCACACTATCCTTTTTTAAATTCAACTACTTCAAGGCATTTTTTTTTCAGCAAAAGTAATAACCGCTATGGGCAAACAGAGGGCAATAGAGATATTTGAAGAGACAAAAAGGATAGAAGAAGAAGGTGGTATGCTAATAATGGTAATGAGATTTATTAACTATTCAATCGAATATATAAAAAAATTCTTCAGTTTTTTGTTCAGATTTTATTCAGATTTTTCTGAAGCAATTTCTGATATCATTGGAAACATCATTTTACATCTTAATTCCATTATACAGTAAGTTTGCACCACATGGGAAACTTTTTTATTATCCACTCGTCAGAAAATTTTGTTGTTGGTAAAAGTTGGTGCTTCGTGCTTGTATTAGAGTTACCAAAATGTTGAATTTCCATACAGTGTAAAGGAGAGAACAAAAAACTGGAATTTTGATCGAGAGTTATCTTTCCCTATTTTTGATATTATCAAAGAAGTTTATTTGGAAAAGTTGTTTAGAATCAAAAAAATATTAAGATTTGGAATCACAGCCACCTACGCAACAATATTTTTTTCTTAATTTTTTATAGTTCTAGCCTCATAAAGAGTACTAGTATATCATATGCACCTCAGACGCCTCTCTTGTTACACTTACAAAATAAGCTTATGTTTATTTATAATGAATTTTATATTATGAATTTTTCAAATATCAATACTTACTCCCTAATTTCATTCACTCTTCTTGAGCAACATTGTCTGTCCAATGGCGATGGTCGTGTACCTTTTTTTTTGGGTTTCTCTGTGAGAACGTAAATGAAATACTTTTAGTATTGATCGTTCCTTTGCAGAATATACACGTGCTTATTGCAAATATTTCTTATTACAATTTGCGCCTTTCGATAGTTTTTATGTCAAAATTATAGCTTATTTTTACAGGTAATAACTGGCTCCAATACTATCAGCAGTTTTACAAAGGGGTTAAATAACTGTAATTCAGTTTTTTGAAAAACTTTACGCTTTAATCTATGTAATCTGAGATTAATAAATCCTTTTATTCATATGGTATGTTAAGGACATCTATAAGGCAGAATTGAAATCACCCACATTTTGTCTTTTATCAGTTGGTAGTATATTAGCAACTCTAGCCAGATCATCTTTATTTAAATCTCTAGGATAAGTTTCTGCAAGTTTTTCTACTCCATCATCAATGTAGCAATCACTTTGTTCACTGAAGTCTTTTGGGGAAACAATGTGAAAAATACTTTTGAAATTTTTTCCAGTTCTTTTTGCTGAGGCTCTTTTTTCTGATGAGAGTAAATTCAAGCAAGGCAAAAATAATTCAACTTTGAATCGAGATTCTCTCGAATCAAATATGCAGTCATACCTTTTCCGTTTTCTTTCTTTTGTTGGCTTTAGTTCAGCTGTAATGTCGAAGCTTGAAGCTACAGTCTAAGCCTCTCTTAGAATCGATTCTCATTGACCTCTAAGGGTTTCAGTATCTTCTGTCAAACCTAACAGGATGTTTCTAAATCTTTTACAGAGATCTTCGGACTTTGAAGGATTTCATTCTTTTCATCATTAGTCTTTGGGGGCCTGGAGTATTTTGCTCCAGTTGCCCCCCCCCTCGTGGCGGCCCTGCTCTATTGGAGTGATGAAATGGAGCTGCGATAACTCGACGTAAAAACTCACAAAATGATCTTTATAGGAGCTTGTATCCTAAATCGACGGTTATAATTTCCTCAACAACATGGAGGCCGTGGACTATTGAGTTTGGAATATCTACATAACAGAATGGTAATGGATGGTTGCTGTAAAGTTATCAGGAGTTCAGATCCCCTTCTCTGCTTGGTCTGCGACCATGGGATAGCAAAGAACGGAGCATTTCTTTTTAAGGTAGCAGCCAGAGAAGTAGTTATTTTCTGTCAGATGTTTGCCTCATATTTTCCACCTGCTGGAAATATTTGTAGAGAAGGGTACTTCGACAATGTCGATTTTACTATTTCATTTATTTGATACTCTTTGGAAAAATTCTTGAACATTATTTCTCATTCTTCACTTTTCTGTAATTGGTCGTAGTTTACTCTGTATATGATAGTGTCCCCTATGAATGACACGTAGAATTCACTACATTCTGTAATATGAGCAGATTTCCTACCACAAAAATGTGAAATTATGAGGTCAATATATGTTTATTGAATCCAGCTCACCGCAACAATTTCATGACAAATCCTTTCACATTTTTATTTTATTTCACCACAATGCACCATGGACGTAATAATTAATTCACTTCAGCTGTTATTTTTTTTTTAAGAACCAAACAAGACGAAGGACACCAGGTGGAGTTTATCTTTTCTTGGTCAGACACGATTACCATATAACGCATGCCCAGAAAATTGAAATATTTGGAGAAGACCGACAAAAACATAAACAAGTAATCAAAGAAAAACAGAAGGCTAAGTCTCTGAAAGTGAAGGGTGAAGTTGGTGAGTAAACTGATATTAGGTATCACAAAAGTTTTTAAGATATTTCCAATATTTAGAGCTGTCCTTCAATCAATCATATATACTTTATTGTCAAAGATTGATACATCTTGTGGACAAAGCAATTATAAAACTGAGTGCCAAAAGGACATACTATTATTATTTTCATCTAAGTGGTAGAGTTAGAACAACTTGATACCTTATAATTGGGTTTATCCCCTATGAATAAATAAATAAAAATAGTAAAGTACACACTGTAGCTGACCGGCGAATTCAAATAGAATTGTCTGTGCTGAAACCACTTATGGAAATTCAATTTAAACGCCTAAATATAAAGAAATTGGGTAGTAAAACATTTTATTTAGTTGTAGTGTATATCAACCTATTATCAATCTCCGGGAATAAATCATTTTTGTAACTCCTGAGCCTGTGTGATAAAATTATGGCTTATTGATAAAATTTAATTTTATAACAATGGAACTTATTTTGACTTTAAAAGTATTATTGTTGTCATGTCGCAACTGATGTATGTATGCATCAATGTATATGCATTTATGTAAAAAAAATGTTTATGTATTTGTACTTGTATGTACCTGGGAACTTTTTTCAATAATGGTATTTTATTATGTATGTTTAGGTAAATGTGTATACATTGGACTATACTATACTATAATTTTAATTGCCATAAAGGAAGTGAACTTGACCTTAAACTGGCAGGACTTTCTTAAAGTCTGATACCCGTTTGACTAGTCTGATAAGTTTTTGTACTACCTTGTGTAAAAACTTGTCTTGTGATGTCTCAAGACTTTTTCAACATACATTTTTTTTTCAGGTACTTCAAGGGCGAAGATACTTCCTGATCTTCTGACTAGAGCTGAGATTTTTGCATCACAAAGCCAATCAAGAAAAATTAAGGAACCCGACGAGTCGGACTTTGTGAATCCACCACCAACTCCAGAAACGGACGGCCAAGAAAATAGTGGAGATGGTATGGATGAACATCCTTTGCCAGTCGTAAATGGTAGAGATTCTGTAGATAATCCCAGGGGAAAATTGAACACGTACGACGAAGACTTCCTTGATATTGGGTGTTCAGTCGATATGGACATGTTTTAAGGAACTTTGTCATTCAAAAGACAATAGTGAATGCTGCTCTCATTCTCAATATGAGCATATTATGCATGACGAGGGCTAGCTTTGCTTTTGTAATTTTTGACGCCACACAAGCATCGTTTCATTAAACTTTAATGAACTGGGACTGTGCCTATAAATTGGACATTTTAGTATTTTCATCAGTTTCTTCAGAATAATCATAGCCAACTCTGCCTGAATAGGTATTTAATTTCAAAATCAAAACAAAATATGAATTTATTTTTATTATTTAAATGCCCGTAGCACTGTTCGAACACTGAAATAAATTATTAAAATATCAAATAAAATAATCAGTTGATTTGAAACAAGTATTTGTTTCAACAATTATCAACATTTTCGGTAGATTTTCTGAATATGATTTAACTTATTTTTCCCATCCTATCTCATTGGATACTCAAGTTTCAGGGAAAGTCCAGCATCTGAAAAGCATATAAACATTTCGATATATAGTTTTTAATGATTAATGATTGTCATATATTATTATATATTATAATGTAGCACAAATCTTGTTTTTCTATCAATTACTGGAAATAGAAGTGGGTTAACTCATTATTTTTTTATGTTAGAACAGCTTATTTTCCTTGTATTAAAATTACTTATTATTTGTCTGATTATTTATTTATTAAAAGATGTATTACCAATTGTGGAAGGATTGTCTCGACATGTTCTAGAGAAACAGAAGTTCGGTTTTCTGCTTTTGCCTGTTTAACACTCCTTGCAGCTGTTTCAATTACCAAAATATCGGCTAGCTCCATAATCAGCTCTAGGGCCTCATCAGTTATTTTGTTTTTTGGATTGGCGAATTTTTGTTTCAACACTTCCTTTACTATAGCCTAAAAAATGATTTTTTTCTACATCAATATCAAAATATCCTTTATTATCTGAAGATTTACAACAGTGCGTAAAGCGATACTTTTTTGCATAAGTGCTCAAGAAAATCACTTTTAAAATCATCAACTGTGCATGAAGTGAATTTTTACACATTGTTCATTCATTTATACACTTTGGTTAATCAAATATAACTCTGAAGTCATTTTAATAATACAATGACAATTCATAACATAAAACATCAAATTAATGATACAGTTGCTACAATTTGGAATTATAATAACTGTTGAAGAAAAAACTGTATACACTTTTGAAAAGGGCTTTTTTGTAATCACGTGTTTGTTGAATTTCAGCGAATATTAGGGCTGTTGATGCATTATCACACAGTAATATAGAATTCGTAAAAATCTAGAGACAATTTTGTTATTTGGGACGTGTATAGGTTGTCCTTTTTTCAGAACAATACGAGGATAGTTGTGGTTTCTAAGGAGTATATAGATATTCTATTTTGTTTTGCAAAGATGTACATTGAGTGTTAGAACTGATAATAAAAGTTCATTGTTAGGTATTGCCGACATTCACTGGGTGGCTGTCTATATTTTTGGAGATGAAAGATCCATGGAGTCATTAACATTATTGGCAAAAATAACTGTATTGCTTAGTGGTATCTTTTGAGACCTAAATTATTGAGTGAATTCATGGAAAAGGAATCGACCAGGTTCTTATATAAATCAGATCAGATGTCACTTGAATATTATGATATATCATTTACTACAGAATTTCATTTTCAAGTGAATTGATTTCAGGCAGTAGCAAAGGACTATTAGTTGATCTGCTTCGACCCAATGTACCTATTTATTATACCTAAACTTAACATTTCAGAATTGCTTGTGTTACTAGTATTAAAAAAAAAGAACAATCACTATACCATATCATTTTGTTTCATTAAAAATATATTTTTTTTTCGAAAGTTAATGTCACAACTGCCTATATTTTAAGTTTTGGTGATATTTTTTTTATTTTTCGAATCCTCTCGTCCTGAGTGTTTCTTTGTAAGGTATTGGTCGAGTGTTCAGTTCTAGTTTCAATTGAACAATTTTTAATGGAACTGTACTATAACTCACGTTCCAAGTCAAATGTGGTTTCTGTTGTCTTTCATTGGACTTTCAGCAAAATAAAGAAAATTGTTTCTTGTGGGTTTTCACTTCTTTTAATAATACGTTTTATCTTTGCTGTTTTATGGTTCGTTGCGTCAATTTTTAAATTTTCAATTAGTTTTTGTTCATTTGTAGTCCCTAGATTTTTCCATCTTTCATTCTCACCCTCTAATATCCTAATTGTTGTTATCATGCCTTCACTGGATTATCTCCAGTTCATCAATCTCCTCAATAAATTGTTTTATGGATTCGGCTTTTTCAATATTTTCTTCTCTAGTTATTTTGATGCTTACTTTTGTCTTCTTCCAGCTTGCTCTTGGTTTCTTTCAACTTGCTCTTGGCTTCATCCAACATGGTCTTTTCAGTTTGTAAATTTTGAATAATTTTCTCTTGTCTGTCCAATTTTTCCATAATCGATGCTTCAGATTCTAATTCAGCATTAGAATCTGAATTTAGAATTTTGACAACCTCGCTTTAGTCTATTTATGAAATTGTCCTTGTCATTTCTCCTTATCTTGAATTTATTCTGTAAGTTGGCTATGATTATTTCTGCCCAATGTCCCTTTTTCGGTTTCCTTCTGTATTTATCTTGTTTCCTAATAATCTAATACCCTTTTTGGTAAATATTCGGTTAGAGAGAGCCATCGAATTTTGAAAAAAAAAAATCTAAAACGTATTTCGATCTCATCTACAAAAAATCCAAATGAAATTTTTGGCGGTTACGACTATTTTCGAAGATAGGTCCATTTGTTGTGGATTTTCACCATTTGACAGATGACAGATCGAATTTCTGTTAGTAAAAATTCACAAAATATTCCCATTTTTTTATCAAAACGCCACACATGCCCTTATTTACTCGTTTTCCGTACTTTTTAGCAAAAAAACGACCACTTTTTGAAAAATTCACCCTTCTTCAAAACGTTAACAAATTGTGATTAACATTGATTGACTGATATTTTTTATTCTTCATGTTGGTATCACTTTTATGATTCGGTTTATTGGTTTTCCAATCTTTTAAGGCAAAAGAAGGGAAAACAACCTAACCCACCTAACTAACTTACCCTACTGAACCTACTCTACCTAACCCAACCTAAGCTAAAACGTAGGTGCTCGCTGCGCTCGCCATCGTTAGGCCCGCTTCGCTCGCCCTTAAGCTCAAATATTCAAATATTTCATTAAATTTGATATTTGAATTCGAAAAGACGATGTGAGTCGAGATCTCACGAGAGTCGACGCAAGAACAATATCACCAACAGTGATATCTAAAAAACACCAAAAATTCAGTGTTTGACAATGACAGTTCTATTGTTTATCAAAGTTTTGAAGAAGGGTGAATTTTTCAAAAAGTGGTAGTTATTTCTGCAGAAAAGTCCTGAAAACAAGTAAATAAGGGCGTGTGTGGTGTTGTGGTTGAAAAATTGGCATATTTTGTGAATTTTTAATAACAGAAATTCGATCTGTCTGGGGAAAATCCCCAACAAAATGGACCTGTATCTTCGAAAATGGACCTGTATCTTCGAAAATAGTCGTGACCGCCAAAAATTTCATTTGGATTTTTTGTAGAGGAGACCGAAATACGTAAGTTGCAAAAATAAGTTGAAAATTCCATGGCTCTTTCTAACCGAATATTTACCCTATTTTTCTAATCCCTTTCTATCAACAAATCACATACAATTAGTTCTTGAAATTCTTTTTGCAACATCTAAGTTTCAAACAAATTTTCTAGTGTTATTATTTTCAGAAATTCTGATAAAGTATCTCATTCTCAAAGCCAGTCTCTGTAGATAGTCTTTATAAAACAATTGGTGAAAAAAAATACTATTTAATAAAATTGAGAGCAGACGCAGAAATGGACGAAATGGAGGATAAAATTCAAAATTTCTTCCCTACCTCACGTCAATGTTACCAGTGTTACCAATTGTCACATTATCAAACTATCAAAGAACAGCTGATTAACTGTTGGCACATATTTTCATATTTAGAATAGATACAACAATGAAGCCAACATCTTGTCCAAGCATAAAAGCCTCAATTATACTCTCTATCTCTGCGGTATGGTTATAAATTACATCTATGGCGTAATCATAGAATTCTCACATTTCGTCGGAACTGGGTAACTCTAGTTGTCGAACCATTAGAAAAAAAAAGGAGAAGAATTATATGTGAAATGTTGAGAAAAATTTAAAATAAAAAATTAAGCATTCCAAGATGCTGTCAGAGAAAATTGAAGATGGCTACTGGACCAGAGCCATATTTTCTTGATTCATGGTTTTGAAATATTTCAAAAGTTTACAGTTGCACATTACAATGAATTCACAAAAGTATTCCCAAATATGAACATAACTTTTGGCTGGCTCACTGTAAACTTTAGAAATTATTTCAAAACCATGTATCGAGAAAATATGGCTTAGAACAAACCTAACAGCTGATTGAGTTATTTCTGTTTGGACTTGGTTTCAAAGTGTTTTTCTTGACTTTGGTGTTGTAATAGTATATTCTTCAACGAGCGTAGGTATAATGCTCATTATACGCGAGTAGAAGACTATACTTTCTCTACGACTATACGAACAATCATATAAATTTATGATGAAAGCTCAGTTTGTGGTACTTCCATCAAAATTATTGCCTTTATTACCAAAAATTAGTATAAATTACAAAGCAATGTAAGAAAGAATAGCAATTATACATGAATAGCTAAATACTTGATGTGGAAAAAAAAACTTCCGACTTCCAGCAGTGGGATTTGGAACTCACACTTTCATAACTACCTTTCTTTCTACCACGGGTCCTTACTACTGGACCACACAGGTACTTACAAAATTTGAGCATGACATATGATTAAAGCAACTCTGTCTGACCAAAAACTGAGATAGTGTTGAATGTTCAAGTAAATATTATTGCAAGATTTCATCAGGAGCTAAAAACTAAGAAAGAAAACAGCCAATCTGACATTCGCGGATGCCAAGCCGTGACAAGTCCAATGAATCAAAGCCTTCTTGAGAAAGGACCCTGCACGGTTCTTATGGGAAATGGGTCCCAGTCGAATTGGCTGTCAATTTAGTATAATGTAGTTTATGGTGTTCTGATCAAATGTCTCCACAAGCACTGATATGCACTGATATACATAGCACTTTAATTTGACAAATTGAGATAAGATAATTTGCGTCTAAAAGATCAAAAATTACAATTGTCGTAAGTTGAAAGTGCGTAGTTTATTAGCCAACCTGACTAACCTTATCGAGACAGAATGTACCTGTTCCAAAGTGCGATTGTGTCATTCTATATACTAGGTAATAGACTACAAGCCCATGTAACATTTTGGGGGGTCATTTGACCCAGCAAGAAATATATTCAGAGTTATGCTGCTATATGAAAAATTAACATCAGGCACTATGCCGTCAATTCTTGGTGGCACAAAGGACTGTAATAATAATAATAATAATAATTTTTCATCTGAAGATGTGCTTTTCCGATAGAATATTCTTGCACGGCATTCCTCACGTTGGTAGATTATGAAATAATGATCTCCTAGAACCTACTGCCGCACAAAAATAATGGGTCTAGAAGCCAGGAAAATTTTTCAATTTCCGAAAATTCAAAAAAAATACTGGCTTCAGTCACATTATTTTTGTACGGCACTAGGTTTTAGATTATTACTCCATAATGATGAAAAATTATTATTATTAAAATCTCAAATACACCACCAAGAATTAATGGCATAGTGCCTGAAGTTATTTTTTCATATAGCAGCATAGTTCTGAATATGTTTCATTCTGGGTCAAATGACCCCCCAAAATGTTATATGGGCTTGTAGTCTATAAGCTCAAGTTAACATTTACCTCATGCCGAGTGCTATTTTGCTATTTTATAGTTTGTAGACACACAGTTGAAATAATTGTCAAAACTGCAATTAGGTATATATTCTCCATTAATTTGGTGTGAAATAAATATGATGAAGAATCTTTTCTGACTTATGACATGAGCTCGAGTATCAGGAAAGCAAATAATAGTTATTTTGGTACTGAGTTGCTTTTGCTGAAAAAGTTTGTCACAACAGTCTTTTGTGTACATTTCAACTGATAAGGTGCTAGGTGTGAAGTTTTTATTACATCAAGACCTATTAATTGGTTTTTGCTACACTTGTTTTTTAAATATATCATTCCTAGTAATTATGGATATCCATAATTATCGGTCAAATCAATCAAGATCAATAAGTTATATAAAATAATTTTTTTCAAAACAACAATAAATGCAGTAACTTGTCAGAACAAATTGATTGTATATATTTCTTTGAATTTACTGCTACTTTCATCAAAATCTGTGGGCCTGCGTGTTCCTTTGTGAAAAGTAGCGTGTTTGCTGTGTTTTATATTTCAAAATGTGCAATAACGTGAAGTTAATTCTTATAGGACAGTGGCTAAGTGTTTTTGTACGAAGAAGCCTATCACGGTGTCTTTGTGGGTGTTGTAACTGTTATGGGTATATACAAATTAAGTTGTACTGATTGGAATAGGAGCAACTGTATTCAGGAAAGGGACATGATCCCTAACCAAGTGATGAATTGATGATTTTCATTTGCATGTGTGGAAGAAAAAAGTAACACTACTTACACTTTGGTGCTTGAAAGATGTTTCAACGTCCAGAGAGTCCTTACTTGCCATTTTATAAGGAAATTTCATAAAAAGTGTTTTTCATCCACATATCAATTCTTTATTTGTGTTGATTTGATGAACTTGTTAATGTTAGGTTAGATTTAGTTACTTTACCGTCTTTACCTTACAGTTCTTCTTCTTTTCTTCGTGCCAGGTGCGTCGATAGACTTTTTTCTAGGGGCTACTCATTAGTGGTGAAATTCCATTAATCGAGCGCTACCACATGCTATTTATGAGACAAGTTCGTAATGTAGGACTTTTTTGTAAGAGCGGGAAGTTTGATGGATGAGGCGCAGCCGAGTTCAACAAGAAAGTACGAACTCGATATGAATATGTTATAATATACATCTGCACTAACTAGCTGTACATGCAATTTCAACATTATTAATAGTAAATAAATAGTTAAGAAAGGTTTTTCGATTTCATTCATGGAATAATCTTAACAAATACAACTCGTGTTATGGATGATTATCATTTGTTTCTCAAAGTCGAAGGAATTTGTATTTCGATAATCACCAATACACTAAATACAATACACCTACGAATAACCTATTCTTTTGAATCACAAGGGTATACTTTATTCCTGATTTTCGATCACCTTCAGGAAAGAGAAAACTGTATCTTCATGTAGGGTTTCATATGAGTAAAAAATGTTTTCAACACAACATTTGTAATTTTTTATTAAATCAGACATTGTTACAATAAAAAGGTATATATGTACATTAAACTGACAGTTCTTGTAACAAGAATGGTGAAATTTTGCAATCCCAGATAGATAATAAACTGTTGTGTGATTTAGTTCAGATTTATAAACACATAAAAACTAAGTGTGTGAGAACCATTCATATGTTTTCATAAAATTATATAACAATCTATAAAATCTATAACATGCACTGCTCCTATACACTTTTATTATCTTATATTTTTGGCACACCCATTTGGAAGTTAAGGGAAATAACTATAACTTCATGTTTTCCCTTTTGAAAGGCACCGGTCGCACATTCAACGATAAGAGTATGTGAAAAATAAACATGATGATTAAAGGAGACTCTTTGGAAAAAACCTCTACGAGTACCGCGAGAAACTGAAATATACAGGGTATTTTTAAAGGTTGGGCATCTTTAACAGGATGTAGAGAATGACTCATTTTATTGAAAATCGCCTCTATGGAAGTGGTTAAATAATAATCAATAAGCATGGAACAAAGAGTTTCACGGTCTTAAATATGATCAAGAAGTTCGGTTTCCGGGCTTTGGGGCCGTTGTCGATTCACTACCGTGGAGGCGATTTTCTTGGACATGTCGCTCACAACTGTGGTGAGCATCTTCAGCGTGGATGATACCTATTAATGAACCTGATAACCTGATACCTAATTAGGTATATATGCCTGACCGGATAGGATGTTATTTTCTACCTGCCGAATTACTGTGTCCTGACTCTCCCCGTCTTACGTGCTCGATTGTGTTATGTGGATGTGTTTGTATAGCAGTGGTGTCATTTGATGGTGTTATTCTAGCAGCGGTTAATAAGGGAAAGAAGACTGCTATCCTGAATAAGGTTGAGTATATGACAAGAAATTGTCGGATCTTGTCACCTTTGATTCCTACCGGGTATTCCAGTGAGACCCTACGGCGAAAATTCTGAGGAAGACCAACAGCCTAGTGAAGACGTCTAGTCTGACCCCGGATGTATAGAAACATGTGATCAGATGAGAGGCCATACCACCGCGCCTATATATGGACTTCTTAAAATCCAAAAACCAAATATCCCATACGCCCGA
This sequence comes from Chrysolina haemoptera, assembly GCA_958298965.1. Classification (NCBI taxonomy): domain Eukaryota; kingdom Metazoa; phylum Arthropoda; class Insecta; order Coleoptera; family Chrysomelidae; genus Chrysolina; species Chrysolina haemoptera. The sequence goes on along the minus strand of OY282588.1, from coordinate 10,224,762 downwards.
TAGCCAGCGCCATTGATTCGCCCACGTATATGATTGTCAAACATCTCACTGACCTACTTAACCCACACGGTGGCAGCACTGACATGTATCACTTCATTGACATGTATCACTTCATAGAGAATATCCGCCTAATATCCACTGACTTTCTAGTCAGCTTCGATGTCACCTCTTTGTTTATGAACCTAACCATTCCTGAAGCTATGACTCTTCTCCGCGACAACTATTTCCGAACGACCCAGCTGAGTTGTTCAACAATTCAACATGCCCTCACTACCACTTATTTCCAGTAGTATCGAAATTGACATTGTCGCCGTGGGCAACCCTCTCAGCCCAGTAGTGGCTAATCTGTATATGGAGACCTTTGAACGAAAAGCATTGGATTCGGCGTCACATCGACCTTCTACATGGTTTCGTATAGCCACATGGTAGGTTGGCTCTGGAAGGGTTTTTCCATCACTTAAATGGCCAACAACCTAAGACTCAGCTCACGGTGGAAGAAAAAATATATGGACAACTGTCTTTCTTGATGAATGGTCATCGGAAAACCAGATATGGGACTTTGTGCTACAATTGTACTGTAGTCAAACACATACACATACATCAGAAAAGTGATAAAGTGTTGTCTGAGGAACTAAAGGTAAGAGATCGGAATAGTTGTGGAGTATCTAGCAAACGGCGAACATTCCAACATCCAAGAATCGACACCGGCGTAGGAAAACTAGACAAGGTCGATGAGAAAGAAGCAACAATATCTAGAATTACGGCATGATTCACTAATAACAAGATTCAGGAATACCAAGAGAAATATTCAGATATTGGTTTGGTTATCGGCGGGAAATAAAGTAATCGAAGACAATCATGGACAATGGGATCCTAAGACAGGAGGTGCTTCGAGGAGTGTATTTTCATTACATTAGTAATTTTATGTCTTTTCGAATTTTGAATTTGAATAATTATGACGAGTTCTACATTCTGTTAAAAAACTGTGAAACATCCTGTATCTCAATGAGTGGAGTTGTTTTTACGTTGACCTACATTTTTTTTTCATGTACTCTCCATTCGTGAATACACGTAGTGAATGACGTACAAACCTACAAAATCTCTACTCCAAAAAGCCTTCCATGTGCCATTTTATCAATTATGTGAAAACAGTAACAGTGACTTGCTCTTGTGGTGGTTGATCGAAGGATTGAGGGCAAAAGAAGGCTACTAGCATGGAACCACTGTTGAATTTTTTCCTCGGTTCAATATATAAAAAATTATTGCAAATGAAATATACAACTCAATATCTAGAATTTGTTCTGGAATTCGTCAATAATACGTATTGGCACTAAGATTAAAAACTGTATAAATTTTTTTCGGGTAAATGAAATCCACAAAAATTCGTGAGGTGTTTCATTAATATTTGTGGACGTCATGTTTCTATTAAATTAATGTAATTTTCAAAAGTACATACTTTCTTTTAGCTTTTATGGAAGTAATGCTTTACAATCATTCAAATAATCAAAACAAAATAACAACAAAATAAATGAGTTCTACTTATATGACCTTAAAAATATAACGATGAAATATATTTCCGAAAAATTAGGTTGTATTCAAAATAATAACAAAAAAATCATTATAACTCCTGGGAATTTCGGGAGGGTGTCTGGAATGGAACTATATTTATTTGAGGATATATTTACAAATATTTCAAAGTTGTACAGGCTTTTATGTAATCACAATCACTGAGAGCATTCAACTTTCAGGTGCCTGTGGTCGATATTAAAAGAGATCAATGGTGATTCTGGATATGTTGTAATAAACTGAAATATTTTTTCTATAAATCAGTTTTCCATTAGGCCTATTTCCCATTCATTCGAGAGTTTTTTTACCATCAGAAAAAATATACACAAAATATAGTCTTAGTGGTAGTGGTATAGTACTGATCGGGAACATTCTAGTGATGATAAAAACATTCCTAAAACCTTCCCTATTTCATTGTTTTCTTTGTTTGCTTTACAATCAATCCATCGTTGAGTATTCTTCATAACATCGGTTACATTTCTGAAACCGAATTTAGCCAAGCCAAATGCCAGTTTTTTGCTAATTGTTGTTATATTTCCAGTGTTGTCCACAACTGAAGAGCAGAACTATTCTGAACACATAAATAAATCCATATTAACTGTGATTTATGTCGATACGTGATGTTGGCTGAAATCCTGTCATTTCATGAAAATGCTTCAGATTATTTTGTTGATAGTTCGTTGGATTTTTTGAGTTGAATATTTCATCAGAACTGCAAAGTATCACGGTATGTTAACATATCGTTCCAAATGACTTTTCTAAAGCGACCATGCAGATCTGGTATAATTCGGGCTGTTACGAGACGTCAGATCTACATCGGAACAACTAATTTTTCGTTTCCTTCCAATCCATTCTCATACATTTATCTGGAATGCTTCTCTAGTCAGTTTGGACATTCCCCTCGGCTTGTGACCTTTTTCATATTCCGATTCGCTTAGAGTTCTAGCGTTGAGATCTGAAAATCTAGTTGGAGGATGGATTCTTTCATTGAAACTTGGTGCATGTGATATACTGAAAGTAGTTTCCTCATTGTGACTTGAATACCCACTACTGCTTCTTACATGCCGCTTGTTCAGTGGTCCAGATTTGACTTTTCCTTTGCGGGACTGAAACGGCTTCCTGCCAATACTTCCTGAATGTGGGGAGGTTTCAGAAGATGAAGATGATCCCTCAGCTCCACCTAGACAAGAATAATTGTTAACTACTCTGTTCAGTTATGATATATAATAATTATAATAATAAATATTTTTTTATTTAATTAAAATGATTTTTTCACAATGACATAAGAATCATCTATTTGAACATGAAACATATAAATGTATGAACACACAATACATAAATTACTAATATGAACACAATAAAATATAGTGGGTCCATTCACTGGAAAATAAAATGAAACTCAGAATATTCGTCAATGGAATTAAAACACCCCCCCCAAAAGGTATTTTTTGACCTTCTGTTTGAAGGCAGAAAGTGAATTGATTCTCTTTATATTTCGTGATAGGCAGTTGAATAGCGTGGAACTTATCAAAGAGGTTCACTTTTGAAACAACATTGTGCGATGTTATTGTAGTTTGATAACTATTCCACTATTGTTGGATAGTTGTGACACTTCGAGTTGGTTTCAAACTCAGAAAAAGATGGTAAGTATTTGTAAAAAAAAATTCTTTGAAAACGGGTCTGCATGAATTTGTGTGATTAAAGACTATTTGACATTTGTATAATTCGCTTTTGAGCTATAAAAGCTACACATATGTTATTTCCATTTTCCAACAGAAGCATTGTAGGAGACAACTAAATTTACCGTTGCATGATAGACATCTAATAAGTTTTTCTCATTCACAACTTCTCCCAGTTGTAATAGATCATTTAAACTGTTGCTGATCCTCTCATACATACGCAATTGTGTGTAAATAAAATGAAGGGAATGTTTAGCGGCAATCCAGAGTATGGGCCGCCGGTTTTCGAATCCAGGAACGGTAGTATAGACGTCAGTGCGCCCAACTAGAGATTGGGAGGCCGATCCAGTTTTTCAATTTTTCATTTTTATGTCTGAATTTCCACTAAAGATTCCCTTCATATTATTGTTAATCCCTAAACATTTGGTGGTTACTGATAGATGTAGCGCCACCTCATTGATTTCAACATGTATGGGTTGCTCAATGTGTTTTTGTCAAAAAATCTGAACCAGCGCCATTTCATCAGCATTTAAAAGGAGTCTATTAGAGCATATCGTGGAGTTTTTACTTATCGTGTTGAGTTTGGCTTGAATTTCAGCTCCTGCTGAAATGGAGGTATCATTGGCAAAAAAGATAATGAGGTTGTGCCTACCTGTTGTCGTAGGTCATTGGTATAAATCAAAAATAATAAAGTTCTGAAAACTGAGCCCTGTGGAACGCAACGTCCAGATTGAATAGGTCTGGAATCGTCTCTTCACCTTAATTCCCCCGAAACTCTTATAAGGTATAACCCATACAAGGAACTTTCCTCGAAGTTATTTACGAAGTATCAGATTGGACATATGAACACTATCTAGTTTCCTATAAATACTGCAAGAGATATTGATTCAGTTGTTGAAAATATCGCTAATGAACTATTTTCTTCATATAACCAAGTTTTATGTACTCCATAATCATGAGCACATGGGTAAAATGAAATTTTCGTATCAGAAAAATTCAGTGAGATTTCACACAAAAACATACCTCTCATTCTATGACTGAATGACATCATTTCTTGGCTGGTTGCTCTACCATCTACCTCAGAATCAGATCCCAGGGTGTCATATTCTGAAATTGGTAGGTGTAGAGTTAATATCTTCTTTACTTCTGAGTCAGTGCTGCCCAGGTTATCAGATTCTGAAATATAATGAACTGTGGCATTTGTTAACGTGCATTTTATATTGTGATTCATACATTTTGTGCAATTCCAAGTTTTTTGTGAATTATACAGTATTTTCAGTGAGCAGCAATGGCTCGGTTGAGTTGGGTTTACTACTCTATAAGTGGAAGTAGTGCTACATACAGTGATTTCGAGAACGTGTTTATCACATATGGTGATGGATCATTATCATTTTTGATCAAATATATAGGGGATGTGTTATAACATTGCAATTCATCTAATTATATCAGTACGAAAACAAATGTCTAAAATGTATCCGAACACGTATTCATAGAAGGAAGGTGAAGAAGGTGATTCGCTAAAATTTAGTGAACACAAAAACATATTTCTACTTACGTTGTGAATGTTTGTGATTTTGGAACATAATTAAGAATTTAGAAATATGTTTACCTTGACTCTCTGAATGTGGATCTCTCAGTCTTCCCCCTTTCCTTCTCACTTTGGAGTACTCGGGCTCCTTACTCTGTAATCAAAAATTACGTTTGAAATGACATTCCCAATATATAGGGTGATTCACTTGGGAACCTATATTATCTCAGAACCTGTAGCTATACATTTCCAACTAAGTGGCAATTGTAAAGAGAGTTGCCTAGTTCATATAAACGTAAGGTAAAGTAACGCAAGAACGTAAGAAATTTACATTATAGGAATCTTTACCTTACCTTGCGTTTTATCATGAACGTCTACACGATTCCAATAGTTTAAATTTGTTACGTTCTTGCATTATCTTACCCTACCTTTACATGAACTAGGCTTTAATTTCTATTATTTTTTTGTCATGTTCAACTCCAATAAAAACCCTTGAATCTCGAATTTGATGGAAGAAAAGTTCATAAATCTGTAATCTTGAATTATTTACTAGATTCACAAGGTAACAATAATAATTGTGGTTGAGCAGATTGGACAGATATGGAAATAAAGGAAATTTCATTCAAAGCAAGAACTGTAGTAACGAAAAATTAATAAATAGCGAACAATGTTGAAATTTTTACCTCGTAACTGCCCCGACTCGGAGAACTAATTCAGCTCGTGGTCGTATATATATATTCACATTGTGTAAAGTAATATTCATGAGGTTCATTTATTCTACCAACTATTATACTCGTATGTGAATTTTGCTGAATGAAAAATGCAATATATAATTTTTTGCTGTATGAGAAAAAAAATTAAGTAAAGAGTAAACAAAACAGAATTTCATTCACAAAAAATAAGTAAAGAGACAGATGAAATCAACGAGGAAAGGAACTTACATGTCCTAACTTAAACTTATCATTAGGTGGAGGTTTAACATCATGATAAACAAAAGAGCCTCGTACCGAGTGGTACGGCCCACTGTAGACATTTCCGCTGTATGAGCTCTCACTATAGGCTGGCTTGGAGGAGAGCTGGAACGTGGCGTAAGGGCATATATCTTCGATATAGTCCGCGGATTCAGCTTTGTACGCATCTTCAACTGCTAGAGGTTGTTGACCTCTAACCCTAACCGCAAGGTACTGCTGATCTCGGTTTTGTTTGTTCTGCATTTGAGCCATCGATGGAGACTCTCCTATCGAGCGATTGGGCAGGTTCCTGCTTACCTCTGATGATAAAAGATTGATGTATTAGCTCTAGTATTGTATGAATTGAAACGAATGCAATTCAAATGTTTCATCTTTTCTATCATAATGGAATCAAATGATTCTTTTAAAATTATGAGATACATTTATAATGTTTATGCTGCAAAAATTTATGAAAATATGACAACTGACAAGAAATGACTGTCTTCAATAACAGGTATGTAGAATTTAATACAGAATATATTATGGACGAATGTACTTTTTTCGAGTTACCTAATGACACAGCAAACTATAATAGTAATACAGAATAATAAGTTTTGCAAAGAACAATCAAATCTATTTTTTTCACAAAAATCTGAATAAAATTCAACGAAATGTATAGGTTACAACTCTAGCAAAAAGACGAAAGGAATCCATGTTGAAAAGGGGAACATTCTCCATGAAAATTGAAAACTGAAAAATGTGATTTATTTGTAATATACTTTCAGATTTTTTCTTTTCAGTTAGTGTCTTTTCACAATATCTATCAGATGTAGTTCAATGTCCAGCGTGGCTTCAGTCGGGGAAGTAGTTGTTTTCTGTTAGATATTACAAATAAATCACATTTTTCATTTTTCAATTATTATGGAGAATGTTCCCCTTTTCAACATGAACACCTCCCAAGAGGTTATCTTGAACGATGGAAAATAGCGACTAAAGTTCATCTTTCGGCCGCGGGATCATCTGCGGCTGAACAGATTTTATCTTATTTATATTTTCGAACAAAAATCAAAATGAATGGAATCGTTTACTGCTCAAACATGATGTCATGCGTTGTCATTCGCATAATTGAAGATTTTTCACTGAAATAAAATTATCTTAGTGTTCCTAATTCATTAGGTTATGTACTTTCATTTTACGCAAGATTCTCTTTTCATTTTTACAAATGACGCATTCATGAAAAAACTATAATCTACTTGTACTCATCGCAAAATATTTTCGACTCACTTCTCCAAAACAGAACACCAACTAGAGCTGCCAAAACGAGAAGTGAAAGCATTATGGGCACAAACACTTTGGCGTTTGCATAAAAAGGATGGTCTCCAGAATGCGATACAGGTGGAATTAACTCTGGAACCACTGTAACAAATCATGAAGGAATCATCTTATTTCAATAAGTTAATGGTTTTGTATTTTTTTAATATCAAGGCATCAATGTGAATATATTTTATTATAAAGTCTACTGAATGATAGATGACGTAAGTCCTCACAGGGGGCGATTATACAAGGAGCATTCATTAATATGAATAATGTTGATATCATATTTCCATTGATAGCCTGATAAAAACTACATCTGAATGTTATAGTCCTTCCAAAGTCAGTTGAATAAACTAAAAAACTGAAAGAAATATTACAGAATTTGCCACTTTCTTCGCATACATCGACCATAGCCGGAACAATCTTTATATGATTTTTTGTTTTCCTTCATCATTCACACATTCTCATGGGCCAGTTCGAACGAACCTTATATATTGATTCTAAAGTATACATATTGAACTGATTTTGAAAGACTATACAGAGAAATTAATGAAGAATTTGTACATGTGAGGATTCATTATGAATTCAATACCATATTTTTATTGATAGCTTTGTCACTCGATATATCAATGCAAAATTATTGAACCCTCAATTGATGGAAGTGTCTTTGGGAAGTTCCAAGATATTTTGATTAATTTTGCAAGGTATTGATCAATTTCAAATTAATAGGTTCAAATGAATAGATATGAAAATCCTTCCATTATGTTTACTACACTACGAAGCTTCTGGATTAGTAAATGGAGAAAATTGAGTGGTAAAAAGAGTGAGGCAGATTTTGTCTTGATATGGGTTATTGAGAATTTCGGAAAGTCCGCTAGTTACCTAAGGGGTTTTATGTTATTATACTCACCTCCTAGAGGAGTCAATGTAGTGAAGTTATAGATGGCCTCAGTATCGCCAGCGTTGTTATGGGCAGTAATTTTGAGCTGATATTCCGTAGCTGGCGATAGATCTTGAATGCTATATATTCTCTCAGTGGGTTTGACGTGATTGGAAGATGTTGTCCAAGATGATTGACGAGCTGACTTGTACTCCACCATGAAGTAGAGGATACCACATCCCCCATCACCCCAAGAGTCCAGCCACACAGTAAGAACAGTCGCGTTCATTGTGATCATTTGAGATTGTTTCGGCTGTACAGGTACTGCAATACAATTTTTATTTAAAAGTGTTGATTGATAATGTCTTTTCTATATATGTGGAGATGTGTTGGTATCACGGGGATATTATATCATAATACCCATGCGATGAACTAGAGATGTCACATTCGATATGTGATTGATTGTGATATTTCACTCTTGATAAACGAATAAAATACAAATGAGTTCTTGATCAACCATTCACCTAATCAATTGTTCATTATAATAATAATAATAATAATATTTATTTCCCAAGATACAACCGGTGTTTATGACAAGGAACATTTGAAACAGGTAACCAAAAAAAAATTAAAATTGTAAAGGTGTATCAGATCTATAAAAATAGCAGAAAAACATATTTAAATAACAATCGACCAATCCAATACTTTCATTTATTTAAAAAATCCTATAAAAATTAAATTTTCTTGAAAAAAATAACCTACTATATAATGGACACTATGGTTTTCGCAGATTCAGATACACTCAAATATTCAAATAGAACTTGACAATGATCAGAAATGTATCTTCACTTTGTGTAAAGCATTTGACACGATATATTGCTCAAAAAATTAAATAGTATTGGTGTTAGAGGAAGTCTACATAGATGGGTTCAAAACTATTTATGTGATAAAAAACAATATCTTTATTTAGGAAGAAATCGAAGTTCTCTAAAAGATATAAACTGTGGTGTACCACAAGGTTGTAATCTTGGGCCGGTTTTATTTTTAATCTATATGAACTTTTTATAAAAATCAACTCTTAATGGTGTACTATCGTTGTTTGTTGATAACACCAAAATATTTTTTTTCTTCAGTAATCATAATGATATAACAAATAAAATAACAATTTATAGAGATAAAATATTATCATGAAATGAACGTATTGATTAAATCAGAAATAAAATAGCCTCACTGATTGGTATTCTTTTCAAAATTAGAAACTACATACCTTTGAAATTTCTTTAAACTATTTATTTCGCTTTGATTTATTCAAATTTGCGATACCTGCAATTCATTGTTTTTAAATGCTTTGAAGAAACTAGGGAATAAAACAATCAAATTTTTTGTTGTTGTTTTTTTTGTTTTTTGTATGTATGTATCTATAAATTGAATTATATGGAACCAAAAATTAATAAATACAAACCAAATGGTTTGCTTCATATAAACTCTCTATATAAGCTGAAAATTTGTTGTTTAATCCACTCATTTAGCAAAAAAGTTAAAACATCGAATTCAATTCTTACTGAAGTAAACAGTATTCACAACCATAATACCAGACAATTGAATTTGCTAGCTGCTAGCAATTTGAGATCAAATTTTGGAAAGAAATCTGTCTATTATAATAGTAAATTATAATTCAATATCTAAATAATAATAAAATTTAAAAACAAACTGAAGAAAGAAATTTATTCGATGAATTTGACCACTAGAACTTTCAACTCTCAACTCAGCTTGGAAACTAATAATTGTCTATTTATATGTAGGTATATTATTTATGTTCACTACATTTTATTTTGTATTTTGAGAAAATGCCTTCAGTTTCGATGAAAAATGAAAACATTATTTTTTTGAAATTGATTCACAATGTCCGTTTGTTTATCTATGTTAGTTTTAAGATTTGAGTTTTTTTTTTTTCATTTTATCCCTTCTGTAAATATGTAATGTTTCTTGGGGTAATAAATATGATGGTGATGATGATGCTTATGGGCATAAAATAACTGAAATTTTACAGAAAATTGTTACTTACCTGTACCTTTCGTGTGAGCAGGTACGATATCACAAGGTAAGCCAGTACCAATTCTATTGAAGGCAGTGATATACAAAAGATACTTAGTACCGCACCATAAATTCCTCAGCATATGCTCATCAGTCCTTGCAGAAATCTGCAATTCTTCCCAGTCTCCATGATTTCTCTTATAATTAATAACATAACCTAGAATAGGGGAACCGCCATTGCCCTGATCGCTCCACCTCAAGTGCAAGCTGTCCGTGAAAGACTCCACAACAGTTAACAAGGGAGCCTCAGGCGGTACTAACACTTTTAAACTATACACAATTTCGTCTCGTCCGAACTGATTCTCTACATTGCAAGAATAGTTGGCTTGATCTACACTTTGAATGTCTTTAATAACCAGCGTGGCGTTGGCCATAATGGAACGGCGACCGCCAACTTCTAGTGGTAATTCGTTCAGTCTCCAGATGGCGTTCGGCAGGGGGATGCCCACTCGCCGACAGTGAAGGTATATGTCTTGTTTCCAAGCGCTGATGACTTCGCGGCCGAATGAGGCTATTTTAGCAGGTACGTTTTTGGAAGGGGTTACTGATATCACTCTGGTGCTCTCGCCTTCTCCAATCTGGAACATTAATGATAAATAGGGTGTGGTGACCATATCTTTCATTTGAAATTCTGAGAATATTAACTCGGAAATTAAAAAATTTCATTGTGGAGAAATGTAGAATCTTATATGAATTGAATTTTTTAGCCCTTTTCTCCGTTCAGGGAATTGAAAAAGACGCTCGTAAAGCTGAACGTAATCTAATATTGAAAATATGTACACTTTGTAGAATTACATGCTGAATCCGGATCCAGGAACCACTTTGGTCACCCAGATTGCGAACAACCAATATATATATATATATATATATATATATATAGTCATATATAGTCATATATATATATATATATATATATATATATATATATGACTAGTTAGGAAATGAGTTTTTAATATTTGGGATATGCAGCAGGCCAATAAGAGTACTCTAATACACAGATTCCAAGCTTTCAACAAATTTTTTTATTGTCATCTTCAGGGAAGCTGACCAATATCTAAAAAATGTCTTTCCATATTGTCTTTCCATATATATATATATATATATACAAAGCTCGGAAACTATTTGGGATAGCAGCTTTGTTTCTAACAAGTCAGCGAATACTTCTGCTCCCCTTCTTCTTATATATATATATATAGAGGAAGGAGTAGTCGTTGCTGATTAGTTAGGAATGGAACTAGTAAATAGTGGGGCTTCGCAGCAAATCAAAAGAGTACTATGTAAAGTTTGTCCAAGCTTTCAGAAATTTAATTAATCATTTCCATCATCAGGGATAATCTTTTTTGAGAATGTTAGACGCGATGTTATTCAACCATGAGAGACACATTGTGCAAGATGAATATTGATACAAAACAAATAAAATTGAAGGATGTCATTTAAAATTTGATAAAATTCGTGAAATATAAAATTGTTAAAAAACTTAATTGACCACACCAGGCCAAGTCACTGCTATTGGATGAACCATTTTCAGAAAGAAAAGACAATTATCAAGGAAATAGTTTGTTGAATCCATGGTTGCCCAGATTTGAGTTTGTAAAATTTCGAGCGTTAAGAGTGACAGAGAAGCGTTGCGTGCGCTATTCCATTAGGTAGAACAAAGATGCAACGAGTTCTATCAGCGACTAATAAACTCCTGTAGAAATCAACCCATTTAAATATGACGTCTGAGTCAGCGATAAAGAGGTGCATCCTTTTTTATTTTATTTTATTTTTATTGGCAAAATTATTTCGTTGAATAAAGAAATTTATCCGATAAAAAAAAGCTTTTGTGCTTTTACTGTTGATAATACATGATTATAGTGGCGGGGATTGGCGCAGTGGTAGCGCCGGAGTTTCGTGATCGAAAGGTCGCGGGCTCGATCCACAGGCAGGGCAGGATTTTTTCAGTTTCAGATGTAAATCTGAGTGATTGAATCTTGTTGCTGGCTGGGGATAATTCTCCACGATTCACTGTTGCGTAAATAATTAACAGTGCTGCTCCTAAGGTGGTAAGGTGGCGTATGGAGTTAGTAACAAGGCCTATCCAGAACACGTGGCTGATGACCATAGCAGTCGATGCCAACACACCAAGAAAAAAAATATACATGATTATAACTATGAAGCAATGGGTTTTTTCGTGTAAAATGTACGGTTTCAAAGGAGATTTTTCTTATCGTGTTAGCGCGGACAAAAACTGATTCCAAACACACCTCTGTCAAATTTGAATCCGCTTGTCAGATATTGATTCCGTTAAGGTTTTTGGTAGAAGTTTGTGTTTATCGTGTAATATACAGTGTGTCGCACTTTGCGTGGGAGCACCCCCGTAACTTCCGTAATTATCGAGGTAGAATAACGAATCTCTCAAAATACGAATTTGTCCAAATTTTCATGGAAGCACCCCCGTAATTTCCGTAATTGTTGGCGTGGAATTGTGAAATTTGCAGATATCAAGGGATTTCTTGATACTGCCATAGAAAAAAAAATGAGAATTTATATCAATAAACAATATTAGTGATAGTGCAAATTGAAATAATAATCTAGGCAACCATTGCTTCAACCAACTTTTTGATAATGCAACCTAATGTAGTTGGATTGATGAAATTAGCTTTCATTTGATATATAATTCAATAAAATAACTTATGAGGGTATAAAAATTACACTTACTTACCTGTTCATGACTGGCAACTCCATAGTTGGGCCGAGGGGATAGTAGGCAACCTTTATTTTATTCATAATATTCAATTGTAGGGTAAAAGTGAGCCAAGTTTGATTGTTTACTTTAGTTTAGTAATGCCTACTGATGAGGATAACTTGGTTATCGAAATACTATCAATTTAATACTTTTTTGACTACAGTTGGGTCTGATGACACAATTTCATCGATGATGATAGTGTCAAGCTACCGAATGGTGAAGAATTCATCAAAATGTGTTGATAAACGAGCCAGGAAATTCGATTTATATTTGAAAATTATGATTTTCGATTTTTTTTTGCGTTTCGTTAGATTGAAATGGTTACCGAAATCAGATCCGACATGCTATTCTGCATGTACATATTTTCGTTATTAAATAAAGTTCTTTTTCGGACGTCTTGATTCCTGACGACAATTAGCGTTTTTTGTCCTAACCACGTTCAGTCTAGGCCATTATGGTAAATATTCTTCAGGAAACAACTACTTCTCTGACTGATACGGTGACCAGTATTCACTTATTTTTTAATTATTTTTTGTGTTCAAAATAACAAATACAATGTCAATATAATAAATAGTAATAAATGTCTCATGGAAACATGACCAAATAAGTTAAAAACTTGTCCATGATCATGTGAAATTAATGTAGAAAATAATAATAAGACAAATATAGTGAATATCAATAATATACATACAAATAAAGAAAAATAGTAAAATGAACTTAAAGGTATGCATCCAAAATGATGGTTACATTTTGAATAAATAAAAATAATAACAAAATTATATTTCACATAAAAACAATTTTGAAAATTTTCAGAATTGTCAATTCACCAGTATAACCCAATATTATCCAAAGAGTAGTAGTTTTTCTGACAGATAGTCACCATAATGACCTTTACTGTTGGTGAGTGGCATGTAACGATTTCCAAAGGTATTTGGGCTCTAGGTATTTGAGCTCTAGGTATTTGAGCTCTAGGTATTTGAGCTCTGTGCTCAACTATCTTACTTACTAATAATATGTAAAACAGACTCTTACTCTCGTCGAGGCAGTAACCCAAAATTGGAGTGTGGCAGTTTCTTGGGTTCGCAACACTTCGTGCATTTCCGTAGAGGGATTCAGAGCTCGTTTGTGAGTTCCTTCCTCTTGACCATCCTCCACTACGCCCATGTAGAATGTGTACCCTGTGAGAGGGCCGTTGCTGAACCTTGGAGGCAACCAAGAAACCAATATCTTATTGGGACCGCTCAATACTGCTTTTATTTGAGCAGGTGCAGAAGGCACTGCAAGAAAAAAATATATAACTATAATGGTATCTCATTTTGGGAACAGAAATTACTATTTCAGAATGTTGGACTTGATTTAACTTTCAATTTGATTCTTGTAGGGTAGGTTGGATAAATAACTATGAATTGAAGTAACTTGTTCCCTGTCATAATTACTAGGATACTAAGATAAGATACTTATACAGTGTCCACCAAAAACTATATGAGAAACTTTTTTATCACTGATTTCACAAAAAAGGTTATTCCTGTGAAAGTTGGTGCTTATCGAAAAACTCATATTGGTTATCGAAAAGTTATGTTAGGTACTCGGTTTCTGATTTTTTGTTTCGAAGTCTTCGAGAATAAAGTACCTATATTTTTCAAAATATATTAGAAATATCTCGTTGGCATCTGATGAACTATTCAGATTTCAAATATCAAAGAGATTCTGATAAAACTGATTTATCATATTTTTTTTAATTCACACCCCCCTGGTACGTCATCAGATGAACCGAACGGCGCGTCTATACTCGAATATATTGCTGGTGAATGATGAATATAGTGAACTATATGTGATGTAATTTCCGAAATTACTGGAAGCTTGAGGATTATCAATATTTTTCGCTAATAACGGAGATGAGTACGAATTATTTCATCATCAGGAAAGTATTTTAATCAGTGCACATTTGAATTTTCTGTGAACAGTATTTTTTCTACTAGCGTGCGGAAAAATCCACTTTTCCGCACTCATTTTAGTTTTGAAAGAGTCACTTTTCCGCACCAGTGCGGAAAAACATTTTAATGCGGCAAAGTCGATTTATTTAGTTTTTGCGGATTATACTGACATTTAAATATTGCGTCGCAGAAGGTTAAAATAGAAAGCTTATACCGCAAGTATGGTTGTATAGTTTAATATATATTTAATAATAAATATTCTTTATGTTAACTTTTGGGTGTTTTTTGCGCTAGTAGAAAAAAATAATGTACCTAACACGAGCGTAAAATGTCTTTTCCGCACGCGATTTCTAACGCTAACGCGTCGTTCGGCCATCTGCAATCGCGTGTTAGCGTGTTAGGTAAACTACTATTATGACTGCAACGCGCTCTTTCCCGTCACATCAGCGTCAGTGGTGTGATTCCGTGTACAGTGGAATTCAACTTTCAATCGAATGAGAAAATTCGCGAACTTGTACTTGTAATTGAGAAGTTTCATATAAAAAATCATACACTATTTTGTTAACCCATATAGGTACTACAAGAAATATTCTATACGCATAAAAGATGGAAACAAGAATATTTCAGGTTATTTTGCTGGGGTGTACGAAACGCGAGTGTGCGAAACGAGAAAACACGATTTTAGGGCCAAAAACTTGTGTCATTACTATAAGTTTTCATTTGACAGTAGGTAGCACTACTTTATAATTTCGTTTTGATAATGGCAATCAAACAGTGTCTGGGTCTTTTTTTCCTAGTGGCAATTTAACCCAAATACAGGTGCTTTGTTGATTGCCAATAATAAAGTTATTGAAGTTTTTTGTCGGTGTGCTTTCACAATCGAGAGCAAACCCACTATATTGTTTTCATTATTTTCAACCAAAGTTTAGTCCAATAATAATTTTGAATACGCACCCTTCTTGAGATTTCAATACTTTATAGTGAGTTTCAAAAAGTTTGCACTATGGAAAACTTCTTTATTATCCATGTGTTCGAAAATGTTATTCATGACAACAATTAGTGTAATGTGGAATACTTGCATATGTGTTGTCAAAATTTCAAATTTACAAACAGTGTGCTGTACAGGGGGAAACAAAAAATAGAAGTTTATTACCCTTATTTTTGAGATTATCAAAACAGTTTATTCAAAGAAAGTGTTCGGAATCGAAAACAATATTAAAATTTAAAATCACAGCCACCCAGGAAACAAAATATTATTTTCCCATTTTGTATGATCAAGGTGATCGTTGATTAATTGATTTATTCAATAATTTCATTTCGTAAAATCAGACTGATACCTAGTTATTATGAACATTCATACAGAGATTTTTAATAGTGCTTGGTATAAAACAATGGCAATAATCCTTACGTGGCCTTTTCGAAAGAGAGTTCGCAAATATGTGTTCAATAATTGTTTAACGTCCATTTCTTATTGGTTCCAATGTTATGTCTTAATAGAGGGGCCTCTCCCATTGTGGATGTAAACAATTTTTTCGTGTTACATGAATAGCGTCCTGCAGGCGTTATTTATGACGAGATCATTCCATTCAGAAATGAAGTTTTATTATATAACAAGGATTTTTCTCAGCTGTTTTCCAAACTGAAAGACCTTTTCGCGTTACTGCAGTTCTCCACAAGGTCGTCTTTGTCACCACATGAAATATTGAATATTTCAAGACCTTCTGGCTTCCTTCAGGGACAACAACACGATAGTTCAGAGTTCCTGGGGTACCTACTGGATATGCTGCATGAAAATGAGACCAACTTCAATAGTAATGAAGTCAACCCCGAAGATGAAGCTGCAGCAGTAATACCAACCTTGTGCAGCAGTCTTTTGGAGGAAAGACATTGACCATTTCACGTTGCGGAGAGTGCGGGACCAAGAGTGAGCGAGTGGATAGTTTCAGGGAGCTCCAGCTTTCTTTCCCGAACCTGTCTGAGAACCAAACAGTTCAATCCTTGATGTAGTATTACTTACAACACGAAAAGTTAACAGGCAATAACCAATATCACTGTGATCTGTGCAGCAGATTAACAGACAGCGAGAGGACCACCAGTATAGTGGAAGCACCAGTATAGTGGAAGCACCAGCTAGACTGATACTGACTCTAAAACACTTTCGTTATGACCCAGCTTCACACCAGCACACCAAGCTCCTGTAGTCCGTTATTTTAGATGAACACCTCACACTAGATAACTGTCACTATGAGCTGTATACGGCTGTGTTCCATCACGGTTCAAGTGTGGATTCCGGCCACTATTACACGCTTGCCAGAGATAAAACGAAATAGTTCAAATTCAATGACGCGCATGTTTCTAAAGCCACACCGGAGAACCTGAGTCGCTTGAAACCCCCTGAAACGCCGTATGTACTGTTTTATTGCCGGGAAGACCTTTCAGATATGGAGAACCTGCCGTCTACTATGCTTTCGTATAAGTTACAGATACTTTAAAGTAAAGATAATTTAGAATCCGAGCAGGCTGTAGGGTCTGTGAATTTATTTTAATTGTATTGTATATTTATAGTTTTATACTTTATAATTTGGATCCATGTTCTAGTTCACATAATGAAAGATCCAGTGAAATATACGATGGGATAATTTTTAAACAAACAACTCTTCGAATTTGCAGAACTATCTCAAGATTTTGTCAAACTTCGATTGTAATATGATTCTGTACAAAAAACAGATATTTAATTCACAATCTTGATTCAGTCCAAATTACTCATCATCTAAAATTGAACAAAGTCCCTCTTCGAAAAATTGGATACTTCTGGGTACTATCGTCCTAAAAATATCGAACATATAACCATATTATATATTTACCGTCTTCTTCAGTTTGGCAGAATACAGGGACTGATCTCACCCCATCACCACTTGCTGTGTATGCCAAAACGGTCATACTATAATTCGTATATTTCCGCAAACCTGAAATCGTTGTACGCAGCTGACTAACGATTTTAGTCTGTTGGTCTTCGTTGTCTGAAAAAAAAAAATTGTTCGTATGAGATTGTAGCCTAAAGTTGAGTTTCTTATACAGGGTGGCCCACGAGGTTTTGACCAAGGAATATCTAGGAAGTCGAGAGTAGTAGATAATTGAAATTTTGGGGTTTTAAATTAAAGCAATTGGTGCAACTTTTTGTGATATTAGGTAACCCAATGAGTTTTTTGTTCTCGGTCAAGTGACATCAGATTCAAAATTATTATTGATACAACCTGTATATTGTGGTATTTCCTTGTTCCTCCCAATAGAAAGATTCCAACAAACTTGCACACTTGTGGTCTGAAACGAATAGTTTAAGAACTGCGGGTACTTCAGTGTCCTTTGTCCCACGACGTTTTCTAATAAAATAGGGATGATCATTTTGATTTTGCCTTGTTTCAATCATGAAAAAAAATGTAGGACTGCCCAAATATACAGGATGACCCTAAAACTAAATAATTCGGCAATTGCTTGTTTCAGACGTCGTGGGACAAATGATGTTGAAGTACTTGTAGTTCTTGAACTAATCGTTTTAGACCACAAGTGTCCAGTTTGTTGGAATCGTTTTTTCGGGAAAAATAAAGAAGTGCCAAAATATACAGGTCGTCCCATTAATTATTTTGAATCTGATGCCACCAGATCGAGAACAAAAAGCGGGTGACATTATACAGAAAAAGCTGCATCAATTGCTTTAATTTACAACCCCAAAATTTCAACTCTCTACTACTTTCGAGTTCCGAGATATTTCCTGGCCAAAACTTTGGGGGCCACCCTGTATTTTAAATATATTTCGTGTTTATTGATAATTCAAAATTGAAAAAAACCTGCCATAAAATGATAACATAATAATTTATCAACCAGAAGCAATTAATTCAAATATAGAATGTTATCATGTAATTTTTTTATATTTTATTGAAGTAAATTTTAATCACCAATCTTTCACTTTTTCAGTCATATGTCCTTTTGCTACAAATACTACTTAACGTTTGCCTATTAAAAAACACGAGCTGTTTTTATTATGTAATGGATACACAATATCATATCTCATTATCAACAAACTGATGAAATTTTCTCCAAAAAGCAGTCTCATGCCCAGAATTACACTGTTTGACAGTTCATGCTACTCCTATGACGGAAATCATAATGAGAAAATAAATATACTCTTTTATAATGTCACAATTGTTATTTTGAAACAAAAATTGTGTCTTTGATAAAAATATTTACTAAGAAATGTCCAAACATTTTTACGTGAAGCATTGAATTAAGAATAAACGTTATGATCATTATTATTATTATTTTGTCCGTTTGGATGATACCAGTCGGGCCCTGTCTCCAGAGCTTCGACACATCCGGAAGGCGCGCTGGTGCCATTTACCCATATAGTCACTCCCCACGTCCGTGGGGTGAGCACTACTGGGTCCGAGAATCATATGCTCTGAGCAGACGGAGTGAACCAAGGATGATGGCCTTCTGCATTCGTCCAGCTAGGATTTCTGCCGCATCACGGCAAGCCGGTATGATTTTTAGATTAGAGATTAGCGTGTCCATCATTCCACCAAGGACCGCTATTATCAGAACCACCATTTTAACAGAATGGTTTGGGTACAGCCTGCGGAGTTCAAAGAGTAAATCTCGATATGTAGTCCATTTTTCCTCCTCTTTTTGAACGATGTTCGTTTCGTCAGGAGCCGCCGAAAGCTCTATGACGAAAATCGTCCTACTTTGATGGTCTAGGAGGATGGCCTATCAGGCTTATTTGCTTATATTTGCCTGAAGGTGGGGAATGAGTAGTTCCAATAAATTCCTATTCTCCACAACGGACTAAATATCCCCTGGAGCATAAGGCAACACCGGTGTCTCGTCTATACCATACGAGTGTCGTAGATGGTAGTACAACACTCGTAGCGCCGCGTTGTGTCTGTGGATATAGGCTGAGAGCGCATAAGCTTGACAAGCAGACAGCAAATGTATTGTGGTCTCAGGCACCCTACGACACGCTCTGCATCTAGTGTCGGGGACCTCTATACCATCACGCGACTACGGTAGACCAGGGTGTTGAAGACACCATCCTGGCAGACCATTATGAATCCCTCGGTCTCCGTCTTCAGCTAACTTGACTTGAAGAATGCGTAGGTTAAATTTTTGGATAAGCCAACCTCTTCAATGTTCTTTAAGAAGACCCCATGCATTGGCTTATCCTTATGAAGCTGCAGGGAACCTCAGTCTCCGCAGCTTTGATGTGAGCTTTTTGCTGAATTATTTACTTTGGGATTTGAACCTGTTTAAAGTGGTATTAATAATATTGAAAAATATGTTTGGGGGATATTGATTGAAAGTTTGATTTTGTGGAGGAAATCCAGTTCTTGACATGATTTTTTGGGTTTATGACCTTCCACAATCTGAAAATGAAAAAAAATTTTCTGTACAAAAAATCTGTACAAGTGTAGAAGGGCTTTTGAATTTTTTTGTAGAGCTTTCCTGAAATTATCCCTTTGATATTTGGAAGATGATTCGTTGAGTCCTTCATAGAAACAAACGTATTTTTATATTAATGTAGTATTTTCATAGCAATGTGTTTAAAGATTACTTATATTTTTTTAATTAATGTCACATCTGATATTATTACCTTTCTTTTCGTTAATTTTAGGCTTCAATTACCCTTATCGTACAATGAGTATAAGTACCTTTTTTGTTTTAATTAATGTTCACATAATATCCTGCGATGTTTATTGAAATGATCCTAAAAAATATTCTGCCAGTAAATTTTCGGAAGCCGTGAATTTAAAAAAAAAAGTTTTATTTTGCCGTGTCATGATCTCAATCGATTAAATTTTGTCTATTTCAATCCTCTGAATCGAGGAAGTCTCATTAAACTTAACGCATAAACTATTGAAAAACAGGAAAAAAATATAAAATTGTTCTATTTCGATGAATATACCTACCGAACCATTCACCAACAGAGTGGTAAGTGATTTTATAACCCTGTATGATTCCGTTTTGGCCCTCAACTAAAGGAGGTTCCCATGATATGTGTAAACTTTGAGCGTTGAGAACAGAGCATTGTACGTTCTCTGGAGGCAGTGTTGGGGAATCTTCCAGAGTTCTGGAAGTAACGGGTTCACTAGCTGGACCAGATCCCCTGCTATTGTAGGCCTAAAAAAATTCTGAGATAAATTTTGTCTTCTTTTAAGATTTTGTGACACGTGAGAGCATACACATATTTAAAACACTGTTTTTGTTTGGTGTGTTGGAAATTTTGCAAAGGTATGATAGCGAAAGAAGTGTTATACATACAGGGGGTCCCTCCGAGAACTGCATCGATCAATATATAGAAAACCATAGGGGGGCCAAATTTGAAAATTTGGGAGTTCCCTATTGTTGATAAATGCTATCCGGCTAAAATATTTTGAAGATTGTGGCACTTCCGGTTGTAACGGAAGTGGACCCCAACTTCATTATTTTAAATGGGACACCCTGTATATTATCAAAATTGCATTTGCAGATCGAAAAATATTTTTTTTCATTTCTGGACATGATCATTTATTTTCGATTGTGTATCGATTTATACGTAGGAGAGGACCCAATTCAGCAAGTTTGGTTTTTCCATGTCCTAAAATTTACATTTTGGGAGATTTTTCAAAATTTATTTTTATGATAAGTGCAGAAACCACATAGATGATACCTGATTTCTTTCAGATTTTTCATTTGAAATCTGACTCATGAAAATAATATGTTATTGGCAGGTACATTATACAGAATGTACCAAACTCAGGTAGTTTGACATACATTCTGTATAGGTATAATACCTTCCAATAACATATTATTTTCTTCAGTCAGATTTTGAATGAAAAAAATCAGAGATACTCTATGTGGTTTTTGCACTTATTAAAAAAAAATTGTTTTAAAAAATCTTCCGAATTGTGAATTTTAGGGCATGGAAAAACCAAACTTGACAGATTTCCCATATAAGAAATTGAATATATTGCGATTGCAGTTTGTGATGAAAAAAATTATGTTTTTTTCCTAGTTTACCGAATAAGCCGAGAAATTCACATTTAAGAATTATTGAGTAGGACGTCAAATTGATTTCCATGCGGTGTTGCCGATTTTCGGTTCGGGAGATTAAGTCGGCTGCGGTAATACACATTTTGATTTTCATATATCTGATAAACTAAGACTCACCTGTACGATTATAGCATAAGTAGTGAATTTGGACAACCCCTGTAGCGTTGCTTCGCCTCCATAATGCGGTCTAACCTCCACACTTTTGAAAACGTAATTGTATGGCACAGTATTCGTATCATCGCCGGAAAATTCATGATATCCTACGTGATATCCCAGAAGATTTCCATTCCACGTTTCCCTAGTCGGTGGTTCCCAAGTTACCACCAATTCAGTAGAACTTTTGGGTTCGGCTCGTATATCTACAGGGGCACCACTGGGAACTGTGGAAAAAAACATGAAAAATGTCGATAAAGATATGTTGTTTGTGATTTAAGATGTTTGATAAGAATAAGGATCACACGAGGACTTTAAGTTTCTGAATTTTGATTCAATTTGTATAAAGATTGACTTGCATTCATTATTTCTAGTTGAAGAAGCTCTTCTTTGGCGAAGCTATAGTTTTTTTAATCTGTGAAATAATTTTCAGATCAAACCTCAACAGTTTTTATAAGCGTGACTCTTGGTGAAATAACTAATCTCATTTATCTTTAAGAAATTTCAATGAAAACTGGATAATTGAGAAATAATTGAGAGAAATTGCAAATTTTCACTTTCAGGTAATTCCTTTTGGTTGAGGTCTTCTCACAATATCTATCGAGTGTACTTCAATGTCCAGCATGGCTTCAGCCGAGGAAGTACTTATTTTCTGTTAGATATTACAAAAAATATTTCATTTTTGTGGTAGAATTGATTTTACCAAATTAAAAATAAACTAATTTATTTCAAGTTTTATATATATCATAAATATCATATAAGAATGTCTTGAACTTTCAGCCACAGGTGATTCTACGTATGACTTTATCAACATCCTATTCACATTTTTGAATAAAAATCAAAACTTTTTATGATATTCCATTCAAAATTTCAACGGCACTCAGTATAATATTTTTCGAGTATCGAGTTTTGAAAATCGAGCTAATATAAAAATGTATTACTGTTTTAGTTATTGTCCGAATAAAGTTAATCACAAAAAATAGAAAAAAAAAGTCAATACAACCTGACAACGCCGCTGGATTTGTCACCTTTTCAAATTGCTTTCCAAAAATGTCATAAAAAAATATTATCATTGTTACTACTTCCCGTTCAACCGGAAGTGACCATTTTTTTTTCTAATGACTCTCTGTTTTTTTTCTGATTATCCGAAAATGCTTGGAATTTGGGATAACATTGAACGAGAGAAGATACAGTTGGAAATTGATGTTTTCATGTGGTTGCAGCATCCATATTTTCCAACAATCATCAAAAATTTTCTCAAAACGGAATAGTACCTTCCCATAAAGAAATGCTCACAACTGCGATTTCTCAAATGGCAACACCCACTATTCTTTTTGTCATGATGAATAATGATTTGTTATCAAATTCCTTGATGAGTTATCAAATTCCTTGATGAGTTATCAAATTCCTCGTATGAATAGTTTTGGAGCATTCCGAAAGTGTTCTCAAAATTGGATGTTCTTCAACGAATGCGGCTTTGATTGGATATCTCCTTGAATCTTTCTTTTCTTACTGCCAATGTCGTTCATCAGGTGAGATAAATTGAGTCTGATTTTCATGGCAACTTTTTCGATAAAATGATCAACTGTATCTTCGCTGATTTTCAATTAACACAGTCCTATCACAAATTCGAATGTATTACAGTAAACCTGGAAAAATACACATTTGATAAAAAAAGGTGTTGGGTCATTTCCGGTCAAACCGGAAGTGGTAAATTATCAGTAGTGGCGCCAAAAGACATGTATCTTCAAAACTAAAGAAAAATTGGGGGGCGTACCTCACCTCGTGTTCACCCGCTATATATTTTTTTCGGAGTGATGTTTCTGATTTTCCTGTGTTTTCGTGTGTTTACGGCGTGGGCTTTCGATAGCTGAGATTATACCGTCACTATCTGAGCCGATATAATTGTATTAAAAACTATATTCATATGTGGTATCTTGAAATTCTGATAACTTTCAACTGTTATCACTAGTCCAAGATCCCAGGTCCACCAGACGTTACTTATTTTCGAAAGAACGAAATATGTAAGATTGAGTAGTCTTATTATTTACTATGATCGCATGCCTAACTGCTAGCTTTGCCAGACGGCCATTTTCCAGGTATCAAATAATTAAGATACGTGAAAACATTACTTGCCCCACGTAATTCTCCCTGCTGATTTTTACGTATATGTTAGACAATATCTTTAAAAATGAGTCATCAATACTCCCAGACACTTTGCGTCGGCGGTATTGCTTTGCAGACGCTTTAAAGCTCTCAAAATAATTACTCAATTTCACGTAAATCACAGCTGCACTCAACACATACGATAGAACACTACATGCTTCGTACGCGTATACACTTAGCGTCGACAAGAGTAAAGTAATAATAATAATAATAATAATAATAATAATAATGATAATAATAACAAAGGTCTTTATTAATCAGAAATAAACAGAAATATATATCTAAAGATTATACAAATAGGGCAAAAATAAAAATAAAAATGAAATATAATCAATACATTAGTAACTTAACGTAAAGCAAATTGTACCATTGTGTGTAATCA
>OY282588.1:9438186-9600102 GCA_958298965.1 Chrysolina haemoptera | reverse complement strand
TTAAAATTTAAAATCTTGGCTGTCCATCAGACTATACCACAGTCTAGAAAAAAAAAATCTGATTATTTGCAGAAATAGACTCAGCATCCGACCCTTTTTCAATTTCTTGATAATATATAGTTTTGAATTCATCATTTGCATTGTCCTCCACCGTACCAAATGAACTTGAATACAACAAAAGAGTTTTGACACAATATAGCAACGAAAGGCGCCAAAACAAAGTCATGCCACCCAAATCAAGCAGAAACCCCACCCACGCAGTAGGTGTGCAAACTGCATCATAAAATGGCATGCAAGGAACGAGAGCTTCAGTTTCAGTTGATATTTCGCCAATGGTACTGCAGTTGCAGTCGAAACGTTTGTAGATTCTCACCAAAGAATACCACGGCAATACCCGAAATCCATCCAAAATATTAGGGCCAGCCGTGAAAGCTTACAGTTAAATATACAGAGTGTTCCATGTGAAAATCAAAGTTTGTGATCATTTTCAGAGAAACCGAAAGTCGACAATGTTGTGTCCTTCACTTCATGATATTCGCATTCATATATCATTAATACTCACAAAATTTCATCAAATTCCATCCATAAATACAAAACCATAAAAATGAATATTGAGTTACATTACTTGTATTCTTTAAATTTGTAGTTGTTTGTTGCTTTTTCCACTTGTTGCACAAAATCCTATTTCAGTAACGTGCCTCAGAAAACAAGGATTCACTTCGTTGCAGCCTTTCTTCGATTTAAAAAAAGTTGAGAGCTTGGACAGACAAAAGGTATGGACCATGCATGTCAACCTTAAAAATGCTTCCAAACTGATCTGATGTTGTCCATTCGACCTTCACGCACTTCGACACTCTAATAAAGATACATCAACGAGTTACAGAAATGATCACATGAGTCGTAACTACACAAGTATGGGGGAGCTAACATGCAAAGTCTAGCAAGGCTTGAATACTCTCTATTTTGTTAGTGAGGAATCACACTAAGCCAGTAATCACACTGATCGACCAGGACCGACCGTCCGCGACCGTCCACCTACGACCAAAAGTAGAAGTAGATCAATAAAAACTTTCAAAGTCTCACTGATCGACCATCCACGACCGACCACTAGAATAATTTTGTAAATCTGGAATTTATTTGACATTCGAAACGTTATGTGAATTGTCTATTCATTTATTGAAAATAAGTTAAATTCATAATATCAATAGTTTTGCAATTCCTAAGAGACATTTTATTTTTCCGGTAGGAAATACACCTATTTACATGAGTTTTGTTGAAGTCAAAAGTTCATCATAAATGTGTGTCAAAATGACATTACGTCAGGATAGTGTGACACCGACCAAAATTTCCAGCAGACTACAATTTCGAACATGGTCTTTGAAAAACGGTCGAGGACGGTCAATGACGATTATACAGTGTGAGTTGTGCGATAAGAATATACGTGTTGGAAATTTTGGTCGTAGGTGGACGGTCGCGGACGGTCGGTCCTAGTCGATCAGTGTGATTACTGGCTTAGTGTGATTCCTCACTAACAAAATAGAGAGTATTCAAGCCTTGCTAGACTAGACTAAGCCAGGAATCACACTGATCGACTAGGACCGACCGTCAGCGACCGTCCACCTACGACCAAAATTTCCAACACGTATATTCTTATCGCACAACTCACACTGTATAATCGTCATTGACCGTCCTCGACCGTTTTTCAAAGACCATGTTCGAAATTGTAGTCTGCTGGAAATTTTGTTAGGTGTCACACTTTCCTGACGTAATGTCATTTTGACACACATTTATGATGAACTTTTGACTTCAACAAAACTCATGTAAATAGGTATATTTCCTACCGGAAAAATAAAATGTTCTTCTTCAGTATCACTACTGCTCATTATTTAAAGCAAAACTATTGATATTATGAATTTAACTTATTTTCAATAAATGAATAGACAATTCACATAACCTTTCGAATGTCAAATTGATGTCAGATTTACAAAATTATTCTAGTGGTCGATCAGTGTGACTTTGAAAGTTTTCATTGATCTACTTCTACTTTTGGTCGTAGGTGGACGGTAGCGGACGGTCGGTCCTGGTCGATCAGTGTGATTCCTCACTTAATGAAACCGTTTGCCAGCAGTAACTCGCTCTGATAATCTAAGGTTATGGGCATTGAAAACAATGAACCTACATCAAAAGACGTTAAGGTTTCGTCTTCTTTCAGTTTCACGTTCATCATCTCGGTGATCTATTCTAGTGAGTTTCTTCAAACTCAAGCTGGGCGGTGCCACTGAAAGTCGAATGGTCGAATCGACTTCCCAGGTTTGTGTATCTTGGGTAGACATATTTTTGGTACATTCGGGTTTGACCAATGTCTTGCATTCGTTTAGGGTATTTTTCACTTCTGAAACCATTTTGGGCAGTGGGTTTCTATTCTAGTCAACTGTCAATGACGTTTGTATACCCTTTCTTGATAATCGGATTTATCAGGAATCACCATTTTATTGCCTATGTCTGTCTGCTCTTGCCTTCGTCTGCTCATATGCGATGTTGTTTTTAGGTTAGGTGTTAGAGTTGGAGAACATAATATAAAAGAGAAAAGAGACTGTGAAGTTACACAGAATGGAAAAACGAAGTGCGCGGATCCTGTGCAAAATCTATTCATTGAGGAAATCATCCCTCATCCTCGTTACAACGCCACTGTTATACAGAATGATATCGGTTTACTTAGAGTATCAAATATGAACGTAAACGTTGGTGAGTTGACATAGTAATTTTTTTTCTGCTGGTTTATATACAGTATCGGAAACTTTTCATGTGGTTAATAGACAGACATCTACGCGAGCAAGAAGATATGCAATGATATGATAATACCACATAAATACGAGAGACGCACTACTGCACGCCTCTCCTGTTACCTCGCCCGACGAATTACCAACTCACGTCGATATCTCTTCCTCGAGCGAGTAGAGGAGAAATTGTAATGCTCTCCTAACATATAGCAAGCTTTTCTTTACGCTGTCATAAAACCACCATACCCCAGATGAAAACTTTCCGATACTGTACATGAAAAGATAATCGCATAATTTTCAAATAATATATTGTAGAACCTATATATGTTTTTTTATCCATTCTTTTATATGTTGATTATAATGATAAGGATAAAAGCTCATCTGTATCGTTGAATACAATAGTATTCATGATAAGAGAAGAATTAAAATACAAGAAACGACAAGAACGAAAAAAGCTTTTGAGATGATTCAGTGTGATTCACAAATTTTGAAAATTTCGTCAAAGCCATCAAAGCAGTTCGTAATCAGGAAAAAAAATAGTTAATTTTTTAATATTTTTTTTGCAAGGATTTGAGTGCAAGTCTCTAGCTCTTCGGGTAGTTTCTTCAGAATCGATTGCCAAGGAATATAAATTTAAAATACTCCTATAACTTTTTCCTCGTTCTCTAGCAATCCGTTCCTTCTTAACCGGTAGGGGGCTGAATGGAACTGGTGTTGAAGATTGCTTTGGTCTTGCTCGTAAGCCTAGGCCTTAGTGAATTCTAATATAGCGCCCTCTATCGGCGAGTAGTCTTATTAGTGATTCATTACACATTTCGTGTTGTGCCTTTTGAATAGAAAATGTGTAAAATTTATCCACAATTATGTATTACATATATTGTGTATAAAAGTCATAAAAGTCACCACAAACCGAAATAAACAATCATTGGTAAAAATGTATTACAACCAGGTCTACTAATTTTCGGCAATTGTATACACTATTTACAGAGTTTTTTTTACACTGTTGCAGGAAAAAATCAACACATGTATTTCTTTCCGTGTAGATCGAAAGCACACACGCTTTTTTGCATTTGAGTAATTATATTGTCGATTATTTTTTACTTTTCAGTCCATGTTGGAAGTGAAGCGAGTTCTTAAGTTTTTCAAACTATTATTTTTCTGCATCAACCATCGAGGTTCATAATTATTGCCTTATTTGCCATCTCTGATGTATACGTATCAACAACTTAACTTAACCTTAATTTTTAGAAAATGTTAGACCAGTTTGCTTACCCGTCGACGAGGAGTCGAGAAATGCGCAGTTCAGATTCGCAACAGTAACAGGCTGGGGAGTCACCGATTCAGGTATGTTAATTTATTCATAATGATCACAGGAAATTAATAAACCTATGAAAATATTATTTATTACCATTTATAACACAAGTTCAAGTATGGAAATTTCACAAAAAATCTATTGCTTCTGATATTAGAAATCTCTGAGCTCATCTGCATTTTGAATTGAGGTCTGAAAAATAATAGAAAACAAATAGTACAGTCGCTACCCGGTCCTATGGGTCCCGGTGAAATTGGCTAAAGGTATATTATGTTGTACCCTTCGTTAGCCTGATTAAAAGTTCCCTTTGGCCCAACTCGATACTATGAGTGGTTTTCGAGATATAGCCCTTCAAAGGTGTTATTTTATATACCTACCTACACTGAGAAACTTTTTTTATCGTCCTAGCTAAACTGTCAACGTCGACCTGTGGTAGCACAGCTACTTAAAAAGAAATTACCTACAGTTGGAGCAGAGTAACTTTGTTGTCGTATGAAAGTGACTTTGCTGTCGTAGGAAAGTAACTAAAGTAACTATGTTGTCGTATAGGAAAGCAACTCTCTCGTAGGAAAGCAACTATGCCGTCATAGAAAATTACCTGTGTTGTTGTAAGATAATAACTAAGCTGTCATAAGATATAGGTTTCAATCTATTATTTTGTTGTTAAAAAGTAGATTACTAATACCGATAGCATCTCTTTTAGAATAACATAGTTCTTGCCCATGGCAGCATAATTGTTTCTTAGCCAGTGGAAGTTAAAAAATATTTGGGGAATTTCTTAAAAGTGATATACCATTGGACGCGTCCAACAACACTAGTATAAACAAACTTCAATCAACCTCTGAATGTTTACTGATTAGTTCAATTATTCTAATTTTCTCGGGCGCGCTATAGTTTCACTTTCAATGAGATTTCCTGCAAATATTTTTGCTAACATGAGATAATTAATTTCCACTTTCGGATTTCATTTAATACAACACATAAGAACCTAACAATTACCGACACTGAATCACTGAAATTTGAAAAATGTGAGCACAGACCACATTCACAGATCATATGTATACGATTTAGAATTAGGAAGACACGAGAAGGAGGACGGTCACGTCAGGTACACGTTTGGCAATATAATGAAAATGATACCAACCGAACTGCGATTTTAGCATGCCCGAACCGCTTTCAGCTAATGTTTTCTGCTGGGATATTACGGTGATCATAAAATAATTTTAATGAAAACTACTTGGCTACAACAGTAAGATATCTATCTATCTTGGAAAAGTACATTTCCAGGGTAGCATAAATAATTGTATGGAATTGCAATTTTACTACAACAGCATATTTTATTTCCGTGATAGAAAGTCTCTTTGCAGTGCCAATAAAATAGTTTCAGTTAGGTTATATTTTCTGTATGAGTAAAGCATTGTTAATAAGATTGTTACTTTTTTGGCTATAATAGCAAAGACTCTCTCCTGGGAACTTTTCTCAGTGTATGAGTGAAGTACTTTACAGTGCTTGTCAAAAGTCCCCTCCCCCTATCTTTCAAAATGGTGTCGGGCCGCCACTTTGATAGATGCTTTTAAATAGCATGATGGGTCGAGTTATACCTCATCCGAAACATCTTTCAATTTTCTATGTGATAGAAAAGTTTTAAACGAAAAAATATATCCAGAACACCACGAGATTGTTAATCGCTATTTTAATTCACGAGTTTGTTACAGAACTTTTCCGTCTACCGTACTTTTCCAAAATGAAGATATCTTAATTTCAATTTTTTTATTGAACGATAAATAACAATTACTTTTTTATTAACTATATTAACTTTATTCAAAGTTGGTTCAATTTTCGTCATAACTCAGTAAATTTGTATTCGACAGAGCCCCTGGCGAGAAAGTTTTGAGGTAGTTATGATTTCTTCCATTTCGTACGTTTTTTAGAGTGCTGAATCTGAATTTGAAGTTTGCTAACAAAATTTCTTGACGGAACATTAAAAAAAATCCAAAAAATGGTAAAAAAATCTACTTTTTGTAATTTTTCGCTTATAACTCGAAAACTATCATTTTTTCGTGAATAACTTTCCCATTCAAAATGAGAGAACATAAAATTTCCTACAAATTGCACTGTTCAAGTTTTTTTTTCAGCTCACAGTTCAGGCTCAAACGCCAAATAAAAATTGGCGTAAATCAGTCAGCAAACCCTCTCTTTTTTTTTGTTGTAGCCCCCAATTTTTTCCGCACGTTCTCCTGCACCGATTGAAGGCTACTGTACTTTTTTTCATAACTTTTTATAAGTGTTGGTTCCAAGTTAACTCATGGTCGAAGATTACTTCTACTATTTTGCCTCTTGGGCAAATGGAATTTCTATCCCATTCAGTACAAGTGACCTAAGTCAATCCAGTACTATTTTTTGAGACTACGCTGGATTCATGAGAGTTCACTGTCAACTTTTCCTCTTTACACCACCTGTCGATTATATCTAGGGCTGACTGTGTAAGCTCCGAGACTGTCCTTGCGAATTTGTCCTGCGGACTTTCCCTGTTTACTCTAGGTGGTAGTGTTATTCCTACGATTGCTGATGTAATGACCCTGTTTTTCAAGTTAGCGTTTATCCACTGACACAGTAGGAGATAAACCCCTTCTTTACTCGAGCGTTTCCTATAGACTCGGTGGATACATTGTTGAAGGCACCATTGATGTCTATAAATGTCATGGCTATCTCTTTGTCTTCCAAGGACTTCATTAGTAGCCTGTTGAGGTGATCCAGTGCTAAGACTGTTGACCTGGTTGATACGAATATTATGGCATTCGTTGAGCGAGCTTGTTTGTAGTACTTCATCTCTTTTGTATCTAGCTTTCAGCCTCTCCAACGTTTCGAGCAAATAATACATTAGACTTATGGGACTTATATGCCTTGGGTGTCTTGTCGTCTATTCTCCCTACCTTTGGGAGCTAAATATATGACTTTCACCTCTTGCCCCATCGTAGATATATGTCGTAGCGCTTTGCAAGCCTTGAATGTACGGCACAGGTATATTTCACCTACTCCAGGGGTTTTGTATGTTTTAAATTCACTGCTAGCTCACCTGATTCTATTTGGTCTCGATATTTCCAAACCTCCATTCCAAAGTTGTTCGCCTGCTTGGCCTGCTTCTAGTGCTGTATACTGTTGTCGGGCCATCAAGAATTACTGAGGCTGGTAAGTGTGCTTCTGTAAGAATTATCAGAGTTTCCTCGAATGTTGTAACTGTAAGATATTAAAACTTATTAATAACTGTTATGTGTAGCCTATGGCAAGCCAAAAAAGTATTTTTTTGAAAAATTGATGAACATTGATTATTTTTTAAAGTATATGAAGTTTCGAGAAAATCATCATATTCACAAAATGATAAAATAACTCTATTATGTACAAAACATTTATGAAATTATTACAGAAAAAATATTCATATATTATATTGATACAGATTCACTAATTTCCTTTTTTAACTGAATCATTTGACTCTTCTTCTTTTTCTTCCATAATGTCTGTGAGCAGACTATCCATGAAGTTGGGCAATTCTTCATCTATTTCGATGGTAGGCGTCTCAAAATTCGCATTCACTCGAATCACAATGTTGCAAATTCATCAATATTCATCAATTTTTCAAAAAAAGACTTTTTTGGCTTGCCATAGGCTATACATAACAGTAAGTAACAAGTTTGAATACCTTACAATTAACGAGTTATAGAAAACCTGATTTTTCATGGTTTTTCCGATATAACTCGAAAAGTATCAAATTATAGTTCACTTAATTGATAGATCTTTTCAATACCTACAATTTCATGATTTTCGATCGGAACTGTTGTTTTTTCGTTATCAGCAAAAAACCACTTTTCGGAACTTTGCCAATTTTTTAGGTTATGTTCGGTAATCACGATCGAGTCGCATGAAATAGAAACTCATCCTGAATTTTAATTTCCTATACGCTCATTTTTTTTCTCCGATATTAACTTCTGCACATTTAACATTGGGCCGTTTTTTCGCCTTTTTTCCTGCTATTCCTACATGTGAAGGTATCCATATGACGCGAATTGATGCATTTCTCAGTTGTATTATGTGGAGTTCTCTCTTTATGAGTTGGAAAATTGGGTGGTTAGGATATTGCTGATTCAATCCGAGGATTGCACCCAGCTCTAGTTTCGCTTCATTGGCATATTTTAATGCCATTAGTATAGCGTAGAGATCTCCGGTGTATATAGTGCACATCTTTGGTATTTTAAACGCTTCTTGGTGGTTGTTAGTTATTAAAGCTGCTGCTACTTCTACTGGTGTTTTGGATGCATCTGTATAAATACGGTGGTAATTTTCATATTTCTCCAGTAATGCTAGGAAGTTCTGAATGATGGATTCGTAGTTCGTAATCTTCTTGTCTAGATGAGTTAAACTTATGTCGGTGATAGGGATATTGATAGCCCAAGGAGGAGCGGTAAGTAAATTAGGTTCATAACATCGAGGGATTGTAGTATATTGAGGGATATAAGATATCTATTTATTCTCTCGTAAAATGGAGGGTCGGTTCTTTTCTTCTTTCTGTATATGTCCCTGAATCGATTGGCAAATACATGATGGTGTACAGGGTTGCTGCTGTTGGAGCGTATATTAGTTGCATAGTCAGTGAGGGTTCTCCAGATTCACATAATATACTTTTTATTGGGGTGGTATGATATGCTCCCAATGCTATTCGTATAGCTGTGTCATAAATGACATCCAGTCCCTTTAGTGTTCCTTTTTTGGCTGAGTCGTACACGATGTATCCATAATCTATCCTTGATCTGATTAAAGATTTATAGACTCTCATCAGCATAGAAAAGTCTGCTCCTTGGTTCTTAGCCGCTATTACTCTCAATAGGTTCAAACTTTTTTGGCAGGTCCGTTTTAGGTAATCTATATGACACTTCCAATTCAATTTTTGGTCAAATATCATTCCGAGGAACTTGTGAGATTCGACATATTCCAGTGCATTGTTTTGAAAACTAAAATCCGGGGGATTGGGTGTCTGTTTCCTAGAGAACCGGAGGCATTTTGTTTAGGTAGAAAAAAATCTGAAGCCTGTTTTATTGGACCATTTTTCTATTTCGTTGAGTGTTGTTTGTAGGTGTTTCTGAATCAGTTTTGAATTTTTGCCTTTGGTATCGTCAGCATAAAGCCTAGCTCTTATTGTAGATTCACAACTCTGTAGAATGTCATTTATGGCAGCCAAGAAAAGTGTAGATGTTAGATGTTAAAAGGGAGCTGGCCCCTTGGCCTAATCCACTGCGACCTTTTCAGATCTATTGTGGAGGCTCCGATTGCTTATAGCACATCATCTAGCTTCGTCCATTTCATCAGACTGAGCAGATTTGATAATGGCCTCTCGAGATAGCTTTCCGCTCTTGGTTTTTCATCTCCAAGTTGTAGAAACCGCACCCTTGCTAGTCCTTCGCACTGGCACATTACATGTATTGCGGTTTCCTCTTCTTCCTGGCAGAACCTGCAAATTGCTTCTTCCGCCGGACCTATAATATTCATATGTCTGTTAAGCCTACAATGGCCTGTCAGCAGACCTACTACTTGTCTGACGATCCTCCTTTTATAGCTGAGGAGTTCCGTCGTGAATTTTGGCGAGCGTCTTTTGATCAACTCCTTGGCCTGTCTCAATCCTGGTCGGGTTTCCCACCACTCTTGAGATTTGTTTTGTACCCACTGTTTGGTGTTGGCTTTTGTGGTGGATTTTGCTACGCCGCAGAAGGGTTTCGGCCCAATGAGCGCTGCTCTAGTGTGTCGGCCCGCTCATTGCCCAGGTGTCCCTCGTGGCCTGGCACCCAAGCTAGGGTCACATTGTTACGACTACCCAACTTGGTCAGATCACACAAACAGTCCCAGACCAGTCTTGATTTGACTTGGTGGGAACCGATTGCCTTGAGCGCAGCTTGACTGTCGGAGTAGATGGCCACTGTTTTGTTCCTTATCTCTCGTCTCAGTATTTCTCCGACACAGTGTTGTATAGCCGTTACCTCTGCCTGAAACACTGTGGCGTATTTTCCAAGACTAAGCTGGATATTAATCCTTGGCTTTGCCCCGTAAACTACAGCGCCGACTCCGTTCTTTGACCCGTCTGTATACCAAACCGATTTTGCATTCACGGGTGGCCCATTCTCCCAGTCCTTTCTGTCTGGTATCAGTATTTTGAAGTTCTTTTTGAAGCTATATTTGGGAACCATCGCGTCCGTTGGCATTCCCATTACTGGGTCTGCCCTCAGTTCCTCATGTAGCTTCCGGTAGTCAGCTCCGTGCTTCTGGCTTATTG
The DNA here is from genome assembly GCA_958298965.1 of Chrysolina haemoptera. Classification (NCBI taxonomy): domain Eukaryota; kingdom Metazoa; phylum Arthropoda; class Insecta; order Coleoptera; family Chrysomelidae; genus Chrysolina; species Chrysolina haemoptera. The sequence goes on along the minus strand of OY282588.1, from coordinate 9,589,694 downwards.
GACCTTGCTTCTCCTTGGACGTATATGTGTAGTGGTGGCAGGTCCAGTATGACCTCCATAGCAGCCGTAGGAGTTGTTCTCATGGCTCCTGTCACCCTCAGGTATGCCTGCCTCTGGATGCCATTTAGAAAAGTGTAACACTCAGAGTAGATCCTTGTTCTGATTTTGCTGTTCCGAAAAACTGAATTGTTCATTTCCAGAACTAAATTTTTAATTATTTTCAGGTCAGACCAGTATGATTCTTCAAAAAATTGAATTGCCTGTAGACGACCTAGAAGAATGCAAAAGTGCCTACAAACATCATTCAACGGTAAGCATCAACTACAAGCAGCTTTGCGCCGGAGGCAAAGACAAAAAGGGCATATGTCCAGGAGACAGTGGAGGACCTCTCCACTCTGCAGGTTTCGTCAACGATGCAACCAGATACTTTCAACAGGGTATTGTATCGTTTGGACCAATGCGTTGTGGACTGGATGGCTTCCCGGAAGTATTCACTAGAGTGGCTCATTATATGGACTGGATTTTAGATACAATAAGACGTTAAAATGTAGCGTTCTGGAAGAAATGGAAGAGGTGGAGCTTTGAGGCAGAATAACTGAATTTAGCTCAATCGAAAATGCTATTCAAAAGTTCGGCTTCAGTATTTTTAAGAAGATATTTGTATGATCTGTTGAAATGGATTTTTCTTCAGAGCTGTGCCGAGCACTGACAAAAAGTGCTCGCGAGCACTAAGCACTAAGCCCTCGAAAAAAGTTCTCGTCTTACAGCCAGTTCCATAATCGACACTATAAAGGCTCCTTTACTTGAAGTCGGCTTTATGATAAAGTGTCCTTTAAAGTGACTTCCGTTCCATAAACCTACCAACACCTTCTGTTAAATAAAGCCTCCTTCAGAGCGGCATTCGTTATGTTTTATACCGTTGGCTACCATGAAAAGTAGTATTTTTAGGAATACAGTGGTTGTAATTTTGTTAATATTCTGGATCAAGCGTGTGTTCTGTAGTTCTATAATGTCATGTTATCTGATATTTATGGGTGTCTATTCTATGCTTGCAGTTCTTGTTTTGTTCTTGGGTAAAATAAATCAATTCAAGTTACCGGCAGTTAATGAAAATTAACAATTCACAGAATTCGCAATGGAATCGGATATTTTTTTTAGCATGGAGGAACAATACGTCTCTTTGATTCAATTGACAGCGAGAAAAATATAATCGAAATTAAGCAATATGGTCAAAAGAAGATTATTATAAGGAAAAATAGCATATCTTGAGAAGCAGACTTGGGCAATTTAGGAAGAAAATAGAAGACACCATGAAGCTCAAGGCGGCTATTGACGAACTGCATACTTTTACGGTATAACATGTACATAATTTTAGTTCGAAAATATGAATAGGAAATTCATAAAATCTTTTGTGGAATCATCAATTTCATTTTTCAATTTTCATGGAGAATGTTCCCCTTTTCACCATGTACATAATTATTGTACAAGTATACTTGAATGGAAGTTTTGTCATCAACAGACAAAGAAGACGCATTTCAGGTTATGTTTACCTTTAAAGGGTCCTTTTCGAAGGTAAAGTGCTGTTATCCCGCCTTTAAGACAAAGGATACGTTAAAATGACCTTTTGCTTCAAAACTGGTTTATGGAACGTATTTTGCACTTAAAGGTTACTTTTGCGAATAAAGAGGACTTCAATTTTGATTATGAAACTGGCCGTTAAGCACTTTCAACAGTAAAGTGCTCATGAGCACTGAGCACTTTCAGAAAGTTCTTAAATATTTCAAGCACGAAGCTATTTTTATAGAAATTTCCAAATATACATTTTTTTATTGCTAATAATTTATATTATAATTTTAATTAATCAAACTAACGTACTAAAGGTCCTAAAATAATAGTAAAATGAACATATTATGTAGCGAATAATAACATATAAAACGCAAAATCACGAAAATAAAATGATTGTAAATATAAAATTAAATATTCATCTGCCTAAAAAAATTGAAAAGTAACAACAAATTCGAAACAAAAGTGAAAATTAAAGGACTTTCTATAAATAAAATGTTCAGAAATTTAGGTGTGCTTCAAGAAGAACTAAATTTCCGAAATTAGTATCGCTTAAAGCATGACGTTTGGGCGCGTTTATGATTCACGCGGACAAAAATATGCGTTGCAGTGTTGCACTTGATGAAACTGTGGTATTAAATTAAAATTTTTCCATTTATAATAGGAACATTGTCCAGAACATTTGAGTCTGTTCTGTGATTTGCAAGGCATATGTATATCAGAAGTGCTCGCGAACACTTTTTCCGAGCACTGAGTAAGCACTAAGCCCTTTTATAAAGTGCTTAGAGAACTGAGAACTGAGCAATAAGCACTGGTTTGAAAAAGTGCTCCTAAGCACAGTGCTCACGAGCACAAAAGGGCTTGGAGTGCTTAGAAAAGTACTATGCACAGTGCTCGGCACATCTCTGATTTTGTTATGGTAAAATGTGTGTAGAATGTTGCCTTGAAATGTAATCGAAACCGATGTAAAAGACTAAAGGATGTTGCTAGTCGGTAAATGGGTGAATAAAATAAAATTAATCGTCGATTATCTTATTTTATTAACTTGACGAATGAGATTGAATGTACAGGGTGAGTCAGAATAAGACCGACAAACTCCGACTACAGATTCCTCACCTCATTTCGAGGTGAAAAGTTCCCATCAAGGTATGTCCTAAAATGCATCCCCTCTGAGATACAGGGTGTCAAAAGTACGAAAAAAAATTAGATTTGATTTTTTTTCTTCAAAACTCCTGAAGGAAGAAATCTCAAACTTGGTACACTAATAAAGGTTTATCAACGTGATGATCAAAAGTTATAATTTTTAATTTTTGTAAACCAGTGGCGTAGTTGAAATGGTATGTGGTCATATTTTCCTTCACATTCTCTTTGGAGAAGTGATTGGATAAATGAGCATCAGTTAGGCTCATCGATAGTTGACCTAAAGGTCATATTCCATGTGCCTAGAAGTGGAGGTTTCTGAGATAATTGAGAAAAACTGAATATATGTCCTGAGTAGCAACGTATTTTCATATGTGCAATAATCGCATAATGCTAATTTTCTACAACATATCAGATTATTCGTCAACGCCGTGAACATTTCTTAATATTGGAAGAATCGGAAACATAGTATGGGTGAGTAAGAATGAAACCGACAACTCTATTTCTTCATTCATCATATTATTTGATGAAATCGATGTCGTTGAATCACTGTTTCCAATTCTCCCAACATTAAAAACTATTCAGGAGGTTGACAAATATTCCAATATGTTGTAAGAAATTAGTGTTATGCGATTATTGTACAGAGGAAATTATGTTGGGACTCGGGACATATCTTCAGTTTTTCTTAATTATCTCAGAAACCTTCACTTTTAGGTACATGGAATGTTTGACTTTTAGGTTGAGTATCGATGAGCCTAACTGATGTCAAACGCTCCCTTGTCCATTCACTTGTCCAAAGAAAATATGACCACATACCAACGTAACTACGCCACTGGTATACGAAAAATAAAAATTATAACATCAAATTATCACGTTGATGAACTTTGATCAGTATACCAAGTTTGACATTTTTTCCATCAGGAGTTTTGGAGAAAAAAAATGAAATCCAAATTTTTTTCGTACTTTTGACATCCTGTATTTCAGAAGGGATGCATTTTAGGACATTTAGGACTTTTCACCTTGAAATGAGGTAAAGAATCTGTACTAGAAAAAAATTTGACTTCACTGCTAAATTCGCTACATTTTCAAATGTTACACATGTGACTTACGTTGAAATGCGTCAATCAACAAAAAAGTTATGAGAAAATGAAATTTAATAAATATGCCGTTTAATCAACCCACCAATTCAATTTCATAACTTTTATGAAAATTCGAAATATACCACTGTATTCAGGATATCTCGATATATCACTGGTCAAAATTTCATCGAAATCTGTTCATAAATAAGAACATCATAAGAAAATAAAATTTGAAAATGGAATTTCAGGAAAATTTCATTTTATCTCAAAATTTCTTATTTTGAAATTGAAGTGGTGGGTTGATTAAAAGGCATATCCCAACGTTATTTTCATGTGAACCATTTGAAAATATCGCGAATCCAGTGGAGAAGTCAGATTTTTTCTAAAAAAATCGCTAGTAATTTTTTTAGATTATTTACCTTGAAAATTAAGATTAGTTGGCCCTGGAAATGGAGATTTATCCATTAAATTTGGTGTCCTAGTGGACTTTTTGAATGTCTACCTGACGAAAACAAAATCATTCTAATCAGTTGAAAAATGAAAGTTTTATATGGGTGCTTTCATCTTAAATGGGCCAGAGACTGTATATATATATACATATATATTTATTTATATATGTTTCAATTTTCAACTGATTATATCTAGGTATGAAAAATTTATATTTGGTTATTTTGCAGAGCATAAATTAAAAACGCTACGGAACAAACAGATTTAATAATTTTGCTAGCTGAAGATATAGGCATGTATATTTTTATGATTTAAGCATCAAGGTGTGCTGGTTAGGGGAGTTTGTGCTACAAAAATCCCTGATATATGTTTGTAATTTGTTTATATCTACACCCAAGCAGCGTTAACTGCTTTCGGCGTGTTATTATATTGTTTACAACCTGTATCTTTTTATATTTTGTGAATGAATTATGAAATATTAAATTGAATTCTTATATAGGTTTAGACAATTTAAGTTCCAAAACAAACAACAAAAGATTTTCTGTAAGGTTAAGTGGACTAATTGAGTCCATTTATATGCTTTTCGATGAAAAAAGTGGCACGCAGGATCGGTCGAAATTTCACACAGCTAATTCAAAAAACGCCAAACGTGATCACTCTGAAAATCCTCAAATTGATGTCTTAATTAATCATTGAATAACCTAGTATTTATTCATAGTCAGTGAGCGTACATTTTTCAATTCGGGAAAACAAATAATTGTATTACGGTTTTTCCTAGAGTTTGTGAAATAATACTGTCCTTCAAGAGATTGCTATTCAACAGACCATAAGATATTCAATTGATTGTTGATTACACATTCCTCAACTAATTACACAATTTTACACAATTACACCGAATAGTGGAGAGGCGCATTCAGTAAAAGATGGAGAAATTTTTCCCTCATATCCATCCCTGATATGTATGCTTCTGAAGAGCCTGTTTTATTCCAATCCTATATTAATCCTCCTGAAGAGCTTGGCAAAGCGAAATAGATTTTTGTCGACCAAAATGTTTTGGGGATTAAATGCGAGAGAAGCGAACCTTGCTTCAATGAAATGAACCATTTCTGTGAGTGGTATTTTTTTAATAACATTCTCCTTATCTGATTTATTTAATGATTTCATCAATGAAAACTAGAGAGAATTAAAAAAATCAGTTATCTGAATGAAAATGCGAATTTTCACTTTCAGATTTTTTCAGTTAGAGTCTTTTCACAATGTTTATCAGATGTAGTTCAATGTCCAGCGTGGCTTGTGCCGGGGAAGTAGTTGTTTTCTGTTATATATTACAAATAAATCACATTTTTCAATTTTCATGGAGAATGTTCCCCTTTTCAACGTTAATATTTGATTTCTTCATGAATATGATAAAAAGGAAGATCTGAGAAAGTAACCAAAACAAGTGTTGATTACGCTAGGCATCATCCATTATACGTATCATACGTATAATAATGAAGCAATACGACTTGAATTCCAAGTGTATCAACTCATTCAAAGGTAGGTAATTGCTTGAAATGTAGCGCTGCAAGAAAATTACACATGATAAATAATTATACTATAGATTTACATGAAAACTCAGGTATTACTCATTCAAGAAAAAACTAACAATTAATTAAATCAGACCAGGTACATGTAACATAGCATGTTTGGGGATACCCGAGACTAATGAGATGTTTGTTTATGTATATATTAGCAGACAAAAACTGCATTCCGAGTTATAAACACGTGTGGGTCTGGCAAGTGCTTAATATTGATACAGTTGATTTGCGCGAGCGTACACCGTTTTGCGCCCCTAATAAGCCATCATCATGGTTTTGTTATTCAAATTATCCGGCATCATCTTTTTAATAATTCAGTGTGAAAGTGGAGGTAAGAGACAAATAATTCAGAAAAGTTATATATTTGCTTATTATAATTTAATCCAGTATGATTGGGTTTTGAGGCAAGGATCGATTGTAGCACCTCCAAACTTGGTATGCTAGTAGATGGAACCATGATAAATACGAAAAACAATGTTTACCAAAATTCCAGGGGTGGAACATATGTTTTTTTCGATTAAAAATAAATGAATAGATTTTTGCTGTAATCTTGGAAAGTATGTGATTTATCGGAAAAACAACTAAACACGGTGAAAGACAATTCAATTCTCCACAGAAATTATTCCTAGTAATTTCTTACGAAATGCGCTCGTTTTCTCAGAAAACATCATTGAACGCCGACATCAAATTTCAGGTTCACGCTTATCCGCCGCTGAAAGTTCTGGCGGAGCCGAATATTTGATTGGTCATAACTCTGCTAAAAATATTCGAAGAAGGAAAAGAAAAAGTTCATATCGTTTCTGAAGTCTCCCACCTTCTCATGCAAATATAATATGCGAGTATTTGAGTACCTAAAATGTGTTTTGTCACACTTCACGGAGATGTTTGCGGATGATACTGAAGCAGCAACCCATATCCTCTTTGGAGTATATGCAAGAAATTTGAGGGTAGTGATAGGCCCCACTTATACATGCCAAAAAAAAAATACTTTTTTTACTCCTGCCTCATATTCAACTTACCAATAAAACCGGCATTCTCTTCAGTGAATGTTGAAAATAGTCGCTCATTCATATATCCTGCATATATGTTTAATAATACGATTGTGAAGTGCAAACCTCAAGCTTGAAACCACATACTTAATTTTTTATGTAGGATGTGTATGAGCGAAGATTTACTGAAGAAATTGCCGGGATTATGGGTGAGTTGAAAACAGAGGCAGAAGTAGAACCCAGTTTTTTCTTTTGCATCTATAAGTAGGACTTGTCTCACTAGTCTAAAATCGTTGCATATGGTCCAAAGAGGGTACTGATTCCTGCTTCAGTATAATTATTTCATATCAACTAAAACGTATAAAAGTGTATTGATATGGGTTAGTTTCATCTCAGATCCGTCCAACCTGCAAATATTTTTGCCGACCTGCAAGGATTTTCGACTGAAGTATTAATTCAGCAATAGTTGGGGCTATAGAATTTTTTTGTTAAAAATGTATCGAAATAGTAAAATCGACAATGTCGAATCACCCTTCTCTCCAAATATTTTTACCATGTGGAAAATATGAGGCAAAAATCTAACAGAAAACAACTACTTCCTTTACTAATACTACGACGGACATTGAACTACATCTGAGAGATATTTGTGCAACTTTCTTCCAAGAAGGCTCAGTTGCAATTGCTTATTGTAATTATACAGAAAATTATCCTTCATTTGGCTGGGGAAGACCACCTGCAAACGCGTTTCGCGGTTCTTGCCGCTCGTCAGTGACAGGGTAGGTCGGACAACATTGGAGTCGTCCTGCCCCGGCCAAATGAATTATAATCCACCGTATAACTAATATTTCCTGACAAATGAAGCAGCGACTTACAGTAAAAAAGTCAATCCCAGAGCCACCCGCGGGGAAACAACCAACAAGCATTCCTCAGTAGCAAAGACACCAGGAAGTGAACAGAGTTCAAGAATTTTTGCCAGAGAGTATCAAATAGATGAAATAGTAAAATCGACAATGTTGAAGTACTCTTCTCTCCAAATATTTACACCATGTGGAAAATATAAGGCAAATATCTGACAGAAAACAACTACTTCCCTGGCTAATGCCACGACAGACACTGAATCATATCTGACAGATATTTGTGCAAGGTTCTTTTAAGAAGACCCAGTTGCAATTGCTTATTGTAATTATACTGCAAATTATCCTTCTCTTATTTTGTCCGACCAACCCTGTCACTGCAGGTGGTCTTCCCCAGCCAAATGAAATATAAGTTATCCGACTATTGGATCCACTCGCATTTCTGTTCCTTCCTATTTAGCCGATAGCAAACTACGATTCTTGAACTCACAAATGGGAACAATTATAATGGGTGGGATTGTCGGGTGAATTTGGGTTGTTTGATGAGAAACTGTTTCCCAGCAATCAGACCAGAAAAACTTTAAACTTTTAAAACCACGACTTCGAAGGTGGATCGTTTTTATGTTGACAGTTTTTCGAGTCAAATTGTTAAAGAAACAGTTTATAATTTGAACAACACAATTTTACCAGATATCAATACAAACATCGAGTGTAATTCGGCAGGACAATTTCATGCTTTTTATGCATTTAGAAACATATCTGTGTTTATTTTGGCAACCAACATCTCGATAATTGATAAACAAATGAATAAGTGAAAAAACCACTAGTACCAACATTTTCCGCTGTCAAAGTAACAATTGCATTGTGGCATATGCAATTTTTTATACATGAGTTACATCGTCATTTTGAAATCATGTTAATAATTTGTTTTCATCAACATGGTGAAAATATTTGGAGAAGGGTACTTCGACATTGTTGATTGTACTGTTTCATTTATTTAATACTGTCCGGTAAAAATTCCTGAAAAATGTACTGATGTATTGAAATGAATTTTCCTCAAGGTTTTTGCACTGAGAACATTTTACTGACATGCAGACCTGCAAAATAGTTACACCGCTAAACTACACCCCTATAATTTATCTTTGTATCGCGATGCAATGTAGGTATTCATTTCAGCTTTCTAATGATAATAAATAATCACTTCCATTTAGAACTGCCACAAAAATACTTCTTTATTTAAAAAATCAAATCCAAACACAAATAATAGTTCTTTGGTGCCTCGAAGCTGTCATTTTTATTTTAAAGAGCCGAGGTCACGTGTTCTAAATAAAGTATTGAGAATTTGATACAGACCTTTCATGAAGTCTGTGAAATTTGAGATCCCTTGGTCTAATTTCCATGAACTTGACGTCACGAATCCACTTTTGTCTTTATTAAAGAGAAACTGACAGTCTTATATCAGCGTAATCACTTTCTGACCACAGTGTTTCCTCATAGGTTGTGAAAAGATCCATTGCTTTCTGGCGAAAAGGTCCGTTACTTGTCGTCGGTCTGGATCTAACAAGTTTTATCTTTCATTTCAGCATGGGTTGTGAATGATAACGGCTGTAGGACGCCAGATGGCGGGGTAGGTGATTGCAAACCCATAAATAACTGTTGGTCAATGATCTCCTTCCTGGAGAATGAGATGAAACCATTTTCTCAGAATGTAAGAGAAAAACTGAGCGCTTACATTTGCAGTTTCAAATACGGCCTCACCTGGGTCTGTTGTCCACAAACGCCCATCACGATAGCCGATAAAGCATATTTCACCCCTCCAACTGACAATGAAAATCCACCAGATGTCACCCAGCATGAAAATCTGAAGTTGCTGCCCGAAGAATGCGGACTGGTTCGCAGTGATGACAAGATAAGGGAAGGTGAAAACGCCAAACTCAACGAGTTCCCTTGGATGGCTCTTTTATCCTATAGAACATGTGAGTAGAAATAGGTACCTAAGAGATAACACAAACTCATTCAAACAAAATTTTTATATTTCATTGGAACATTTCCCAGTTTATTTTTTACAAGCATTCATTCAACTTGCTTTGTTCGCCGCTGTCTGTCTGTCTGTCTAACTGACTTTCTGGTTCAAAAATATGCAATTCATTTTTCGAGTACTTGCTGCTTTCTCATTGAATGAAATTCTGTAGACGTATTGAGAACCGACGTCAATGATAAGAAAATGAATTCCTTCCCCCCAGAAGGTTATAAAGAGAACGTATGGAAATTCTGAAATATTTCCGATGCTTTCTGAAGTGGAAAATTATAGCGGGAAAAAAAAGGTCGAAGGGGCTCGGAGCCCTTCTCCTTCCCGAGAAAAATTTCCTAAAAACTTTCAAAAATAAAATGCGAACAACCAGTAAAAAATTAATATTGATAACATGGAAGCATGGAAAAATTTAATTTTAGGATTTGACCACCCTGCCTTTCTGAAAGTTAGATAGGAAACGGGTAAGAATTTTGAATCTTTTTTGGCGTTTTCTGACGTGGAAAATTACAGCGACAATTTCCCACATATTATTTGTACCAATCAAATGCCATCATTTTCTCATTTCTTACAAATCAGAACAGGACTTTTTGAAAACACTGCCTCCAGCTCTTGGTATTTTCAAATCGGTGTATCGCTTCTTCCTTTGTATAGTAACGACAATCACAGTAAACATAGAAACATCAGTTTGACGGTTCATCTCTTCAACTGACATTAATGACACAAGATGAACCGTTCCTGCAATACGCATTTAGTCTATGATAATATAATGTATTTGTGAAATTGTCTGATCGAATATCTCTTCAAAATGCAGAATTTTTGAAATAATTTCAAACTGTGTTGCTGTACAAAACACTACTCGAGCAAGCTCTTGTGGTGTTTCTAGAGGTGCGTCTAAACGGGTAATATTTTTACTGCAATATGTAGCAACAACATATCACAAAAACATTTCAATGCAGATTGAAATGACCATTTCACAAAACATGTCGATGCAATATATCTCGGCAATATGCCTGAACCAGTATGCCTCATATGTTTGTCGTGTACACGGGCTACATTTCTGACGAAATCATTCACGTCGCAGCAGCTTATATTGTTTTCAAAAATGCAAACCCCAAGAAAAAAAATAGTATGGATACGACCGTACTTCAACAGGCGTGATACTTCAGAAATGCCTTGGTAACCAATTATCCAAAAACTTTTCAAGAATGTCCAAGGGTGACTTCGAATTCCTTCCAAACAAAATTGCTACAAAAATACAAAGAAACCAACAATGCTCAGACTAGTACAAACAAATTGCAGCGTCTCAACCCACGGCAACCCTCATGTCAATAGAAAGAGATTCACTTATACCACAGAATGAAACGACAATAGAGCTGGACGGGCAATTTTGCAGTATTTTTGATTTCCATGCGATCGTCCTGAAACTTGCCGGCAACGCATTAAAATGCTTCGGCCATACAAAAAATTTATGGCTATATGGCCAGGCCACACTCAAAAATGTTACCGTATATTGCATAGTCTGGCTGTAATTACATGGCAATATTTCTGGCAACTGTATTGCAGCCGTAGATTGCAGTAAAAATATTACCCGTTTAGACGCACCTTAAGCAACGCAGTTTTTGTGCCAGCAAGGTAAAAGTATTTTTTGAAAATTCTGCATTTTGTCGGGATATTATTACTGACAATCGCACTCATGTATAGTAATTCTCATTCGTGAGTACAAAAATCGTAGTTTGCTATCGGCTAAATAGGAAGAATCAGAAATGCAAGTGGATTAAGAGGCCATGAGCGTGATCACATTTTGGCCGTTTTTTGGGGTAAAAGAGTCGATAACTCAAAAACGGTTCGTCGTATCAATTTCAAACAAGGATAGGCTTCTAGAGGAAGTTTGATTCTATGTAACCATGTCTGCGGCAGCACCTCAAGTTTTTTTTTATGCATAGTCGAAGTAGCTGCAGTGGTATTTCTCTTCCATTAAAATTTGAAGCAATCTTTATCCGATCGAAATGAATTTGGTATACCTGAAAAGAAAGGTAAACGTTGATCTATGTACGTGCTCTAATGTTTTTTTTTTTTTAATTATTTGTTCATGTACCCAAAAAATTGCCTCGAAGTAACTGCATTTTTGGTAAATTTTTGAGATTTTTTTTGTGTAAAAGTGGATTGAAAATTCAATTTCCATTACAGCACATACGTAGAATCAAAATTATTCTAGAAGCATGTCCTTGTTTGAAATCGATGAGACGAATCGTTTTTGAGTTATCAATTGACTCCTTTACCCTCTTAAAAAATCGGATAAATAACGTTACCGTAGCAACGCTAGCATTAACTGTTCTTTATCAAGCGTTGCGGGTCACATCAGTTTCAGAATTCTTAATGTCAAACACAGAATTGAACAGCAAATAATATTCCAGATATTCCAGTAAGTATGTCGAGATTCAAATTCGGTTCTTTCTAAATATTATTCTTTCAATTATAGACTACAAGCCCGCATAACAATTTGGAGGGGGATCATTTGTTTAATTGTCTGAACAATATTTGAATGTGAAAACGTATCGTGGTGAAAGATCTGATTGACAATTTATTCGATATTCTATCTTATTACTTTTTTTGTGTTACTTATTGACAATATTTTGATATTTTTCAGCGCGTGGACAAGAATTTATGTGTGGAGGTACTGTAATCAATGAAAAGTACGTTCTTACTGCTGCCCACTGCCTAGTCAATTTGACATATCCATTGTGAGTATATTCGAATGAGTGCAGAAATCCCAAATGGGATATTGGTATGAGTACCTATTAAATAAAATGTTTCTAATATGTTACGGGCGACTTTATTAACCGGGCAGTATTAATTTGGACCGATCATTATGAATAATGATCAAGACCAGCGGTCAAATTTATGTATCCAACACACACACATGACAGTTATGACTGTCATTATGAACGTCATTTTAGACAAGTAAACTATCAAATAACACACAAGTGAGTTCTGGGTTACAACTCACATAAACTATCAAATAACAAACTATCAAATACAACACTAGTGTGTTATAATCCATAACTCACGTTCACATCTAAAACTTATGAATTATTATCTCATTAAAAAATACGATTCCTTCCACTTGTTGGATAAAACATTGTATGCCACTTGTGTGTTATGTTTCCTAAGTCACTTCAGAATCTTTCTCTCGTGACTTATTTTCAGCATAACACACTAGTACCATAAATAACTATTATTACTTCGACTAGCCCATATTCATGACGCCTGATGGCCCGTGGTCAATTTGAAGAGTCAAGGTTTGAGATAGTTTGAATTGAATACTTTACCTAACCTGAGCAAGCTAATCTAGCTTGCCTATCCAACAAAGGTTACTTTTTCGGATGGTTGTCAAGACAAGAATGCAAACTTAGTTCAAAATATGTGAATTTGCTTTTCGCTCGCAATTAACACACAAATTTAACTTAAGCAAGCTAACCTGGATTGCCTGTTCATCTCAGGGTACTTTTCCGAATATGTATCAGGACAAGAATGCAAACTGAGTTGAAAATTGCCTGAATTTGTTCTTCGCTCGCAATTAAAACACAAACCTGACCTGAGCAAGCTAACCTAGCTTGCCTATTCACCTCAAGGTACTTTTACGAATGTGTATCTCATCAAGACAAGAATGCAAATTAAGTTGAAAATGCGTGTATATGCTTTTCGCTCGCAATTAACACACAAATTTAACTTAAGCAAGCTAACCTGGATTGCCCGTTCATCTCAGGGTACTTTTCTGGATGTGTATCAAGACAAGAATGCAAACTGAGTTGAAAATTACCTGAATTTGTTTTTCGCTCGCAATTAACACACAAACCTAACCTGAGCAAGCTAACTTAGCTGGCCTATTCACCTCAGGGTACTTTTTCGAATGTGTATCGAGAAGTGAATGCAAAATAAGTTGAAAAGGCGTGAATTTGTTTTTCGCTCCCAATAATTAACACACAAACCTGTCCTGAGCAAGCCTAGCTTGCCTGTTTCGAAGGTAAATCAAAACGAGAATTCAAAACTGAGTTGAAAAGGCTTGTTATTTTTCGCTTGTAACTAACACACAAATTTAACCTAAGCAAGCTAACCTGGCTTGCCTGTTCTTCTCAGGGTACCTTTCCGAATGTTTATTGAAAGAATGCAAACTAAGTTGAGAAGGCTTGAATTTGCTCGCAATTAACACACAAACCTTTCCTGATCAAGCTATCCTAGCTTGCAAAGATGATCAGTGATAAAGGATGGCGGGTGATACACTAGCTCTAGTAGTTCATTTTTGCGCTCGATGGCACCATTAATGTTCCACGAACAGATATGCAGTATCATTACCGGTTGTTGTACTGGCATTACTGTCCTGAGACGATGCCATGGCGCTGATGGTTACCAGGATTATATTGAGTACTTCAAGGGTTACTTGTGCTAGTTTTTCTAGCGCTTTCGCCCTCTCTGTGGATTCTGCCTGGTTCGCTGTTTGGGGTTTGCATTAGGAACAACATTGTGGGCTTGAGTCTGAAGGCCGCTCCTGTTGGTATCTTCATTCTCTCAGCGGGGACAGCCAGGAGTTCTGATGTAGCAAGGTCTTTGAATACGAATGTTTTCTTGGGACATTGCTGTGTAGCGGGTATTGGCCGTAGTTCTTGCTTGTGTGCCCGTAGTTTCTCCACAAATTCGTTGATGGTTTTTAGCTGCATTGTGAATTTTCTCTCCAAGAAGATCGAAAAGCAAGAAGGGATGTCGGAAGAGATTTTGTCCATTGTTGGCTTTGCTGCATTCAGCTGACCGTGGAATTTCTCGATAAATTTGTTTGCTGCTGTCAAATGGTACAAGTGCTTGAACAGGTGTAACTCGAATTGACGGCTTTGGCTAGTAGTCACGCCAACTGCCGTACTGAATCGATAAATCTAGTGGGTGTAAAACGCTGCACCACAGCAGCTGCTTCTTGTTCGTGTAGAGGTATGGCTTCCGGCCAGCAAGTGAACCTGTTGATCATGGTGATACCTATCGCATAATAACTACATTCAAGTTCATGTTCGAAACTTGTTGACGGTAATAAGAACATCCCGGCGGTCGTTGTAACGTGCAGGCTTATTTTTGACTGTTGAAAGTTTACACAATTTTTGCCTATGCTCCACACGAATCGTTGTGTCGTCTAAAACAAAAAATATTATTTAAGGTTGAGGGTCAGGGTAGGAGAATACGACATTTCAAAGAAGATGGACTGTATACAGAATCGAGATGGTAGCAAAAAGTGCATAGGTCCAGTTCAAGATATAGCGATCGAAGAAATTATACCACATCCGAATTATCAACGAGACACAATTCAGAATGATATTGGTTTGTTGAGATTATCTGGAATAGACCTGAATGCTGGTAGGTAAAATGGTTATTCTATTAATAATAATAGAAATATACCAAGTGACTTAAACACATGATATTTCCATGATGTTTTATGTAAATAACTGATAGTTTCGTTCTTGGTATTGAAAATTGAACGCCTCCTTAATAAAAATGCATTCATCATTCATTTGGTTGGACAGGTTTTTTTTGAATTCTGAAGAAACAACAAATATATCATCGTGAAATCAACGATGGATATCTGAAATTAAATTAAAAATGAAATAAAAATTTCAAGTGTCTCAAACCCCAACGTAGATGTTCAGGCACAAATTCTCATACTATATAAGTCTCACTCCGAAATAACCCATTGAAAGGTGGAAAATTGGCATTTTGTTGATTTTTTCCAAAAACTGTTAATCATAATAATTGGATGAGAAATAATCATTAAAAATTTAAATCTTTTCTTTTTCTTCTATTGAAATACACTTTTAGTCAATTCGTTTACTCACTCTTCAGTTTATGAGTAAACCATTATACAGGGTGTCCGTTCTATAAGCTCATGAGGATTTCAGTTATAAGAGAAACAAGGTTGGTTGAATCAAAGCTTCCATGCTGAAAAACTATACGTTTTCAGCTAGGACGCTCGTGAGAAATTTTTCACAAGGAAACTAAGTACGTCATCGAATTTTCCTAGGCGTTCATGATACCAGCATTACAACCCTGAAATAAAACTTTTTCAGGAGCTCCATGTTGGATATGTTGGAATATGCGAGCAGAACTCTTGAATAATTTCAAGTTCATTCGCAAGAATGCCGTTTTCAAGTGAAGAGAAGCGAGATACGCAACAGATTTTCGAAAAAAGCATTATTTCGGTTGTAGAATTATGTATAGAAGTGGAAGGTGGAGTTAATTTAGTTTTGTTTTGCAAAAAATTCACTTCTACTACTTCATGTGTCGTTCCTAGTTCAAAACCTCAGTTTTCAGGTTGGTAGGCTTGACGAAAATGTGAAGGCTCTTCAACTGAACTGTCAAAATCTAGTTTGTTAAACTGTTGGTGACTCTCTTTGTCTCTCTGTATACCTCTGAATATATGTTTCGGAAGTAATTTGTGTACATCGTAGTAATCAGGAGGAAAAATTATTTTAAAAAAAAAATCTAATATAGAAACAACGCTCTTAATCTAGTTTTCCGAATAAGCCGAGAAATTCACGTTAAAGAATTAATGTGTAGGACGTCAAATTGCTTTCCATGCGGTGTTGTCGATTTTCTCACCACAGCTCGGGAGATTAAGTCGGCTGTGGAAAAAACAAAGTAGGGAGTTTTACATCCAGAACACCTTGAAAAAGAAGATGACAGATTTAATTCCTTGCGAAAAAGTGCCTCAAGCACGTCCTAGCTGAAATTCTTTTAGTTTCCAAATTAAAGCGAAAATGAAAATTCAGTTTTTTTCCAATAATTCACGAACTAACAGTTGCACATAAAATGTTCTTTCATATAAGAATTCTTCCAGCACGAAAATGCGCGGCTTCACGCTAACTTAACCGATCACGAATCTTTTATAACAACTCAGATTCTCATAATTGAGCTCGAAAAACGGACAAACTGTATATATATAGGTAACTATATCTGATTTTGATGAAATGATTTCAGATAATGTCAAACCCGTATGTTTACCTGTGACCGAAGAACTGGCGAACGCAGAGTTCAGGTTTGCCACTGTAACTGGCTGGGGAATCACTGATTCCAGAATAGGTTTGTAATTTTCATCATTTACCGCATGCTAAAGATCTGATAACATTATTTTTGATTTATAATCTTCCGTGGTAGCCCTATCGCACTGCTATCTGTTATCCCAAAGGTCTTAGGAAAAGCCATCGTCATCGAGCTCATGAAATATCTAGATCGCTCAGGGATTATCAATGTTCAACAATATATTTTCCGGCATCAGAGATCAAGTGGTGACCTGCTCGCTTGGGTCTTACATAATTGTCAGCAATCAAAAAATATGGTAAAACTCTGGCCGTTGACTTAAATTCTCCCAAGGCGTTTGATCACGTTTGGCACCAGGTATTTATTGACTTATGGCTTGCCTTCCCAGTTGTGTTCCTTGCTATCTAGCTTTCTCTCAGACCGATCTGTCTACGTGTCGTCTGACGGAGTATCATCCGACTCTCTAAATAAGTGCTGCTGTTCCGCATGATCATTTCTAATCAATAATTTATTGCAAGCTACCTCATGTCCAGTATATAGTTTTACGGATGATAGTATTTTTCCACCAGTACGATTGGGTTTTGAGGCGAGGATCGATTGTAGCACCGCCAAACTTGGTATAGCAGTTATTAGCACCATGATAAACACGAAAAAAAATTGTTTACCAAAATTCCAGGAGTGAAACAATTTTTTTTTTTTCGTTTAAAAATAAATAAATATATTTTTGCTGCAATCTTGGATGATTTATCCTCAAAAATGATTACTAGTAATTTTTAGGAAATGAGCTCGTTTTCTCAGAAAACGTGATTGAACGCCGACATCAAATTTCAGGATCACGCTTACCTTAATATGCGAGTATTTGAGTACCTAAAATGTGTTTTGTCGCACTTCACGGAGGATCCGAAAATCATGTATAAATTAGTAAATATGGAATTATTATACTGAAGCAGCAACCCATACCCTCTTTGGACTATATGCAACAGTAGTGTGACAGGTCCCACTTATATGTACATGCCAAAAAAAAACTTTGTTTTACTCCTGCCTCATTTTCAACTTACCCATAAAATCGGCATTCTCTTCACTAAATGTTGAAAATAATCGCTTATTCATATCCTGAATATACAGTATTGGAAAGTTTTCATAGGGGGTATGCTGGTTTCATACAAGCATAAATAATAGCTCGCTCGAGGAAGGGATATCGACGTGGCTGTTAATTCTTTGGACGATGTAGTAGGGGAGGCGTACAGTAGTGCGTCTCTCTTATTTATGTGTCATTCTCATATCATTGCGTTCCTTGTTGCTCGCATAGATTTGTCTATACCCCTGATGAAAACTTTTCGATACTGTATATAGTTAATAACACTATTGTGAAGTGCAAACCTCAAGCTTGAAATCCATACTTCATTTTTTATGTAGGGAGCGATTATTTTCAACATTTACTGAAGAAATTGCCAGGATTATGGGTGAGTTGAAAACTGAGGCAGGAGTAAAACCCAGTTTTTTCTTTGGCATGTATAAGCGAGACCTGTCTCACTAGCCTTAAATCGTTGCATATGGTCCAAAGAGGGTGCTGATTCCTGCATGAAATACGACGTCGGCGTTAAACCACGTTTTCTGAGAAAACGAGCGTATTTCATAAGGTATTACTAAATTTCTTGTGGATAATTGAATTATCTCTCGACCTATCGAAATCGTTTTTTGATACATCTTATATTTTCTGAAATAACAACAAAAAAATTATATTTTTTTTCAATGAAAAATTTTTTAGGTTCCACCCCTAATTTTTTGGTAAACAATTTTTTTTCTAATAAAACATGATGTCGAGATGTCATGTGCCGAGTTTCAGAGTGCTACCATTCATTCTTCATGTTTTGCTCTAGTTTGTCTGTCGTTACTGGATTATAACTTTTTTATTGATTTACGCTCCTCAACGTAATTTACAGATGAACCATTTGAAAATGTCACGAATACAGTGGGATTTTTGATATTGAACAATAAGATTAGTTGGCACTGGAAATGGACTTTTATTCATGAAATTTAGTGTCCTAGTGGACTTTCTGAATGTTTACCTAACGAAAAAAAAAATCATTTCAGTCGGTTGAAAAATGTGACAATAATAATTTAGGATTTTATTGTTAGTCTTAATTACTCAATACATTGGTAATGGTCATAAAACTGTAAGTGAGTGTGCTTCCATCTTAAATTGGCCACACTGTGAATTATTAAAAATTTTAGTATCAATTCGATTGCCCTGAATCATTATTTGTTATTGAATCAAAATCCGTCTGGGGGGAGGGGTAATCACCCCAATCACCACTCTATAGATCTACCCTTAAGTATTTTAGTATTTTTTTTCTTGGTTAGGGTTATTTCAGATCGATTCCGATTTACTCAACAATAACTGAAGAACTGATAAAAATTAACAAGAACTTCATTTCCAGGTAAATCCAGTAACATACTCCAAAAAGTCAATCTACCAATGGTGGATCAAGAAGAATGCAGCCACATATATAAATACAAAACAAGTGCTGAAGTAACCAACAGAAATATCTGTGCTGGAGGACGCGACGGTAAAGACTCCTGTAAGGGTGATAGTGGAGGACCTCTTCAAATGGCTGCGTACATCGATGGCGCCCCCAGGTACATACAACAAGGAGTTGTCTCGTATGGACACATCACTTGTGGAGAAGACGGATATCCAGCAGTATATACCAGAGTCCCGCTTTATATGGATTGGATTTTGAGTTCAATGAGACCTTGATGCATATTCAAGAATGTTTTTAAGTGTTGATTGTGAAGATCTCAGAATACCTGTGTGAATATAATAAAAATAATGATGATAATATGGTCTTCATTGCTGATAAACCATAATATTTGCATTATGTATGGTATTCCTCTAAAAAGAAGCCATTACTCGGCATGTGGTTTGTCGAGCCTGGCATGTGGACTGAGGAGTGACACTCCAATCGTGTTCCTGGACGCTAACGATCTCACGGCCTATTTATTGACAAGTCGCGTCGCGTCGTGCTTCTTGTGCTTCCTGTTCATATAAATTGGGAAATGCCAATTTTGCATCGTTTGACCAGGACATGTTAACAATACAAAGTTAAATTGACTACTGAATACTGAACAACCGACGAACCAACGCGCCATGTGACTGTGCACCCCAGTTCCGCCATTCCGCACGCGGCGTATTTCCTTTGAACTAACCGAAACTTGGCAAGCTGCACCATTCTCACGGCGCAAGGAGTGTCAGTTCACACGCCAGGGCTCAGGGGTGCTATTCTTGTCCGTTCGCAATATGAAAGAGTAATCATATCGTTACATTCTGAGTTACTGATAGCATCTCAACGCCTCGCAGAGAACATCAGAATGTGAGGCTACGTGTCCACGTTTTCATTGCGAATGGTCAAGAATAGCACCCCAGGCTCGACAAACCACACGCCGTGTAATGGCTTCTTTATTCAACTATAAAAAGGCGAGATTTAGCCGAACGACGAACGACGAACAGAACAACGAACCAAACGTCGAACAAAAGACTTATTTTGACGGGACTATGAACGCGTTTGCAAACAGTTCTACGAATCCTGGCCTTTAGGTGATCGGCTGGAGGCGTTTCAATTACAACGAGCCGTAGAGTTGTGAATATTATAGTCTCCTTGAAAAATATAATCCAAAAATTCGGTTCCGGTTTCATCGGTTATGCCCAGGAAGATGCTCAGGATTTCTTACGATTCATGTTAGACGGTCTACATTTAGACGTCAATAGAGGAACGGATGAGCCGAAATTTATTATGACAGAGATAGATGAAAAATTAAGTGACAGTGAGAAAGCTCAAGAGTCATGGTCAAAATACTTAAGGACGGACAATTCAAAAATTGTAGATAACTTCGTTGACCAGTTAAAATCTACATCGAAATGTACTTATTGTGGTCACTGTTCAGTTACTCTCGATCCGTTCTGGGATTTTTCACTCCTAATACATCGAAGAACATCACAACTTAGACTATTATAATTGATGAAACGTGGTGCAGATATTTTTAGGGAAACAGTATCTACCACCCGATCCACTGAATCTTATGAACACAGTTCTTTGATATCTTCCACTTCCATAATATATTATATCACAATATCAGGGATTTTTTATAATATGCAGAATATTATGCTAAGATTCAAAACCATACCTTTATTGAAAGTATGTTTGTATGCGTTTCAATCATGTATGTGCGCGAATGTTCTTGAATTTATATCCAATTATCATTGGTTTGAATATATTATAGGAGAAAAGTTTGATAAACTTTTGTCAGGCTCATACAGGTTGCCATCATTAAAAATTTAAATATTACTCATCCCCCAAAAAATATAAACAATCAACTGAATCAGAACACACGCAGCATAAAATCCACATCCTGAGTTATAAATAAATTATCAGTTTGCCAAGTATTTATAATCTTTGTAGATTTGCTGGAACGTTGATTATTTCGCGTTTCGAACGTGTCATTACCATGCTTTTGTTTTTGAAATCAGTAGGCCTTATTATTTTAGTAGTTCAGTGTGAAAGTCAAGGTAAGAGACAGGTAGGCCTCATTATTTTAGTAGTTCAGTGCGAAAGTCAAGGTAAGAGACAGGTAGGCCTCATTATTTTAGTAGTTCAGTGTGAAAGTCAAGGTAAGAGACTAATAATTCGAATATTTATTATCAAGTGGTCGTAATTCAGGAAATGTTTCCTCATTCGGGTCAATTCTGTTTCTCATTAGCAAGATTGTTACCATAGCAAGACAATTTTCAAAGCAAAATATATCTCAATTTTGTAGAAGGCTTGATATCTACATTGCTTTATTGGCAGGAGATGATGTGGCAGCAACATCTCCTACCGATATTATTTCAAGCTTTCTACAAAATTGAGATATATTTTGCTGTGAAAATTGTCTTGCTATGGTAACAATCTTGCTAATGAGAAACAGAATTGACCCGATTTTCTGGAACTCACATTTGTGAAATCATGGGTGGTGTATAAAAGACGGGATAAGGATTCTATTAATGGAAATAGTGGGCAATATCACAGAAGAAGCAATCATATTCCTCCATAGTAGAAATAGACTGGATGGAAGATAAAGTTCATATCTGAACCAGTTAACACCAGAGAACTTAAATAGATTTTATAATTCATGACTGGTTTCACTTCTCACGTCATCTATACAGGGTATTTCCGAATTTGAAGCAATTAATAAAATGGGTTGTTGTATGGAACATAATATATCAATAAATCGAAAGAATTTTCGTTTTTGAAGCAGTCAAAAATTGTCAAAATTTTTCATGAAATTTCACGAAATCACTTTCAGTTATCTTTGTTTGGGAGGCACTGGTTTGATTCTCCAGGCCACAAGGAACTATTGTAGTGTACTAGTAATATTATTACATTACGTCAAAGTTAGCATTTCTTAGTCATTTTTTGGTGGATTGGTGGTCTTTTGTATTTTTTTCATATCTAGCTTCGCTTTCGAGAAAAAACAAAAAAAATCACTTCAACTCATTCTAAAAACTACGAAAGCACAGGAGGACCGAAAGAGTTTTTTTTTATTATTTCGACTTCCAGTTCGAAATTTCGGAGAAAAAGTCGAAATTTCGAGAAAGTAGTCAACATTTTTACTTTTTTTCGACTTTAAAGTCGAAATTTTGACTTTTTTTTCGACTTTAAAGTCGAAATTTTGACTTTTTCTCTTAATTTCGACTTTATAGTCGAAATAATGAAGAAAAACTCTTGTGGCTCTCCTGCGCTTTCGTAGGTTTAAGAATGAGTTGAAGTGATTTATTTTGTTTTTTCGCGGAAACAAGGCTAGATATGCAGAAAATATAAGTAACTAAAAACTTATATTTTTAGTTGCTCAATCCGAAAAAATAAAAATTTACGAAAAAAAAGTCAGTGGCGTACTTTTATTACAATATTGTTAGCTGTGGTGCCCACTGAAACGCCACTGGCCCTAATAATTTCAATCTAGTTGGGGCTAAATGAGCACCTTATTAGTTTGAATGAATATACCAAATTTCAACCAAATCGGTTCTAGGATATTTATGATATTTTATAATTACCGTTTATTTTTTTTAAATTTCAATGCCCTGTATCTCAGAAACGAAGCAAATCCGGACATATGTTCATACGAACTGTTCTTCTTCAAATGACCTAACGAGCTAGGAACCGTAAATAGAAAACACCCCGTATATCACACACTTTTCGGCTCACCTGTCAGGTACTTGTGCTACAGTGAATGAACAAAATCGTATAAAAATTTCAAGCTTACAGCAATACGTTTTTTTTTTTTAATTTCATCTACACTTTCAAAAATACAGGGGTTGGTGACATGCAGGGCTGAGGCGTGTCAGGAGTTGGTTACCGTACTTAGCATGTTATGACTCATCACTATAAGAATTTCTAGACTTACAGACATACCGTTACTAGGGGGGTTCACTAGCTCTTGGTCTATAGGGAGTTTTAATGACTTTAATCGCCTTCCTCATTTCAGACTGGGTTGTGGATGATCGCGGTTGTCGAACGCCAGATGGAGGGGTAGGTAACTGCATAATCGTGAATCAATGCCAGCCCATAACTAACTTCCTGACGAATGCTACGAAACCAATTTCTTCGAAAGTGAGGGAAACACTGAGAAGCTACCTTTGTAGCTACAAATCTAACCTCATCTGGGTTTGTTGCCCAGAACAGCCCATCATCATAGTCGATGAAGTTACATCCGCCCCTACCATAGTCGATGAAGTTACATCCGCCCCTACCATAGTCGATGAAGTTACATCCACCCCTCTAACTGACAATCCTATGCCACCGGATGTCAGCCAGCACAAAAATCTGAAGTTATTGCCAGAAGAATGCGGACCGATAGATAGTGGTGACAAAATAAGGAACGGTGATAACGCCTTGCTCAACGAGTTTCCTTGGATGGCGCTTCTATCTTATAAAACAGGTGAGTTGACTGAGGTTACATAAAACATAAGATCATTCAAAATATTTTGTAATATTGTATCGGGATGTTCAACCTATCGACACTCTTAGTTATTAATTTGAGAACAAGTTGTACAATTGATCAATGTTCGTAATAGGCCAAGCTGTAGATAAAAATAAGAGGCTTCTTTCACACAAAATAAAAGACGCTTCTCGATTCTGCCACAAACGCATTTTCAAGCGTTTGGAGCAACTTTCAGAGACATTTTCAACACATTTCCCATCTTTAAGGTAAAGATCACAATTATACAACTTATAGATATTAATATCTTCTTCCATACACCTTCAACACAATTTTAATATGATGATTTCCCTTAAATCGGCACATCTTGCAAGATGTGCCCTTAAATTTTTTAAAACGCGATTGTACAAAAACTACACATCGGACAGAAAACATCTTCCACACAGTTAAACCACATGTTATTATGTTTCCTCAATATTGTTTGTTCAGCTTCAAATTTATAATACAAATTATGAATTTTTGAAAAATGGTCTCTTTTTAGAAGTTTTACCGGATTTTCTCAGTAGGAAATGCACCGATCCTGTCGCTTAAAAAACTATTTTGTAGGTTTTATAATTCTTTACAAAAGTTCCAGTTGCTGTAAAACGGTTGCTTCAATACTTTTCAACAATTAAACTTCCCTCGTGAAGGTGATCACCTGGTGATTGAAACACGTGTCGACGTGTTAAAAATAGTAGTTTGGTGTTGTGATAAAACTCCAGAATATTCATTACTACATGAAAGATTCCATAAAATGATTGTAAAGTTTATGCGCTCAGAAGTGTTTTGGCAAAATATTTACATTTTGATAAGTATACTTTCTCTACTATGTCGACTTAATCTTGTGAATTTCATAACTCTTTCATATTTGAAGGCATTACGACCCACACGTACTATTTTTAGAGGATAGACACGAAGTGTTCCCGTTTCAACATGTGTCCCATTCTCCAGTTGCGAACAATATGTTTCCAAGAAGATTTCAAAAGACGGAAAACACCCACGTCGAAAGGCTGAAGGACATGATTCTAATTTGGAAATAGCGCGGCCAATTCTATCCCATTTTCCACGCATTGGTGAATGCGAACTATGCCCGACAACGAACAAGAAGACTATGTTAATTTTAGTTCCAATCATGAATATATTGGCATCCGTAAAAACTTTTTTCTACTAGCGTGCGGAAAAATCCACTTTTCCGCACTCATTTTAGTTTTGAAAGAGTCACTTTTCCGCACTAGTGCGGAAAAGTTGTTTAGTTTTTGCGGATTATAATGACATTTAAATATTGCGTCGCAGAAGGTTAAAATAGAAAGCTTACCAAGTATGGTTGTATAGTTTAATATATATTTAATAATAAATGTTCTTTGTTAATTTTTGGGTGTTTTTTCCGCTAGTAAAAAAATAGTGTACCTAACACGAGCGTAAATTGTCTTTTCCGCACGCGATTGCAGAATGGCAGAACGACGCGTTAGCGGAGTTCGGCCAGAAATCGCAAAAGTATCACTTTCCGCACTTGTTAGGTAAACTACTATTCGCAGTCATCCATACACTTTCTGAGTGACCAACTGCCCTATCAGCCGGCATGTTTCCTATTATATGGTTGGGTACTCTTTGGTAAACATAACTTTCGAGAGTGCCAACATCCAAAATGCCCTTCACATGTCCACTAATTTATTTTGTTTCAGCGAAAGGTCCAGATTTCAAGTGCGGTGGAACCGTTATAAATGAGAAGTACATACTTACAGCAGCACACTGTATTGCAAATTTGACTGCGCCATTGTAAGTATTTTAGACTACTAGGTATAAACAAAACCAAACCGACCAAAACTAAGGATATGTTCCAAAAGTAACCAGTTGCTAACCGCTACTAACCAGAAATTTGACAGCGGTTATCTGAAAAATTTATAATTACTAGTTACTTTCGGAACACTATGGTGATTGTGTTGTGATTACTGATTGGTGTCTGGTGAGAAAAAATTACATTTGACAGCACAACGCATAAATACATGAGGCAGCCATTACTGTCCAGCGTTCCCAATTCTTCCTGGCAAAAACCACAAAAGCACATATCTTCAGTCAGTTCAAGATCTTATTAAGAAATATCGCAATTAATGATAGGTATATACAGTTAAAAGAAAAAGTACCATATAGTGAATTACTACAACAGCAATCCATAAATTTGTGGAAAGATAGGAGATGGGACAATCACAATTCACAATCAGTCTCATCTCATCTCAAAATCTCAAATAAAACAATAAAATGAACAGTTTTATGTTTTACGGTTGTCAGTTGTCACTTTTGTCAATCTCACCGCAAAGGAAGTGTTGGTTAGTAAATTGACGTTTGGTTCACCAGCTTTCAGGCAACCGTGTTTCAAATATCATCACTTTTTCAGGATCACCAAACTAGCGGTGATTTTCGGAACACCAAACCGCATTTTCGGTGACTTTTGGAACATATCCTAAATTTCAATTGGTTTCGTGCACATATGACAGACCCTGGAGGTGAAACAAACTCAATCGTAGGAAAAGAAAAAGAAATAACCTCACTTTTCCATTTCTTTTCCTTTGCTGTTCTCTTATTCTGAAACAATTTGTGAACATTTATGATTTTTTGACTAAAAAGTGATTGCATTTTTATTGAAAGACACTAAAAAACGTTTCAGGATAAATTAAGCGGAAAAGTGGAGTTAGGAAGGTTGTCAGATATCTTAGGTTTTAAGTTGTTTTATCTCCAGGGTCTGCCAATTGTGCACGAAACCAATGAAAACAATGTATACAAAGTCATCGTTTTTCACTGTGCATGGAGAGTTTCTGTAGCGTTGTTAGTATTGACGATTATCAGAACTGAAATAGTAATAACTTATTTCATCTTCAGTAACAATTTATCTGCCGACATGTTTATTTCCTTCTGTTTTCTTCTACTTCAGTTTAAGGAAGTCTGTTTCATATCCATGAAGGTATTAAATATTACTACTGTTACCAACTCAATAGATCTTTAAACGAAGAGCGGTTTGAAAACAGAAAATTCGATAACAATCTCAATTTATAGCAATGAAAATTCGTTATTCTAGGTTAGGAGTGAGGTTGGGAGAATACGACATATTATCGAAAAGAGACTGTGTTACAAATAGAGACGGTAGTGAAAAATGTCTAGGACCAGTTCAAGATATAGCGATCGAAGAAATCATACCACACCCAAAGTACCAACTGGATGTAATTCAAAACGATATTGGTCTTTTGAGGTTATCTGGAATAAACCTGACTGCTGGTTAGTATTATTTCATTCAAATGAGCCTTAAAATCATCTAAGTGATTATAAGAATTGAATTGATTAATGGGTTATAATTTGAACAGTCTCCAAAATTGAAACAGTTCAGGTGCGACAAAAAACTAAAACGTTGTTAACCAAAATAGTATAGAAAAGGAAATAGCAAAATCTGCGTTAGGTATTTTCCTAGACATTGCCAATGCATTTGAAGCCTTAGACCATGATTAATTGTTATTTGGAACTTTGAAAAATATGTGTTGTGAGGAACGTGTCCACGAGCTTTTCGAAAGTAATATTTCAAGCAACCAACAGACTATAAAAATCCATACTGATATCAGTAATGCTGAAGGAGTTGAATGCGGAGTGCCTCAATGTACCGTAAGAGGCCCATTATTATTTATAATCTACATAAATATATCATTCAATAAAAATAATATTACAAAAATCTGCAGTGCTAGTTACCTGTAAAAATTAATAAATATTCTAACTACCTGTGGATGTATAAAACAAATTATAATTATTGAGTGATTGAATATATACCTAATTAATTTTGAATAATGAAAGTTGATGCTGTCACTACAATATTTATTCATCCAAAACACTGTTAATCAAACAGGTTATAAGCCCAGTACAAAACTGAGTTGGATGAAGTGAGTTCGATGCGAGCTTGTGTTTTAAAAAACAAAACAAATAATAATAATTTCGATGTCATTGATATTTGAAGTCAATACACAGGGCCATCGTTCACTTATTAGAGGCCATGGGCACATTAGGATAATGGGACCCCTATGACCATAATAAATCACTATTTTGTTAAAATAGACAAATCACGTAGATATGCAAAGTTTAAGATTTATTTTTATTTCTTTACAGTTATATTAGATATGATGAATTTTCTTGAAGTAAATTACTATGGTGAAAGGCAATTGAAATTATTATTTAATCATCATATGTGAAATTTATTATGTACTTCCTAGAGTGCTTCAATCGCTATTACCATTTTGTAGGAAATGTGCATGTCACTAAAATATCTAAGTGTTTATAATATATCACCCTGGTGGAGGCAAGCGACCCCATAGACCAGGGTCGTCTTTTTCAACAAGACGATGTCAAATAAAAATTGTGAAAATTCAACAAATAACTTAAAAATATTTATAGGAATGAAATTTAATGAGATTAGAATTAATATTAGACTATTTGAATTGGGTGAATATCATGATAATGCAGCATTATTACACAAAAAATAGCAATATATAAAGAGAAATAATTATATGACGAAAATGTATAGTATATGTCTCGTCTAAACCGTAGACAAGTAAAATAGCTATTTCACCGACAACCAAACAAACCCAGAGTTAATACAAGCAAACACAATTAAAATTATTAAGTTAATTCAAACTTCGCGCTTCGCTTTTTGTTTTTTTTTTTCGCTTTATTTGAATGACGCGATTCATTACCATAAAGTCAAAAAATAAAAATAATTCACTAGTGATTCTTTTGAAACAGTTGAATTTAAAGGAATATAATTATATTATATAGGTACAGTTTTATATATTGAAATTTATTAAACATGCTGCATTCGGTGAGGGGACATCCATTAATTACTCGAGACAATTTTGGCAATTTCTCCCCCCTTAGTGAGATTTCGTGAGATTTTGCTCGACCCCCTCCACCTTCCCTAATCTCACGTAATGTGAATGAGTTAATCTGTGCTCGATTGCATTAGAATAATAAAGAAAAAATTCTTATAATAGACTAGTAGATTTTGGTGCCAAATTATTTTTTACTTACAAATTTTACACTCTTTCCTGCGGAAAAAAATCCCCCACGTGAGATTCAGTGAGGTTCCGCTCGACCCTCTCCCCCTCCTAAACGCCTCAGGTAATTAATGGATGCCCCCTAAGCCTGATTATTTTCAGGAGAGAGTAGAGTAGCTATCGGTTGTCTTTTGGTGATGAAGCAGGGACTAGGGGACCCCAATCCATCGCGGAGCCTGATGGGCATATGCCCAGTGTGCCCAGTCTGCCACTACATTTGCTTTTTCGAATAATGCATAGACCAATATTGACTCATGTACGATAGCTTTATTGTATACATAGAGTTTTGGATATATGATAGTTGAAGGGGAATTGAAAAGCTTACCGCTGCTATGAAATTTTGTCGAAACGCAAAAAAATTATGGTATTTGGAGGGTGGTTAACTATGTTTTTGAAAAGTTATTGTTGCGTCTTCGGGTTCAAAAATAAGTGTACTCTGGTATGAACTCGCCTTTATTATTCAAACTTTACTTGACAACACTGTAATACAAGTCACTGTCAAAATACTTGTATCCAAGGTAACTCAAGGTAACTTTCTAACTAACTTACTTCATCTAACAAATGCATTGCTTTTATATACAAATAAAGTTCTAGAAAACTTAAGAAATCAATAGAACACAAATAGAATGTTCGACGATTGATCCAGAACAAAAGTTAGTGCTTCTAGATTTTTCCATCTAATTCATCGAACGATCTCGAACAATTCGAGAAGTCTTTATCAAATTTCAGGTCTGTAACATTATAATGGATAACTAGAGGATTCGAAGTTTACTGAAATCCAAATGAGCTCCTATAATTTGGAATTCAACAAGAGCAGTCTGAGACGTATAATATTCTAATGATATATCAATTTCAGATAATGTTAAACCCATCTGTTTACCTGTGGACGAAGAATTAGCCAACGCCGAATTCAGATCTGCTACTGTTACTGGCTGGGGATATACTGGTTCCGATAATGGTTGGTAACTAAAAACTTTTGGAATTCACCCCACGCATCAAACTGTTCACCTCCCATTTTATATTGGTCCCACAACTGAACCCATCTAGTTTTTCAAGTATTCCTGGACACAGTTGTCATGGATGTCACGCAGAGAGCTTTATTCCTTGTGATTGGTCACATGGTGAATTGAACTGAAACCACGAATGTGCAGTTGGCTTCCGTTGTGGGATTCGCTTGCCAAGTGTAACGCATCCTTGAACTTGTACCAACTAGTCCAAAAAACGTGTTTAGAGTTACATATCTTGCTGAGGGCTGTGTCCAATAGACCTACCATTATATATTCCATGTGTTCGATGACACTGCCAACAGATGAAAAACATTTCATAACAACCATACAATTGAACTTCTTCAACAACAAAGTTATAATGCTTGATCTTGCTTAAGAACTCCATATTTGGTTCAGATTTGAAGGTGGTGTTGATATTTACTTTAAGATCGACCTATCAAGCAAATGGGGAGAGAGTTTGGAGCCGACTTTGACGCGATGTGGTTTGAACTGGCTGATGATACTATACAGACCAAAGTCCTCTGCTAACTTTACTTATCTCCTGAGGAACCATCCTTTAGCGACCTTTTCGAGTTTTCATCATTCAAATTATACCTTTCCAGCATAACCATGCAAGAGTTGCAGTCCTCATAATGGGAGATTTCATTGTACCCTACTCTACCTGGCTCAAATTAAAAACTGGGCAGGTCGCTAGGCTGAAGCTTTTGCTATCAAGTATGGTCTAGAGCAACTGAATGAGTATAAAAGTTCGTGTTCGGCTTCAAACTCTTCGTGTTAGCGTCATACGCTAGTTTGAGAGTGAAGACAAACACTATATTCGAATCTGAACCAAGAATGGACTTCGTAACAGTACAAAGAAAGCATTTGTGGACCTTGTTGGTGGAAGAGTTCACTTGTGTTTGTGTTAGATCCAGAATATCAGGTTTTTTCGCCTGTAGGTGATGGTGGACATCATGGACATTCTTGTTGAGTCCACGGATGTTACAAAAGTGAATCTTCGAAGGACCCCGTCACATTTACTACGTAAAATGGCTTTCGGCTAATTTTGCTCCAATTTTGATATATTGTAGATTCTGTCTGGCATCCTCATTACGTAGTCTGATTTACATATGAGCAGTTTTCAAGCTACAGAGGGTGCCAAAAAATCGATTTTTGCGATTTTGGGCATTTGCATCGATTTGATTTATGTGCTCTAATTTTAGGCTATTGCCGATTTTTTTCATTCAAATCCTGGCTTCTGCTTGCTTAACCGGTAAGATAAAAGAACCCCACCTTCAAAAAATCACAAAGGGTGTTGCATTACAGAATGGCGAAGGCAATGTTTATAGGAATAGATAAATATCAATACCATAATCGTTTTGATTTTCACTCAATCCGTTAAAACTAGAAAACAAATGCCTAGAATTTGCCAATTTTCTTAGAAAGTATGGGTCTTAATCAATTACATGATATATATATATATATATATATATATATATATATATATATATATATAGTTGTATAAAGGGTGACAATTTAAATGCTTTCAAATGCTATGTCTCGTAAATAAAATTATATTTTCATTAGGCATTGTCTATAAGATATGAAAGTTAAACTGAAATAATTCATGGGACAATCCTCATCATCACCCTCTTATTTCCAGCTACCCCAGCACCCCCTGATTTTAACCACCCGCATTCCCGCATTCAAGTTCTTTCAATAGAAATCTCTACTTGTGATACCTCATTGACTACCTGGTAAAAATAGAGTCATCAAACAAGTAATTAAATATTGTTTTTGTGAGCACCTATTCGTATGGGAATGGAATAAAAAAAACGCATCATCAATATTTATTTTTTTTACCTGAATAGGTATTATCAAATTATAAGTAGATAGTTTCTTATAGAAAAAATATGGAATAAATAAACTCCTAAAACTGCAAAACAGTGGTTTTTACATTCTATATTCAATTATTAGCATCTTCAGTTTCCAAAATAAAATATTGATAAAAAAAATTAAAAATAATATACTTATTTATTTTATTTTTGAAACTAATGATGCTGATAATTATATATAAAATGTAAAAACCACTGTTTTGCAGGTTTCGTAAGTTCATTCATTTGATATATTTTCTGTAACTAACTACTTAGACTTTGAAAGTATCTATTCACGTAAATAAAATATTGATTGCTATAATGCACTCTTTGTGAGATATTATTTTTTATGCGAATGGAGAAGCTCATAAGCTACAACTTAGATTCGATAAATTTATTTCTAAGACAGTTCGATTTCGAATTGGGACCCCAAAATCAAATCGATGCATAATATCCATAATTGCAAAAATCTATTTTTTGACACCCTGTAGCTCTAAAACTGGTCATAGGTCGATACACTTTGCCCAGAAATCCGAATGGAAAGGTTTTTTTGCTTCATCATCATACCTATTAAAATAAGAGGTGAAAATTGAAGGGAAAAAGAAAAGAGTAACCGGAAGTTATCGACCAAATAATGAACAATGGAATAATTTATTTCACAGCACCTGATGAAGTCGTTATGGTGTTATTCCACCAGGCGATGGTGAAGACCACCTATGGTTATCCTTTTAGTCGCCTCTCAGGATTAACCATGGGGCTAATCTTAGTCCGACCACGTACAGAATAAATGATGATGAATGAATATAGAATAAAGAGAGAATAAATAATATTTTATCCTATGACACTGCTCAACAGCGTGTTATTGCATAGTGTAATTTAATTTCGATTCCAATTCAATTTACGGTTGGATACTTGGATATATATTGATTAGAGTAACTGGTAGTTCCTTTGTCGGAACAATTTGTCATAACTGATCAAACGGCAACATTACTTTTTCAGGCACTACCATACTCCAGAAAGTAGATCTTCCAATGGTTAGTCAAGAAGAATGCTCCAACATCTACAAAAACGAAGCCAGGTCTTCGATAACGAAGAGAAATCTTTGTGCCGGTGGTCGTGATGCGAAAGATTCCTGTCAAGGTGACAGTGGAGGTCCTCTCCAGGCAGCAGCCTTCCTGAACGACGCTCCCAGATACATACAACACGGAATTGTCTCGTATGGCCACGTAAATTGTGGAGAAGCGGGATACCCAGCAGTATACACCAGAGTTTCGTACTATATGGACTGGATTTTGAATTCAATGAGACCTTAACGCAAATTTCAACATCAGTCAGGAGGTTTTCGTTTATGAACTGTCGTCTTCACTTAGCGAATAAACTGTTTGAGAAGCTCGTTGTGGCCTTTGCTAATTTAATGAATCATTATTATTATTATTACCAATTGTATCGATCCACAAAACAGGTCATTAGGATATTTTTGGATTGACGTGGCCGGTACTTGATGGAAATCCATAGTTATGATACTAAGGTAAAACACCATTGAAATTTCCACAAAATTTATTGTCTTTGCGACATGTTTCGATACACAGTATCTTTTTCAAGCGAATGTAGTACATTAAATTATTCTTCATTGAAAAATACTCAAATACGTTTCTCATCAATTAACATAATTAGGGACTACCTATAATTATCGCTAATACCTAGACTCATACAACTTATAAAATTGACCGTAACAATGAACCTACCTGGAAATCTCAAAACATAGCTACTACTTAATTGAATAAATTTAAGAAAGGGGAACCTGCATCCGTATTGATTATAGGATATATGAAATAGTATTGTCTCATTTCCACTACGACTTTTATTTGTTATGACTGGTTTCGGTTTATTAAACGATTATCAAGTACGCTCATAGCTCATCAAGCTTATAAAGTAAGCTAACTTACTTTATAATGTTTTAATATTCCGAAACTGGTCGTAACAAATAAAAAATGTAGTGGAAATTATACAGTAGTTATTTATGCACCAAGGACGAAAAAATGTGTATTATAGTCGCGCCTGCAAGTTGATAGCTGAGGCGCAGCCGAGGCTAGCAAGCAGGCGAGACAATAGACAGTGTTTCGCCTACTAATTTTCGATTTTAGAATCAATAATCGACTATTTCGCTGTGGTCACTATGCCGTATCATAGTGACCACAGCGGACGAAAAGTGTTTGCGGACGAAAAGTGTCTGCGGACGAAAAATACTTGCCTTAAAAAATTGTCGATTTTTCTTCCGGAATTGAGTACGTAAATAGTTATATATGGACCAAGAAGGAAAAACTGTCTATCATAGTCGAACCTGAAAATTGATAGCCGAGGCTAGCAAGGAGGCGAGACAAAAGATAGTTTTTTGCCGAGGTGCAGATTACATTTTTTCGTCGACTTCTACATACCTTTATGAAAGTAAGCACTTACTGTTTACTGGCCTCAGGTATGTCCCACTCTTCGATCTACAAACTCTATCATAATTTTTATAAATATGAAAAAGATGTATTTGAAGTGTAACAACTCTCTATATCAATTATACTACAAAATTAAATCAATCCGGAAGATGAATATTGAACGTACAGTTTGTGCAATTAATGATATTAATTCCTGATGTCGAAGAAAATGCAAGAGACGTTTTTATGAACAAAATGTATTTGAAGTGTAACAACTCTCTATATCAATTATACTACAAAATTAAATCAATCTGGAAGAAGAATATTGAACGTACAGTTTGTGTAATTATTGAACGTACAGTTTGTGCAATTATTGATATTTATTCCTGCTATGGAAGAAAATGCAAGAGACAAGTTTTGATTTTGGGTACTTGTTGATGCTACTTCAGATGCAGGTACTCCAACAACACCATTTCCAAAACTTCTCTCCTGGAGTGCTTTACCTGTTAAAATGCATTTTTGATGCGTTAATTTTATTGGGAATAGAATCCTCAACGTTCCTACGAGTAAATCCAACCAATTCACGCAGCTCCGGAGGAGTGTTACTGATATCCATATCGCTATCACTATCCATTCTTGATTATTATGAGCACTAATATTCACAATACGGTCTTATTCACACGTAAAATCTAGCGGATTTCCAAAGACATTATAACAGTATGGACTGAGGAAAGAGACAATTGAGGACAGGACAGAGTAAGAACAAGGATGGAGTAATTATGGGAAAATGTCTATAATCCCGGCTGCGAGAATGTGATTAAGATCCCGAACGCCGTTCGATAGTGTCCAAAAATAGTTGCAAACTCGACCGACGGGTCAATTCTGTTTTTCTTCAGTAAAATTGTTACCATAGCAAGACAATTTTCACAGCAAAATATATCCCAATTTTGTAGAATGCAAATGACAGTTATTGTCACAGGCGCCTATGTATTAATTGAAACGTGGTTTTACGAAAATGACTCAATCGCCGCTCTCGTACCGTGTCGTATCATAGTGACCACAGTGGACGAAAAGTGTTTGCGGAAATTAGTACGTAAAATGTCACTTTTGGTAGAGGTCGGCGAAAAATGTAATTTTTTGTAGAGGTCAACGAAAAAAGTTATTTTCTCTATTCTTTATATTAACAAGTTGCATTCGTATTATTTTCGAAAAATACTTTTATGTAGAAGTAGTTATTTTCTGACAGATATTTTCCCTAAATTTTCAACTTCGTCGAAATTGTTCATTTAATTTATTTGAAACTTTCTGGAACACTTTTTTGCTTTTGAGTGTTAGGTGTAATTGTTCATTGGGCGGGATAGGATAACTGGAATGTTGTCTGAACTATCCTTGTACGGACGAATGGGAAGCAAACTGTGAAAAATGCCATGCCTGCAGGTGGTCATTCCCAACTCAAGGTGAGAACTCTGTTGGCAATTTTCTTCTGTTTTGTCTATTTTTTGAATCATTAAAAAAATAGTAGACAAAATTCAAATGGCTCCTTTCTCGCACCATTAGAAATTGTTTTAACGTACTCTTCCGAGAATTCCGAGCAACCAAATAGCATTGATCTGAACCCGGATAAGTCAGCTGCTGTTGTCTTTGGTATAAAGACAAAAACCGACAAAGGGTCATAGACAATATATCTTTGAAGGTGGAGCAACATATTATCAAATTCGAATATGAAATAAAAAATTTAGGTTAGGTTAGGTTATGAAAATAGACAATAATATTGAATTTAAAAATAATATTGGTCTCATTCGAAAATCTTACGGTATCATGAGAAATGTATACTCAAATAGACATTATTTGAACAGAAAAATAAAATCGAATCTCTACGATACCCTAATATTATCATTGTTCAACTACTGTGATGTTGTCTATGGCCCTTGTCTTGATCTCATAACATCATCTCTCTCGGATACAGAAAGTTCAGAACTCATGTATCAGAATGATATTTGGACTACCATACTGAACCCACGTCACACAATATATAAATGAAATTGGTTGAGATCTTCATTTGGCATGCTTCCTCAACATCCTTTTCATTTTGTCTTTTCACATATTTTCGTACTTTATTATTATGTAAGTATAATGTTATACCTCTAAAACTGCACTATTATTTACGTTAAATGATTATTTATCTCGAATGTTACATTTCCATTTGTGCTTGCACTTGGTTGAGTGGAAGAATAGCTCTGCTAAACTCCGCCAAGTAAAATAAAAACAATTTATTATTATTATTATTATTGCCGTTTCACGTCACAATCAACCCGATCAGAATACGCTCTTTGGCTGATTGGGCTCGGGAGAGTACGTCACAAAGAGCGCCAATATTAGTAGCTTCGAAATTTGCTGATTTTCAGAATCGAATGGAAACGGCTGTAATAGAAATTTGACTCCAAACATATTTTCTGGGCTCAGTTACAGGGAGTCTCACGACGATTAAGATAGAGAATATCTCGGAACTCGAAAATAGTGGAGAATTTTAATTTCGGGGTTTCAATCTTGATGAAATATGGTTGAACTGAAAATTCTAGGAATGAATACGTTTGCTATATGAAGAAAATAGGCGATCAGTGGCCTCTTTGTCGAAGGAAAATATGAGAATTTGAAGAATATTAGGGTTTGACGTGGGATCAATTTTTCCTGTCAATGATAGTATCTTATTTTTCCATTTTTATTCAATATCACTGGAGTTTCAAACTTGTTGGTTAAAAGGTTAGATAAAAAATTTAAAAAATTTACTTTATTTAAAAAATCACATAGACATTATCGATATCACAGACATCTTCTTTCTGGACCTGTCTTGAACTGTTTTTTCCCTTCCGCTCTCTGGAGAATCCCATGGCTGAATTTCACCCGATGCGAAAAGAATGTAGAATATGTTTGGAAGTGTATACAATATGGCTGCTATCAGGAAAATTATCCTCCATTGTGATTTATCAGTCTGAAAATGAATGAAGCAAATATAAAAATCATCCCACTATGTAAGAGGCAATTTCGCCTGGAAAATATTTTGGTACACCTAGTTATAATAACGATTACCTATTATTTTTATCTTCTGGTTCATACGGAAAAAAATGAGTCTACTAGTAACAAGTCGAGAGCTGGTAATGAAATGGAAGATCTTCCATATTATTTCAATATGATTTGAAGAAAGTATATTATTGATTCGAAGTGAATTTCAAATAGGTGAAGGTGAATTTAATTTCAAAATGATTAACTAGACGCCGTTGATAGAGTGTTGAAAGAAATAGTGAGAGACAAAGCCAAGGAAACTTAAATCGTACCTAGGTGGTCAACACCATACTGGTATTCCTCGTTTCTTGAGCTTCGTGTAGAAAAACCTTCAATTTTACCACGAAATCAAACTCTCCTTTTAGGAATCCTCACCCACTTTGGAAAAAATTATCCCTAGTAGAGACGAGGTGTTCCAGATAAAACCATACTAATAATGGTAGAATCTATAAGTGGAACAACCCTAAAACAATATACTGGTACATTCGAAAAATGGTGACAGTTTTGCAAACGAAGTAATATAAATACTGACCAATCAAATGTTGGAAACGTTATTTCCTTTCTCAATGACTTGTTTTTGCAGAAAGCATCGTATACTACGTTAAATGGCCATCGATCGGCGTTATCACTGATTCAAAATTACCATGACGGAGATTAAGCCTCAAAAACGAGATTTCTTAAGGATGTTTACAGGGTGAAGCCTTGTATTCGGAAATATGAAACGACTTGGACCCTAAACTAGTTTTAGATTAAGTATCATTGGAAATTCTGACAAAAAAACTGGTATTTCCATTACTATTCTGTATTGGTCTTGTCTTGGTCTAGATAGAAGCCCAGGCCCAAGACCGAGACCAAGACTTTCATGACCAAGGCCAAGACTTTCTGTCAATAATCTCAGTATTAAGAAAAATCCGATGAAAAATGTTATGGCATTTTATTTCAATTACTTATTTTTCATATGGTAGGTTTTTAATTTTCGTTCACTCAAAGTCGAAAATATATTTTTCATATTCATTATTGCAGTATATATTGTACAATATTTTACCTACCATCAATAATTCTCAATATCCACTGAAAGATACTCAACAATCTTCAAAATAGTGATCTTATAGAGGGAGAGCCAGCAACATTTTTCAAGTTGTCATTTCAAAAGCTCAAATTTGACATTAAGTCAATTTCAATAAATTCACCATAAACTTTAATCATGTTTATGTGCCAGTGTCGTAATGGAGTAACAGTGTCGTAATAAAGTTCCAGTGTCGTAATGAAGCTTCATGTTTATGTTCTAGTGTCGAAATGAAGTAACAATGTCGTAATGAAGTTCCCGAGAAGTAATGAACCTTCATGTTGAAGTTCCAGTGTCGTAATGGAGTAACAGTGTCGTAATGGAGTTCCAGTGTCGTAATGAACGTGCATATTCATGTTCCAGTGTCGTAATGGAGTAACAATGTCGTAATGAACCTTCATGTTCATGTTCAAATGTCGTAATGGTGTAACAGTGTCGTAATGGTGTAACAGTGTCGTAATGATGTAACAGTGTCGTAATGAACCTTCTTATTTATGTTCCAGTGTCGTAATGGAGTAAGAGTGTCGTAATGGAGTTCAAGTGTCGTAATGAACCTTCATGTTTATGTTCCAGAGTCTTAATGGAGTAACAGTGTCGTAATGAAGTTCCAGAGTCATAATGGAGTAACAGTGTCGTAATTAAGTTCAAGTGTCTTAATGAACTTTCATGTTTATGTTCCATTGTCGTAATGGAGTAAAAGTGTCGTAATGAAGTTTCATTTTCCTACTGAACCTCATTACGAAACTCATATCAGTATCATTATGTTTGATATTACATATTAGTGGTAGGTAAACATTATTACATACTCACCTCATGAGTTACTACGATTTGCACCAAAATTGGTCCAAATATCGATATGAAATTAGTCGAGCTGTTGCAGAGCCCCATAATGATTCCTCCGAAATTTGGAGATAGATCTAAATTATTCACAAGATATCCACTAGTTCCTGCTGATTGAATGCCTACAGCTGTGATGAGCATAAATATTGATAAAGTAGTGGCATCATCTGGTACGAAACCAAGAGTTGTTAGTGCCATTGCCGGGCTCAGGGTTGCTGAAAGAAGATCGTGAAATTATAAAATGTTCCTACATAATTCAAAACGTCATCAGTGCTTGAAACACACGTGAACTAATGATTTGTCATGCACAGGGTGTTAGTAGAGCGACGTGAAGAATTTAATAGCCCATACTTGAGGTCATTTGAAACAATTTTTGAGTATGCCTTCTTGGATCGTCTATTGAATTTTATGAATGCCCACAATATTTTGAGTCCCATGCAACATGGATTTCGTGAGGGTAAATCTATTGCTTTGATGAGTTTTTTAACCGAATTAGTAGATACGATCGATACTGGCGAGTGTCCCGCTGCTATATTATGTGGCCTGAGCAAGGCATTCGACTGCGTCAGCCATGTGAAGCTATTGAATATCCTAGAATCGTGTGGTGTGAGAGAAATCTGGAATAAATTGGTCTCTTCTTTTCTCAATAATTGCCGTCAATATGTGTCTCTCAAGAACCGGATAATTCACCGAAATAAAGTAAAATAAAGAAAAGATCCTTTCATTTCTGTAAAATTTCAATAATTTTATTACTACCCTTAGAAAGGGTTATTGACCCTCTGAAGAACTGGACCTTCTACTAATTACAGTAACAACTTTTACCGTTTTGAAATAAAGTTGTTGAGGAACGACCCTTTTGTTTCTGTGAAATATTAATAATTTTATTGCTACCTTCGGGTTATTGGTCCTTACTTTTATAATTCTATTAGGTTCGCAACCCTAATTTTCAGTAATGAATGGTTGTATTGTATGAAATTCATACAATTTTCTTACAATACAACCAAAGTAAGATTTTGACCGTCGGGGAATAATCCAGTCGGTGAACTGTTGTCGGGGAATATTCCCCGTCGGAGAATTATCCTCTAGGGGAATCATCCAGTCTGTGAACTGTTGTCGGTTAATTGCTCCAGATTTTAGGTATCGAAGGTTACAAGTTGCAACTAGTGTCGATCTCCCAAGAGATCACATTTCATTTTGACTCGGTATAATGGCGATGATTTTGTTCAGTTTTGAGAGAAGTAATAATAATAATTTCTGAATTGTCAATGAATGTCAAATTTCTACAAAAGCTAATGTTTCGAAGGTTCTTTTACTCGTATTATTTTGAAAATATGACATTTAGAAACATACTTATTTGTTAAGAGTGTAATAGAGATTCACCTCGACACCCATGACTCGAATATATGCCAATAATCGCCATTATACAGGGTCAAAATCAAACGTGATCGCTTGGGAGATCTGCACTAGTTGCAACTTTTGACCTTCGATACCTAAAAAACTGTCCATTTTTAGGTCTAGGGCCAATGGAGACTTTTGATCAGAAGGGTATAAACGACAACATATATCCAAATTTCAGCAAATTCGACAGGGATTTCCCATTTGATTTGTGCGGAGTTCTTTTCCCAAATCGACCCATATTGTGTTAACAAAACTGAACAATCATAGCTGACAAGATAAAAAGTGACAGTGGCTTATTACACAAAGTCAGGTGTTGAGGAACAGGCATTTTTATCGCGATAAAAAATGATGCACCTTTTTATCGCTGTGAAACTGAGTCAGATGTTATCTCCAAATGGGTTTCATTGTACAGGAGTTGATTTATCTGTTCAAATAAAACAATTTCATTGTTTATTTATATTAACAATATAGACCAACCAATATAAATTTTTTGTGGAAATTAATTCTAATAGTAAGCGACTTGCGCCATGACTTCGGGGATACTTTATAAATAACTAAAATCCAAATTGCAACTCAAAATTTTTTTTGTGCAATTGTTTAAATAATGATTATTAAAAAAAAGGGTCCTTTTTTTGGTTTTTTGTAAATATCTCAAAAGGTACTGGACCATTTCCCGTAATATGACGCATCATGCAAAATATGGCTGTAATTTTTTTAAAACCCGATTGTAGGAAAACTATTGAAGCGACAATTTCCACCTTTCAGGAGCTCAACGTACATGATATTAGCTACCATTTCCCGAAAAATTATTTTTTAATATTGAAAATTGAGGGAGATACGAATTTTTGAAAAAAGGCCTTTTTTCAAGAGTTTTTCCGGCTTTTCTCGGCGAAAAATGGTCGTATCGGGATTTTTCAAAAACCGTTTTGTAGGTTTTTTCATTCTCTACAAACGGTCTTTTATGAGTAAAGTCCAGTACCTTTTGAGATATTTACAAAAAACCAAACAAAGGACCCTTTTTTTTAATAATCATTGTTTAAACAATTGCACAAAAAAAATTTTGAGTTGCAATTTGGATTTTAGTTATTTATAAAGTATCCCCGAAGTCATGGCGCAAGTCGCTTACTATTAGAATTAATTTGCAAAACAGGCTTTATTTTTGTTATATTGGTTTGGACTAATATCATAGTCTCAGGCGACAAAAATTGGTTTTCTTTCTTGATGAATATCTCTAAGTGAAATATGAATTTAATAAATATTGGATTATACTGAAACAAATGACAGATTGTATTTTATTGCAAAGAAAACGTATTATTTGCTAATGTCGATTAAACAAAAGATAATGCACCTTTCTGATGAATTCAGTCGTTCAATATTACTTTTCGTGGATTTAGATGAAGGGTGCGTTAAACGACCTGAGTGTTTTTTGAGATAAAGGACCTCAAAGTTATGGTATCGTATACCTATGACAATATATTTCCTTGCTTAACAACCAATCAGTAGATTTCAAATTTTGAAATTCAGCCAATAGAATCGGAACTACAGTGAAAATATAGCTTGTCGCTGTATTTTCACGGTGATAAACCTGCTTAGTTTTTGTTTCACTATCTGTCAAGTGAAAATTATGATTTAAATTATAAACGTCACATTTATGTGTTTTGACTAGTTATCATTATTTATCAATATAAGCGATCGTTGGGGACAAATGTCCATTGGTATCATAGATGAGGATGTGGAAAAGAGTATTCCGTTGAATACGGCTAGAAGTAAAGCATCAATTAGCAGGTGACGCCATTTTTCTTCATTTCAAATCGATATATTGTCGTCCTAAATATAATTCGTGGTATGATTAAAAACCTATAATTTTTTGGAATATCAATTCGTGGGGTTGCTCCACTCGCTAACGCTCGTTTCGCAATATTCCCCACTCACAAAATAAAATGCCACTTTTAACACTTGTATCATAAATAACTATTTAAAGGCAAGATTTGATTAGAATGTGCTAAAGAGTTAAGAATAATTTCTGCAGCTGTGTAATGTAGGTTATTCTGATGGGAGTTACAGATTTGAAAGTTTGCCGTTTTCCTATACGATCTGAAAATATTAGGCGGTGAGCTCTTGAATATGTAACTCACAGAATAAGCCACATACAGATATGAAAAATTATGTTTTTTCAACTTTTCAGCGCATTTGAAACAAAGCTTGTATCTGAAAAGTTTCTTTATTAATTATTTTATTACGTTAAATTTTTTTCAAGATGATTTTCCAAATGTTGTCATCACAGTTTCTATTGACAAAGACCTACTGTGTTGTAGGACTTTTAACCATCGAAATCAAACAGAAACCACATTGATGTATTTAGAGGATGGAGTAATTTTTGTAAAAATTGGATTTGAACACGGGTTATGCAGATGTGGATAATCGATCATTTAGCGGGGTACGATGAAAGTCGTTTTAGTTATAAGTATGAGTAAAAAGCATTTTATAAAACGAGAAAACTTTTATCTTCGACAAATTCGAATAATGACTCTGAATAATACTCACCCACTGCTGTAGCAATTTTTCTTGTCGAGGTTCTTGTTAAATAGTCATGGTTTATAACATAATCTGATGCGTATGCGAACACAAATCCAAGTATGAAAGAAGTTAAGTAAGGTAATGCTGATAACAATCCATTCTGAAAAAAAAGTAATTCTTGAGTATTTGAACCATAACAATATTTCAAATAAATAATTACCGACTTCATATCGAACCCCATTACTTTATTCATATAGGTCGGCATCTCCGACATCAAAGTTGTATAACCCCAAACGGAACCTATCTGCACACAAAATATAGACCAAACTGGTAGAGAAGAGAAGATTGATTTCCAAGGAGGCTGATGCTGAAAAAAATTAAAATTTCAAACATTATCCAAGATGTAAAATTTAAGAAAACAGGAAACGTTTGAGTTATTTTATTATACAGAGTGAATATCAAATGATGTCAGTAATTTCAGAAGATGGTTCCTTGTCATATTTTATAAAAAAAGTTCACATAAACGTGTGTCCTAACTTGCTTCGTTTCCGAGTAACAGAGGGTCAACTGCGACGCCACTGGAATTGATATTCAAAATCTAATTTTGTGAAAAGAAGCTTTCTGTTAACACTAACAAACACACGGAGTTGAATCAAAATTAGTGAAAAGAATTTTGAGTATTTCATGAAAAACCGAATTTTTATTGAACTTTTGACACCCCGTTAATTGGAATCAAAGCAAGATGGGACACATGTTTATACGAACTTTTTTTCATAAAATGTGATGAGAAATCACCACCTGAAACTTATGACATCATTTTAATTACACCCTGTATATACTTCGGTGAAAATTTTTTATAGATTTTTTCATAAGCCAGAAAATTTAAGCACAGTTGATTGGAGCACAGTTAATCCTTTGTTGATATAACAGAACGCTTCAGATTTCAGAAAGTACAGATTTCTGTAATCATAGACTACACACGTCATTGTAACCCCCACGAAACACGTCAATTTAACGTCATGAAATGTCATTTTGAGGTGTCATTGTGGTCGTGGACGTCTTGGACCAACAGTGACTAAAATAAGACGTCTAAGGACAAAATTCAACTCATTTGTGATACCTGGGATTACACGATTATACAATGAGATTAAATTATATAAATTTACAGCTTTACAAGTTTATACCTCGCTTGTGCCTGTTATACATGACATTTGTCAAAATTTTAAAACTTCAATAAGAAAAAAATCTCATCGGAAACATAAAAAAATTACATGTTAACTCAAAATGGCATGGGTATAGCATACAACTCCTCCATAATTTGGCTAAAGGTAACGTATAATATAGAACAAGAATTGTTAGCTTAGAGCTCATTCCCTAAGGGAATTGACCTCACGTTCTAATACCAAGCACTGAAATGAGCAAATATTGAATAACACAATCCAAAATTTAACAACATAGAAGTCAAGACACTCAACACTGACCTTGCTCCCAACTAGATCTTGGGATTCTTCGATATATTTCCTTTCGACCTCCGATAAACTGTGATGATCTTGAGGACTAGCAGCTCCAAATATTGCATATAGAACAACCCAAGCATACCCCAAACCACCATATAAGTAGAATGCGAATGGCCATCCAAGCGAAGAAGATGAAATATATCCCACCACCGGCATTGTTATTATGGTACCAATTGGAGCGCCTTGATAAAAAAAAAGTTATTTGGAAAAAAAAAGATTTTCTCAGTATCGAAATTATACTCAAGTAGAGAGATCCACAAGATAGTGGCAAAATGGAA
Source organism: Chrysolina haemoptera (assembly GCA_958298965.1). NCBI lineage: Eukaryota > Metazoa > Arthropoda > Insecta > Coleoptera > Chrysomelidae > Chrysolina > Chrysolina haemoptera. The sequence goes on along the minus strand of OY282588.1, from coordinate 9,544,885 downwards.
GTTGCACTGAACCACAGCCGACTTAATCTCCCGCACCGCGGTGAGAAAATCGGCAACACCGCATGGAAGGTAATTTGACGTCCTATCCATTAATTCTTTAATGTGAATTTCTCGGCTTATTCGGAAAACTAGGAAAAAAACATAAGAGAATGAATTTTTAGAGAAAATAACGACGATTAATGTGGTTATTTAATTTTTTCCTTCACAAACTGAAATAGCAATATATTCAATTTCATAGATATGGGAAATCTGTCAAGTTTGGTTTTTCCATGCCCTAAAATTCACAGAATGCGCCATACTACCTGAGTTTGGTACATTCTGTATAATGTACCTGCCAATAACATATTATTTTCAATAGTCAGATTTCAAATGAAAAATCTGAAAAAAATCAGGGATCATCTATGTGGTTTCTGCACTTATCAGAAAAAAAGGTGAGAAAAACCTCTCGAAATGTGAATTTTAGGGCTTGGAAAAACCAATCTTAACAGATTTCCCATGCATATCTATGAAATTGAATATATTGCTATTCCAGTTTGTGATGAAAAAAATTAAATAATCACATTAATCGTCGTTATTTTCTCTGAAAATTAATTCTCTTATGTGTTTTTCCTAGTTTTCCGAAAAAGCCGACAAATTCCACATTAAAGAACTAAGGTGGATTCATGCAACATCACTAAAACTAAAATTAATTTAAGATTTAGATGACTTTTAAATTAAGAATATGGCTGTGTTCAGGCAGCATCAATTTAACGAAATTAAGAAAGTACTAGACATGCGCATATTGTTCCAACTGTCAATTACTGAAACGTCTTAGGGTATTCTTTGATCAGAAAACAAAAGGTGAACCCTAACCTAAGATTATCGTGTTTTGTTGTTTTATCTATTCTGGTCTGAAAATATGGCGTCAAACCTATGCTGAAATTGCGAACAGGACATAACCTCTTCCCTCTTTGAAAGCAATCAGCTGTAAGTAAAGAGACTACGCATGCGCCGTTTCTAATTTAGTGAAGAAATTAAGTTATTAGTTGAAAGTTGGCCATCTTTCTTAGTTTCAATGTTAATTTTAATTGCTTAATTTCTTGCGTGAACACCTCCATTTCATTACATTGTTTTATATTCTTAATTTTAGTTTTAAATTCATTTAAGTTTAGATTTATGCTTGCATGAATCCACCTTTAATGAATAGAACGTCAAATTGCTTTTTTGCGGTCTTGCCGATTTTCTCACCATGGCTCGGGAGATTAAGTCGGCTGTGACTGAACTGTTGTGTTATTTTTATTGTTATTTCTGTCAACCGTCTGCGACCATAAGGTACGTCTTAAGGTACGTTTTCCTCCACAGTCGCATGCGACTTGTTATCACGACTAAGTAGCTGCGACTCGTTCGCCAGCACCAGCCAAAAAGTACATGTGTTTTTCTCCAGTGCGACTAATATAGTAGTTGGCGGTCGTAACCGATGTAGGAGTCCAAAATGAAACAAGCTATTCATCATGTTTCGTATCGAAATCTTCCATTTCAAGATCACTGAAAATTTTTTCCTATTATATATATATATGTTGAGAAATTTTTCTTATTAACAAAATTTGAAAAATGCATAAAAGAATCCACCTTCCAGGCGGCTTTTCATCACGGTAGCGGCCGCCAGTCGCTTGCGACAATAGAGGGAAACGTACCTTAAAGGTACCTTGAAGGCAGGGTTCTTGTGATAGGGGGGGTTATGAAATGTCATCGTATTTGTCCGGCATCTTGTTTCGTCATTGGAGGAAAGGCGCCAAATTTGAATTACAATAATATTACTATGTGCGTGTGATTAATGCATATTTGTTATTAATACATTACCTAACCTAGCTCGCACAAGTTTCTCGTGGGTGCAGCCGGTTGCCGGTTGACGAAAAGAACAAATTTTGATCATTTTCAATAGATTCTGAATGTTGGTCGTAGTTTATAATATATGCATCAATTATCAAATTGGATGTACCAAGAATAAAGTGAATTCTATACAAAGGGAGCAGTTTCAAGAAACGGAAAAGGTGGAAGAATCACATAACCTGAAATTTGAAATGTTCGTGTGGAAATATATTTCAAATATTGATTCTTCAATGTTTCTGAATATCAATGATTAAATTGCACCCTTTAAGAGAAATGAAAGAAATCATAACGACTTTTTTATGTTGACACTATTCCAGAATAATTATGTAGAGTTTGCGTCCTTCAAGTTAAAATGGAGATTTGGATTGCGGGAATGAAGAATTAATAGTGGTCCAAATTTTATTTTTTTCATTCCTGCAATCTAAATTTCCACCATTCCAAAATCTCAGGTGCCAGAAGAAAGTGTGATTCATAATCTGACAACTTCTAAAATGTGTGAATGTGAAATGAGGTAAATGATTCAAATGACAGATACATACATATTTATTTGCTCTTAAAGTTCATAAATCTAAAAACTTATCAGACTAGTCAGTTCACAAAACTTATTCAACATTTCACAGAAAATGCAGTAATGTACGCGCTTATAACAAACTCATGAATTTAAGAACATCTTTCAAAATTTCTGAGTACAAATTTATCTTGCCGCAATACATTTGGAGAGGTCTTATAGTGGGTAATGGGAACTTTTCTTTCTGTAGGAATAAGTAAGCTTTCTTGCTAAAATACCTCAAAGTAATAGCTTTGGATAAATCATCTTTCGACAATTGCACTTTTTTTTAAGTTTCAAAACCAAGTCAAGCTGAGCAAGTGATAAAATTCCAGACAAAACTTGTTTAATTTTATGATTCAAGTCGGTGTGCAACTCTTGGAAAGTTGTTGGTTTTGTTTTTTAATTATATTCTCCAAATATATTTTTTTTCTTTCTTCTGATAATTGTTGCACTATAGTGATATTGCACAGTTTCAACTGGTCAATGATTTTTGCTTGTTCTTTGCAATCTTGTTACGTACAAGTGGTGGAAGAAGACTGTGGATCCCCATCTAAAATGGCATAAAAACACCTATCAATATCAATAATTTCATAACATCATGAATGGAATATTATGTACTAACCATTATTTGTTGGTAAATGATCGACTTTCATTACAGATTCTTGTCCATACGTCTCTGTCTCCAATCGAACTCCAGCTACTTCTTGTAACGTTATTGTTGAATCGAATCATTATTAATAGATTCATTCCATATCCAAGTAAACAGACCTGTGGTCTTAGTAGGAATAACTAGAAACGAACACCAACATTATTTCATAATGTCATGGTTTTTGTCCAAAACCGAATTGAGTTCTGTTTCTGAATTAGAACTGTATGAACTCACTGTTTTTCCTCAGCCTTCTTCTTGGCTTCACATGTAGCAGAGATTCTTGTAGATTAGTTTCAAAATCACTTTCATTAAAATGTTCGGAACATATCCTAGCACTATCATTAGGTACCCACTCTTTGGAATTACTACAGTAATTAATCCATGCCTGCTTTACTGTATTATTCTTGGGGAATCTATGAAAAGTCAATGTATTAAGGCACGTAGATGTATTGCCACAATATTTAACACAGCACTTGAAGTGTCCCGGCATTTTTTTAACTTCAGAAATAAAAGCTACGAAAAAACAAGTAATAAACAACTAGGAATGCAAAAATACAATAATTTACGAATATGATATGAGCAACGGGCTTTATTTATTTATTCGTAAATATTAGGGATATATATTTTGTCTAAAATATAACCAAAGTTACCAATTTCAGGATAGCCAACTTAATTTCCCTCCAATGACGTAATCTCTCCCTTTCTTCAGGTACCCCCTTGTCCAAAAGCTCACTTAGTTCATAACCCTTCCTATCATAAGAGCCCTGCCTTGAAGGTACGTTTTCGTCCAGTGCGAATAATATAGTAGTTGGCGGTCGTATGTGAAAGTTCAAAATGAGTATGTCATACTAACGTTGCTCAATTGATTATCAGGCTGAAGATGAAAATCACTGAAGATTTGTTTTGGTGACATATTTGTTTGGAACTTCATTTTATTACTGAAATGAAAGAATACATAAAATAATCCACTCTTTACTTTCCAGGCCTCGAGATGCCTTTTCATCAACTGCTTGTAGGTACATCCTTTTTTTAAATGTGAAGAAAACAATCACAAGTGCACACTAACAGTATAAATTCGCAGCGAATTGGTCGTATAAATCTACTTTCAGAGATGATATAACCGGCGTGAAATTAGCGGCCAATTTCCAACGGCCAAATTGCCGAAGATTGCCGAAGATTGCCGAACGTCCATAGACGTACTTCCTTTTTTTTATTTAGGTAAAATGGGTTCATAGATGATTAGTGTATTAATTAGTTTTATGGAAACATCATATTTTTTTCAATCGAATGGAAAGGAAGGATTTCATTATAATTCTGAATAAAATGAAGTGTCTCGTATATAAGAACCAAAAATACTCGATCGACGAAAAATTCAGTACTTGGAAGGTATTACAAAAATATAAAATAAACTTAATGAACGAAAATAATATGTTTGGTTTAGAAATAAGTACATTTAAATTAAATGAAAAATAGCTCACGGGAACACAATTACTAAACAAACCAATGATTTTTTGTCAAAACTGAATTAAAATGAAAGAAACTGGAAGAAATAAGCTGATGGTCATATACATTTCACTAAAAAATCAAACTGTAATTGAAAAAACACTGTGAAAAAAAGATGAACCAGTGGCGGCCCGTCAGAGAGGCCGAAACCGTCATAAGACGATAATGGACTGCCCCATTTATATTCCATTAAAAAAATCAAACTTTTATTGGAAAACACGCAGTGAAAAGGTAAATCAGTAACGGGCCGTCAAGGGGGTCGAAATCATAAAAAAAATAAATAATTCGGAACACCAAGAATAATATTTAAATAATTCGAAACACCAAGAAGAAAATGGACTGTCACATTCATATTCCACCAGAAAAATCAAACTTTTATTGAAAAACACACAGTGAGAAGGTGAATCAGTAACAGGCCGTCAAAAGGGTCGAAATCGTAAAAAATAATCAAATTCATTCGGAACACCAAAAAGAAAATTTAAAAAATTAGAAACACTCCTTGGTGTTTCGGTACCTTTAGTTAACTTATCAGCGTTGCTCACCACTACGCCATCAGAATAGTTCAGATGGGTATGAATTAATTTTGTACACTTTCCATAATGCAAGAATAGGTCCGTTTTAAACAAAAGCAGTTGAAATGAGTTGAAGAAAGAATCAGCGTTTCTATGTATCACCCCTTTCAACATTAGTCTTGATTCATTCCAGGAGAACAAATTATCAAATGTTGAGCTTTCTTCATACCATGATCATGTATTTTATTGTTTTCAGCCCACAAGATATAATCAAAGTTTGCATGATGCATGCTAAGTTCAAAGAAAAGAAAAAAATATGGTTTTTGAAAACTTTTGAATGTGACTTCTCTTAATTTGCATACAAGAATCTGATAATATACAGTAGATTCATCTTTTGAGGCATTTTTGATGTTATTTTCAATGATATACACTCACCAGACATAGCTAAAGTACCCATTCTTGACCTTTCTGATAAGGGGGTCCATTTACTGAGAACTATTTGGACAGATGCGTAGAAAAATCCTTGAGAAAGTCCCATCAGGACTCTGCAGCCCATGACGCCGTAGGATCCAAACTGAGCAGCCATCAGTGGAATCAGACTCATCGCAGAGGAGTTGATGAACATAGCCCCCAGCAAGAAGTACTTGGGGCCAAACTTTCGCGCTAGCTCTGCAGCAAGTACTTGGAGCCATACGTATCCCCAATAGAAGGATGATAGAATTACGCTTTTGTTTCCCCAGTCATAAGTCTAGAAAATCATTAGAAAAACATTAGGGTCACATTGAGTGATACGTTCTTGAGTAGAAATGAACAATTTTTGGTAGATAAGTGGAAGAGTTGAATATCCATTGGACCAATAGGCATTTTGAAAATATTATGCTTTCATATCATACGGCCCTATGAATTCTATATTCAGAAATGACTTTTCCTTATCATTGTTGCCAAGTTATACAAGTTTTTCATTAAATGCCGAAACCCTTGAAGAAAAACCTATTCCCTATATTACGAAGAGTTTATGGAACCATTCAAGAATATCGATAGTTCATATCATAGAAAATATTAATTTTGTTCGAAAGTTATACATGGTGGTCAGATAAATGATATAATTTTCACGAAATTCTAACTTCCTTTACTTCAATTTTTTAAATAGTGCAGCCAATAATATGTATGATTGCATACGCAAAGTACAAAATCAAATGTACCTAACTACATAAGAAAAAAACTTCCTCTGGAGACTGCAGAGCAATGTTCTGGATCTCCACCTCATAATGCTAGTATCATGACTTGACTTCTTTAGACTTCTTACAGGGGTTTCTGAAATTAGAATTGTATACTACTCAACTATTGAACTCATGGGATTTGCAAAATCCCATTTAGAGGATTTTTCATGGTATAACAACGTAAATTTTGCAGAAAGTTACAAGAAATCATATAATAGAAAATTCTGAATTTCGCTATGTAGCAAAAGAAAGGCTATTTAAACATTGATATTCATATTATTGTGCATAGGTTATTCGTTGGGGTGGGACTCTTTGTTTATTATTTGAGTGCATATTCTGCAGTTACTGATGGTGGAATACTCATCACCCTTTCACGACTATTGACTTCCATCAACCAATCATATCTATTGTAGGGTGTACTATTTGAAAAATAGAATTGAAAAAAAAATTCGTGAAAATTTTATCTCTTATCTTATGGCACATACCTCTTATTTGACTAGTTTAATGAAATTTGATCTGCTAAAATGAAATTTTAGGTTATAACTATATGAAGAAGTACCATTTTACTTTGATCCATAGACGATTGAATGCTTTTATGTAGAAACATTTGAATCGATAGACGACAAACTGAAAAAATGGGTTAATCATTATTACTTACCGGTATATCTGGATTCGAACTTGTGTTTTTCTCAGTCATTGCCACTATAGCCACTGACAAATTAACTCTCATTCCAACTCCTATGGCGAGCATTAGCAGCATGAAAAATATTTGTAAATGTCGGACACCGATGATTGGAGCTACAAAATATAATACACTCATTCATGAAAACATCTACCAGAAATTGAATTTGTTCATTTACAGAAGCCATGTAGAATAAAAAATAGAATTTTCGAGGATGATAAAATGGTGCTACAACGAGTATTTCCAATGAAAAAAAACTCTAATTGCGCAGTGTTTCTTTTCACAACTTTTCATTCAAATTAATCTGTTCGTATGTCAAGGAAGCATGGAATTTTTGAATTAAAGAAATGTATACTTCCTTAACTGCCCTCCTTCTCGAAAATAAATGGAAAAACTCGCGAAAATAAAATAGAAAAAATCCTTAAAAATAGTGAAATATATAGGATCATCGAATTATTCAATTTCAAATAATTATAACACCAGCCTCTTCCTCGAAAAACATTATGAAAACTCTTGAAACTAAAATCTGCAAAATCCGTAAGAATAGTGAAAAACAGTACATATATTAATAATGTAATTTAAAATAATTTCACTGCGCTGTCCCCCTGAAATCCAAAATTACGTCGGAAATAAGAACAACAAAATGTTGTTCGGATGCGAACAATTTGCCTTGATAATGAGCTGATCACAGATTTCAGATAAATTTTAACAAAAAATTTTTCCTGATGACTCAAATTGTTTTTTTGGAGTGGTCACCTACCATTCTCCCTTAATATCAAAAGATGGGCCAATCATTGCAATCAATGAATTTTCAAAAATATAATCATTTCAATTTTTTAATATTTTATCGTTTCCATGCCATTCTAACCTCCTGTTTTTCAACTGAAGATGATCATTAGTATGCTCGAGAACATGTTTTTGATTTGCGGTTGATGCAACAAGGTCTTGCCAAAGTTGCATTGACAGCATCCCTTCGACAGCACCCCTTTTCTATTCTGGGGTGAAATATATGTTGTGGAGAGGACTTTGAGTTTTAGTTTGCTTCATTCTTATTATTTGAATCAATACTTTTCAGTCGGGCCCTTTCCCCAAATCTCCGACACATTTGAAAGGTGCGCTGCATTAATCATTACTCCAACAACCACTTCCCAAACCATCAGGTAAGCAAATATTGGGTCCTTGAATCATGTGCTCTGAGCAGACGCAATGAACCAAGAATGATAGCCTTCTGCATTCATCCAGCTAAGAGTTCTGTTGTCTTGCGACATGCCGGTATCATTTTCATGGTAAAGAGTAGCGAATGCATCACACGGCCTAGAGACCCCATGATCAGAACAACAATTTTTACTGAAAGATCTGGGTAGAGCCTGCACACTTCGAAGAGTAAATCTCGACATTTCGTCCGTTATTTCCTCTTTTGGTACGATGTTCGTTTCGGCAGGAGACGAACATCGTCTTACTTTGGCGGTCAGGCTTATTGGTTTGTATTTGCCTGAGAGTAGAAACAAGTAGTCTCAATAAATTCGAACCTTTTTGTTCTCCACAATGGGCTCATGTCCGCTGGAGCGTAAGACAACACCGGTATATCGTCTATACCGTACAAGTGTCGTAGGTTGTGATATAACACTCGTAGTGCCGCGTTATGTTTGTGGATATTGTCTCAGGCACCCCGTGGAAGGCCTTGCATCTAGTATCAGGGACCTCTATACCCATCACGTGGCTACGGTAAACCAAGGTATTGAAAACACAGTCTTCAGCCTACTTGATCTCAGAAAGGCGTATGTCAAGTTTATGAATGAGCCGATGTCTTCGACGATCTTGAAGAAGACCCATGCATAGGGTTATCCTTATATAGCTGCATTTTCTGCAGTCCTTATATATAAACGGATTCCAACTCGGTAACATAGTTCGGGTCACGCCGTTTGATATTGAAAGTGAGACCAAGTTCATCAGCCGCTCGGGCTGCTGACTTGAAGAGAAACGCTCCAATTTCTACATTTTCATAGTCACCGACCATGCAGAAAAGGTGATCCAAACTCCTGATGACTTTATAGGCTCCGGCCAGTACCATTCTGTTCTGAAGTCACTCCAAACTCAAAAGTCTTTGGCAGCCCTGTTGTCGGGGAAGATATAACCGAAGAACGGACGATTTAGTCTTGCGAGTCTTTTTCACGTTATCGCAGCTCCTCCTGTGTCAACTTCATTACTCCAAAAGAGCAGAGTAAGATTAAAACGGCAAGCATATTTGTAGCAGCAACTTTGTTCTTCTTCAACAGTTCTGATGACCAGATCTGTCGGAGTTTATGCTGGTTTATGGTGGCGTTGTTCCAACCCTAGGAGAGTATACGTCTCTTTGGCATCAAGATGATGTGGGATGCTTTCGTCTAGAAGCTGGACGTCCTCTCTGTAATATTCGCATCGCTCTTTTTGATATGAATCGCGGCACATTTGACGTTCCCAAACTCCGTGCCAATAGCCTGCGCGTACTCTCTGTTTGGACTCTATTTTGACCTGATGTGAGCGGCATAAGTTGTTCAATGCATCCCACTATTTGATCTGGTACTGCACGACACCTAAGCAAATGCATGATGAGCTCGTGCGGTGTATCAAATGACTTGCTGTAATCCATCCAGGCCATCGAAAGGAGTCCTGCGTAATACATTTAACGATGAGCAGATTTTTCTTGCAGCCAGCGATTCCCTTCTTTGGTCCTCTTCGATCATATATGCGTTCTTATACGTGGTCGTCTGCAATAAGCAGAAGTTAACGGGTTACACAGTTCATTAGGCTCTGGCTCGAATTTCTCCATAGAGAGTAAGGGGTTCAGTGGTTGCAGATATTCATAAATGTCCTTCCAGAAGGATTCCAGCTTTTCAGCAGTCGGCGGATTTTCTACAACACGCGGAAGCTTTTGGAATAAGTAAGAAGGGGTTTTCGCGGAAATTTAACGGTCTTTAGCCCTTAGTATAAGAAACTTATATCGCTAGATGGCAGTTCATGTTCGAACTGCCATTTCCAGCTTGTCAACTTTCGCGCGGTACAGGACCGAATTAAGTATTTCGGTGATTGTTTTTCCGATTCACTTTCGTGGTAATCTGAAAATTTGTACGAGCATTTGAGATTAAATATTGCGGTCCAATCACAGAATGAATCGAAAATTGAAAGTAAAATAAAAAAAACTGAAAATCTGTAGAATATGAAGCGTTACAAATAGTAGGTATAATTGATTAACGGGCGGAAACTATTTCGATGATGTTTTGAATGAGAATTTTGGGAAGAAAAGTGTACAACAAAAAGTTATACCGATGGTCTCATCTAGAATACTGGATAAAAGCTAATGACATGCATGCAGCATAAATATACAGTGCTGGTGTATGAAGTCTTTATCGTATATTATTTTTTGAAGGTTTTGATGCATTGTAATATTTTTTCAGATTTTTCGATTCAAAATTGGTATGAGAGGGTTTTCGGGGGTGGAGATTAGGAATCCTTTGTTGAAATTTATAAATTCAAGATGGCGGACGAGATTTGCGGTTATAGTCGGATTCGATTCAGAATTCGTATGTGTGGGTTTACGGTGTAGGAGATAGTGAATATATTTTTTTTAATAATTGTTTTTGAGATGACGGCTCCAAGATGACGGACAAGTTTTGTGATTATACTGATTTCATTTTCACCTCCTGTTCATGTCAACTGAAGATGAACATTAATATGCTCGAAAACATGTTTTTGATTTATGTTTGCTGCAACTTTTTGACAAGTGATTGCCAAAGTGGCATTGACAACTTCCCCTCCCTACTCTGGGTTGAAATAAATATTGAGGAGACAACTTTGAATTTTACTTAACTTCATCATAGTGAAACTCCACTTTGAGTATGCATTACTTTCGTCAAATAAAAAATTCAAGATATTTCATTCAAAATTTGTCTGTGGGGGTTTTCGGGCTCGGTGATTTTTAATTTTTTTGTTAAAATTAATAAATTCAAGATGAAGGCTCCAAGATAGTGGACAAGTTTTGTGATTATGGTCCGATTCGATTCAACATTGGTATTTAGGAGTTTTTGGGATCGAATATCATGTTTTTTTCTTCAACGGGGAATTCAGAATGGCGACTTCAAAATGAAGTAAGTATTCATTTTTGATTCGTTATTGATTCTGTTCAAAACATCAAAACTGGTATTTAGGGAAAAAGTTACAATTTCTGTCTTTTCTTGATGTTTTTTTATTTTCCTTCAATAATATCAGCGAATATTTTAAGTGATCCGAAATCCGACCCTGTGCCAGAACTTGTATAATCCCTCTCTCCACGTTTCACGTTATCAGCCGTATTGGAGGAGCAACGTGAGGTGCGTAAAGAAATTCAGTTCTATTTTGGATTCAAGAATTGTAATTAATAATTAATTTTCACTAGTCGACGGCTGAAACATTCCTTTATAGCTTGACGGTTATAAAATTGGCTATTTCCCAATTCGAATGGAATAATGCAAGGAAATTCATTTCGCAAAAACAACACTTTTTTGTAAAATTATTCACAAATAAACCGAATTGTGCAAGAGGAAAACGAGACCGTCATTCCATCAAGTAATTGATAGACTTCAATAATACAAGGAAACATCATAAAAATATTCATTCATTTTGATGGTGGCACTGATCAAAAATGCACAAAAATGGGAAGAAATATCCTTTTCATTCAGTTGATACTTTCAAAATATTTTTTTTGTTATTTTTATCTGTATACACTCATACATTCCTTCATCAATCAGAAGAAAGAAATCGTTTCCGTCCCCCTTTTTTTCAGGGATGCAGACCCTTTCGCCTCACCAGTGACTTTTTTGCAGCCACTAGTATTCGTATTCTATCAAGGCAGTTATGGTCAACAGCTATCCTTGGTTCAGCGTGTGTGTTGGGCTCGTCTTACGGCCGCATGCATAGTTATTTGCTAGCGCGGCGAATAATTTCATTATTCATTGATGACCATGATTTCCTACTACGAAATTTAAATCTGGTATGTCAGAATCCAATTATCATATTATCGATACGAGACAAAAACGATCGATCAAGTTCTGAGGTCATATAGATGGAATCAAGGACTGTTAACTGAAGGTTCGTCAAAATATTGATAATGTTATCTATATTTGTGATTTCTATTATCGAATAAGTGCTCTTCAATCTCTCATGTTTTATGCTTCTAAGTTCGGATATTAGCTCGTCGAAGCAGAAGGGAACAAGATATAAACATGAACATGAACTGGGCATCAATTCAATAATTTAGAAAAGCAAAGTTTTAATAAATAATAGTACAGGAGCCGAAGAGAGGTCGACCTTCACCGTTCTGTTTAACGGGTAAAATATACTTCTTTTGAAGTTTCATAAATACGAAAAATACGAATACGCCCAAAATGGATTGCCTATCAAAATGTGGTCTAGACTATATACAGTGAGTTTCAAAAATTTGCACCATATGGAAAACTTTTTTTTATTATCGATTTGTCAGAAAATATTATTCTTCGTAAAAATTAGTGCATTGCAGAATACTTGCATATGAGTTGTCAAAATTTCAAATTTCCAAACGGTGTACAGGGGGAACAAAAAATAAGTGTTAAAATAATAATACATACTTATAAAAGTCAAAGTTGCTATGTATACACATATATACACATATTAACACATATACATACTCACATAAAAAAGCATTAAAAAATTTGTTCAAAAACCCGACCATCTGTGCTAGAGAAGACGAAGAAGAAGCCCCTTTAAGATAAGGCGTGTTCTTATTTATAATGAACCGGTGCTCTTCGTAGCAGAACGGCATAAAAACAACCGGAACATGATGGCTCTGTTCTGAATTTTTAAGGTACCAAAAACTTTCACAGAAACAACAGAAAGAAGTCTGAAAACTCTATATAAAAGTAAATATTCCTGAAGCAAGAACTTCTCGATCACAAAAGAGAGAAGTTGAATATTCCATTGATAGAAAGGCATCGACCTAAACTTGTAAACAAACCAAGAGCCGATAGTGAAGTTAGGTATTTCTAACTTACTGCTATATAAAAATTTCATTCAACGATCATGAAGGTGAGGTCCTGAAGTAAAAAGCTTGCGAAATCTTCAATATTATATCACGCCATGCTAAATAGGTTGTTGCTAGGTAATAATGCTATGTTCTCTGTTTTATCATATGAAATGTCGAATAAGCCTCCATGTCAACAATACATGACTTCAGATGTCCATTACTTACTTGATTAGATGTAACAAAATATAAAGGACATTATCCTGATCTGAAAACAATTTCCAGCGTTTCAGCGGTCATAATGCAGGCCTAATGAAAATAGCACGTATACAGGTGCCTTACCTGCATTTCAATCCTATTGTAATACACTGAAATGCGTGCAAGATCTTCAAGATTTAAGATAAAATTGTTGCTAGATAACAAGTTCCCATTTTTATCATATTATGATATGTCAATAAGCAATTGAATAAGCATCCATCTACCTAATCAAGTGGTTAATGGATATGTGATGTGACGTATAAAGAAAAATTCTTGATCAAAAATTCATCCAAAGTACTCGAATGGAACATAATAATTGATAATGAAAGTAATCAGCTTAGTATTATGCTTATTTTGGTATTAAAACATGTCTATATCTCTTTTCTTTCATGAAATTTGAATTACCACATACAAACAATAATTGTTTATAAACAAACCATAGCCACCGATATCGCTACCATAGTAACGCCCACTCTATGAATAAGTATTGATCTAAAATTTGGATGAGATTTACCAGGTATACTGAAATGTTTACTTTTTCTTCAATTTTACTTCCGTGTAGAAAATATTGTATAATATACTGGTGGAAAGTGTGAATTTTAACCTCAAACTTTCCAGACAATACAATAGGTTCTTTATTTGTCATATTTGCCTAGATGTATACGTGCATAAAATTTAAGAGCTCATTAGGCGCTATAAAAAATTCAATAATTAACAACAAACCGTAGCTCGCAAGAAAAAGTGAAGACATTATGAGCAAAACTGTCAAGATTCAAAATGAATTTATGAGTTTTGTAGGAGATTACTTCGTCACATTAGGAGTTCAAAATTTCAGAAATATGAATCTGTCTATTATCGATTGATAAAACATTTTTTATTTCGAGCCAAAACTGACCGCTTAGCCATTTACATTTGCCAAAACTACTATCCAATAAATATTTTCCAAAATAAGAATGGCCTTGAAAATCCCGATAATCCCATGAAATTTGAAATGTAATAGAAAATATGATACCTTTCCTGAAGTAAATTGAGAAAGGAAAACATTATTCTGAAGAAAAAATGTTTTCCTCTTTCCCAGCGATTTAAATAAGATAAATCATCCCAGTTTAATAACAATAAAGTTTCTATTTTTTTGTAACGGATCATCTAGGTTTCCAGAGACAAAACCATCATACTTACGTGGGAAGCATACGCTCTATGGTGTGGAAGGATATATTGTCATATACTACATTTTTGCAATTTGAAGTAAAAAAAAAATTTATAAAAAATAAAAATTCGAAACGTTTTCGAGGAGAAAATTGTTCTTTTCTACAACTGTCAAAAAAAGGTCACTTTTTTTGTGTGGTTTGTGTGAGTAATGTATTACAATATTTCACTACCAACATACGATTTCAAAAAAGTGCACTTTTTTAACGGCTGTTGCTAGGCGACCGACAGTTTCATGCAACAACAATGACAGATCCGAATAATAACGAAATCTTGTCATAAATCCAGTTATCATTTTCTTTGGCAACTAATTACCTATAAATATCTGATATACAAATGTTTCACGAATAATATTCTTAGCATTCTTACTATTATATTCACAACAATAGCATATTATACCTCTAAGGAACTATTGGACCTAATCCACAATAGGTAATCCAAGGTAGATATGGCTGTTTAGCCGTCAGAAACTAGTTGACATCAATTATTAATGAAATTTGTGAAATTAGGCATCTATCCAGATAACGAATTCCTGATAACTATGAATTTAATTTAAGTACAAATGAGAAGTGATGAAGATTGAACGGAGAAAATCGTGGATAGTTCAAATATAAAATTTCCTTGACATAGTGCAAATATGAAATTTCCTTGACAAAGTGCAAAGAAAGAAAAAGGTATTCGTAGCTTCACGAGTACCTATTGTTTGATTATTTTGAAGACAAATCTAAGAAAATGAAAAGTTACTTCCGATGGACTAGTTATTCGAAAGTCAAGTCAACATTAATAATAATAATAATATTGCCTTCGATAAATATGTTCCTTTAATGTTCACTTAAAATTTTCCATTTTGCGGGATAGTGTGAAGGAAAGGTATTTCGAAATTATTCGTTTCATTTGTTTGAAACTCAACTCTCCGGCATACTCTTCGAACTTTGTTGGAATTATGAATCAATAAATATGCCAAATTCATTTCATATTTTCAAAAAAATCTGAATTGGTTGTGTTTTTTGACAGTTGTAGAAAAAATACTGTATGAAACTCGTGAGAAAAGTGTTTTTTTACTTGTAGGAATTGCCGCACTTCGCCTACGGCGTCGTGTGTCAACATTTCCTACTCGTAAAAAAAAATATCACTTTACTCACTTGATACATAAATTACTATTTTTTGATGATATCAATCTCTAGACCAAAAAACTTCTTTTGATTACTAAATTACTAAAATAATATGATATATTTGAATTTTGGATTGACTTGGCCGTTCCGTTACTTGAAGGAAATCCATGGTAAATGGCGCTAGCTGTATATATTATCAGTGTATAGTAATCGCTTGAGAAATATACTGTGTTTCGAAACATATGTCGCTAGTTTAATGAAACCTGTGGAAATCTAATCGTGTTTACCTTAGTGTCATGTGAAAATATAAAATATTCAGTCAATTATTGTATAATAGAATGCATATATTCTACCGCCTTAATGACCTTAAGAGCAAAACCACCGTTATCTGATATGCGTGTTATTGTCACTCACCAATTTCTATTCCCTTCATGATTTCAGTATGTCATGAATGCACAACTCAGTCTGGATTCTGGAATACAAAAATATCAGAGACACTGATATCAGTCTGGGGAGAATCATGTATCGAATGAACATTTAATCAATTAGCTAAGATGATGATCAAATCAGTTGATCACAAATCTACATCACAATTGATTTTATTCAGAATACTTGTTGAATTTGAATAAAAATATTGCTGTTCATTGGAATTTTTCAAACGATGGAACATAGTCAAAACCGAAGGGGGAAACCGCTGGGAAAGTTTGGTGTTTTTTTGGGTATTTTGGAGTATTAGTCGAATTACTCGGGTATTAGTCGGGAATCAGAGGCATTATTTGAAAATTATGTGGTATTACAGGTATTCCTGGTGTATTACTCGGGTATTAGAGGAATTATTGGTCATTACACGGGAAAAGGAGGTATTACTCGAGCATTACATGGGTATTACAGAAATTATTCGGAAGTGAGAGAACAATTACTGCACAATAATAAAAAAAGGTCTTCAACACACATGGGATTTGAAATTGTCCGAAAAATTAGAAAGCAGTGGCGGAAATCAGAATTGACAACAAACCCAACATTAAGACACGACGGGTATTACTTGGAGGGTATTCTTCGCGCAATACTTGGGTATTACTCGGGAATTACTTGGGTATTAAAGGCATTGATTACGATTTTGGGAATTAGTGTACACAATTATTTCCTTTTGCCCCTCGTCAAAACAGATATGCTTTCCAGTCATATTACTAGCTGGTGAACGAAACAAATAAACAGGGTGTAATACTTTCAGTTACTTTCCATCAGAAAGAACTGAAAACCAAGAAGAATTTAGAACTCTTGCAGAAAAAAACTTACTGAATTATGGGAACGCAATGCCACTGGATGTGAACATGCTGACGTAGAACCGTGGAAACTCGCTTTCCCTGCACCTCAATTTGATTTGGGACAGCAGGGCCGTAACGAGGGCGAGGCAAGGGAGGCTTTGGCAACGGGCGCCAGCCCGCAGGAGGCGCCACAATGACTTTTGGCTAGCCCGCAAGGGACTCCACAATGACTTTCGGCTAGCCGCAGGGGGCGCCAAAATGACTTTGGATCTGAATAATATTAGCTATCTGAGGTTTTACTATTGTTAGGGGGCGAAAACCTACATATTCGCCACGGGCGCAATCCACCTAGTTGCGGCTCTGTGGGACAGAGCAAAGTTGGTGGGGTAGGAGTTTAGGTTTTGGTTCAACTCATATTAAAAACTCGAGAAATATAATAAATTACTAGCACAACACGAGAAATTTAAGACAACTTGAAGGAAATCTTCAAATGTTGTTCCGTTACAGTCTATGCACAGTTCCAGGTTACGAATGAGATTGTCATATCTATATCAATCAAAATTTAGTAGACAAATTTTCAGCGGAAGTGACTAACTTTCTGAATACTCTAAATGAAAATGTATTTGAATCATACACCTAAGAGGCTACAAGAAGAACTGAAAATAAAGCAACCATAATTGATCATAATATATATTCTCGACATATAAGAACATATGAGAAATTGGTTCTCGGTCAAATCAACTGAATTTTTTTCAAGTTATGGTGGAATAGGTGGTTAAAAAAATGTTCAAGATTGAATGATTTTTGTCCCGTTTTCACCTATTTAAAGCTTCTCCCAGCGTGTGCAAATCCGTACAGAGTTCCTACAAGGATGTCTCCGCAATTGCTAGTTACATGGAAATGTTCATTGAAACATTTGGACCACCTATAGATCGATTTCTGTGTTCTTGCCTTATCAGTATAGGGTATAGGTCTCTGCAGACAATAACTAATGTCTGCAACAAATGGTTCAAAAAACTATCCATGTCAAGGCAGATATTATACATTGAAACCCAGGATAAACACATACGCCTTGTTGCCAAAATGTCTATTTTATAATTTTTTGCCTTCACAAACTCTGTTATAAAAGCACTCATTTGAAGATATTCCGGATTAGTTTGGAAGTTGAAATTTTGGGATATTATTTTTTTTTCATAGACCTAGAAGTGTGCAAAATCTTATGACCAGGAGCAGTTGGCCCAGATAAGCATACCCTTCTTTGCTTAAAAATCCAACTTCGCGTTTTCTTAACGTCTATCCTACCACCATGAGTCACGCTGTATAATGTCAAAAGTATCTTGTTTCCCCATAAATTTTCATTCTTTCCATGATATTTTTCTATTTAATATTACTGGAGTTTCAAACTTCAAACTACTCGAGTAAAAGATAAAAAACTTATAAAAAAATACTTTATTCAAACAATCACATACTCTTAGACATTATCGATATCACAGATATCTTCCTTCTGGACCTATCTTGTTCTGCTTTTTCCCTTCCGTTTTTCCGGGGAATCCCATGGCTGAATTTCGCCTGATGCAAAAATAATATAAAATATGTTTGGAAGCGAATACAATATGGCTGCTAGTAGGAAAATTATTCTCCATTGTGATTTGTCAGTCTGAAAATGAATGAAGCAAATATTAAAATTATTCAGTTATGCCACAAGCAATTACTTCTAGAAAGTTTTCTGTTACACCTAGATATGAATAAGATTATACTTATCATTTTTAACTTTTGGTTCATACAAAAAAAAAGTCGAATGTGTCCATAAAATCAATTTACTTATGATGTACCAGGTCGATAGCAGATAATGAAATGAAAGATCTTCCATGTCATTTTAATGTGATTTGAAAAGGGTCGTATTTAACCGAGCACCAAAGTAATATTGATATGATTCCCAAATATTTATCTTGTGTCACCAAAAATCATAGTTGAGCACCAAAATTTAATTACCAAATTATTCTTTTTGATCCCCAAAATATATGGTTTTGGAAGTTTATTTATATATTTACCATAAATTTTACTTGAACACTAAATATATGAGCACCAAAATAAACCTAGCATACGAGTCAAAAATGCGTGAATTAGATTTTCGCTCGCGTTTGACACACAAACCTAACCTGAGCATGCTAACCTAGCTTGCATATTCCATTCATAAATTCTATTTCTGGTTGAGGTTTTTCGGTGCTCGTTTATTACTTTTGGTGGCCAACTATTATTTTGGAGACAGAGTATAAAACTTGGCACATAATTTTGTAGCTCAATTATTTTGGTGCTCATTTAAAATAAACCCATTTGAAAATAGCTTTTTATGAAACAAGTGCTAAAAGTGGGATTTCATTTTGTGAGTGGGGATAACCCCACGAGAAAAATAAAATTACCTTTAACAAATGTATCATACAAATTTTTTTGTACAACAGGTACTCCTAGTAAGGAAAAAGAGAAAAAAGTTCATAAGATGGGTATGTCATGGCAACATATTCCGAATGGGTTTGTCGAGGGGCGAGCCATGCTCATCCCCAAAACCGGATATTTATCTTATCCAAAGAACTACAAACCGATAACATGCTTGAAGGTATGTTATAAGATGTTTACCGCATTGTACATATGCGAATACTCTCTGAAGTAGACCCGGTCCATAAACGGATATATGAGTGAAGAAGGTCAAAGAAGGGGGTCGCTACATGCAATGAGAACCTGCTCACGTAGGTCTCCGTGCAGTATGAGCATAACAATTTGATGGCCTGGATTACCGCAGAGCATTAGATACAACTTCACTAAATATTTGCTCAGATGTCTTGCGGCGCCCGATAACTGATGCTGCTCTGGAGCACTCGCTTCACCATAAGATCAGGTCAACTCAGAGTCCAAAAAGGGAAGGTAATATTTAGAAGGGACGTAAAAACTCGCAATAGCTTGCGTCCTGAATTCTGCGCGTTTGGAGTATCCACATAACAGAAAGGTACTGGATAGATCCTGTAAAGTGATCAGAAGTTCAAATCCCCTTCTCTCTTTGGTATATGATTATGAGAAATCGGAGACCGGAGCATTTTTTTGAGGCTGGTGCAAACGCTATGATTGTTTCATACCACCTACCATACTTGTAAGGTATAGGCAGGACACCGGTGTTGCCTTATGCTTCGGGAGATACTGTGTCCGTTTTGGAGAATGATAAGTGTTGAATCTATGTCCCACACTTAGGCAAACACAAGCGGAAGCCTGATGTATTTCTTCTCGATCTCCAAAGCAAGGTTACGTCATTTTTTTCGGAATTGTACAATCAGAATCGAACCAAGGATTATTAATTTTGAAAGACTACTTACTAAAATCTTGTTCATTTGACCAGTTCGGAAAACATTCTCACATACTCACCTCATGAGTTACTATGATTTGTACCACAATTGGTCCAAATAACGATATGAAATTAGTCGAGCTGTTGCAGATCCCCATTATAATTCCTGCGAAATTTGGAGACAGATCTAAATCATTCACAAGATAGCCACTACTCCCTGCTGATTGAATGCCTACAGCTGTGATAAGCATAAATATTGATAAAGTAGTGGCATCATCTGGTAGGAAACAGAGAGTTGTCAGTGTGATTGCTGGGGTAAGCGTTGCTGAAATAAGATCGGAAAATTACAAACTGTTTCCACATAATTCAAATCAACAATAGTGCTTGAAACACACGGTAACAAATGATTTATCATACACAGGGTGTTTGGTAGAGCGAAGTGAAGCTTTTAATAACTGATGTGTGAGGTCACTTGAAACAATTTTAGTACGTTTACTTTAGTAGCCCAAGCGTTACAGGTGTTTTCCTCTAACCGGGACCCAAGCTGATGAAATTTTGCGTACTAGTAGATTTTGAGGCGGAGAATCCAAAAATCGAAGAATCCTTGATGAGAAATGTCGGGAAGGCGGTGAAACTACCCCCCGAACTTTTAAACGCCTTTTTATTCATTAAGGAAAAGAAACGGGAAATTTTATGCTAGAAATGATTACTTATACAAATTAGATATTTTTCTACTAAGTTTGAGGAATTGTCACCACTCATTAAATTGTTAATAACACTCAGGGCTTCGCGACACCAAGAGACTAGTCTTGGTCTTGATACAAGAGCAAGACCAATATTAAGACTTGATGAATCTTCTCAAGACCAAGACCAAGACTTGACTTTCGAGACCAAGACCAAGATTCAATGCAAATAGTCTTGGTCTTGGTCCCGAAAGAAAAATAATCAATCTAAATCTACTCAATATTAAGAAAAATCTGATGGAAAATGTTATGCCATTTTATTTCAATTGTTTATTTTTGATATGATAGGTTTTCAGTTTTTGTTCATTCAAAATGCATTTTTCAAATTCAGTATTGCAGTTTTACAGTTTACAACAAATAGGTGTATGTTGTAAGGTTGCAGTGGTCCATACCTCCTACTAAAGAAAATAGAAGAAAATTCAATATAAAAGTTATTCGGTTCAAATTTGAAATTTTTGGAAATATTTTTGATACTGCGTTGTTCCAGCTAAACTATTATTTTTATTTTAAATAAATCATTCTGTATATCGATGCATACCTATTTACACTTTAGGTTAAATATTCTATCAATATTCTAAACCTATCTTCAACTGTTTTTGTGACAATTAAATTGAATAATTCAAATTTCTAGACGTATCTTGATCCAAGACAAAGACTATTAAGACCAAGTCCAAGACTGAAACATCAGGACCAATACTAAGACCAAGACTAAATTTATTTTTCGAGACCAACACCAAGACTGACCAGTCTTGGTCTTGGTCTCGGTCTCGGTCTCGGTCTCGGTCTCGGTCTCGGTCTCGGTCTCGGTCTCGGTCTCGGTCTCGGTCTCGGTCTCGGTCTCGGTCTCGGTCTCGGTCTTGTGAAGCCCTCATAACACTTGACCATCAACTTTGTAGGTAGTATATCGAGATCAGCTACCTGATGGGTATGAAATACATGTAATTCCAGCTCGAGACCCCAAATCTATGAATTACAAGCATTAGCGTAGTAGTGCCCTCCCTCCTCCACCCTAGCTACGGGCCTGGTCACAACTCTTGGATTCAACATGCCGTTTCTTTATTGAGATTTTCGTTCGTTATTTCTTCTTTTGAAGGACAATACATACCTTCTCTCTTTTTTCACCCCCTTTCCGACACCCCTGAGCAAGGGTTTTGGTATTTTCGTTTTTTGGGTACCAAATACTTCATCTACTTCAAATTTCAGCAAGTTTGGGCTCAGTTTTCGATAGGGGTCTATTTTGGTCTCTAACGACTGGAGTATAGTTGGAAGTGGAGTGAAGTATAGTAGAGTAGCAAATTCTAATGGATGTTGTTTCAGTTACATGGGTAGGAAACATTTTATACAAAATGAGAAAATTATTTGAGAAATTCGAATAATTCCTCTAAAATAATACTCACACAATGCTGTCGCAATTTTTCTTGTCCAGGTTCTTGATAAATAGTCATGGTTAATAACATAATCTGCTGCGAATGCGAACACAAAACTAAGTATGAAAGCAGTTAAGTACGGTAATGCTGATAACAATCCATTCTGGAAAAACATGTAACTCTTAAGTATTTCAAGCATACCAGTATTACAAATATACAGGGTATTCCACATTCGATGGCATATTAGACGTTTCTGGAGAACGGAACGACATATCATTTCAAAAATTTGTGGTGCTCTACCCTTCTATAATATTTTGATCAAAATACAGTGTTGCCACTTGTATCAGAAAGTATTAGGTACTTTGTTATTTCAAATGGAACACCCCGTATGTTATATAATTTTTACAACTTTCTCGGATAATTCACTATACCTTCTGTGACGGTTTTCGAGAAACAAATTATTTTGATGTAAAACCTGACCATTGAAAAATATCACTTTTTTCACTATGCAAATTCAAAAAACGTTGCAATTTGGGTCATAGCTGCATAAGACCATCAAGTATTCTGTTGATGAACTGAATCTCAGTTTCAGCATACAGGGAGGCTCAGAATTAAGTTCCTTTCGAGGACTCTTGAAAATGACTGAAACTCAGTTTTTTCGACAAAATGATTTTTTTCTCGAAAACCGTCACAGATAGATATAGAGAATTATTTGGGAAAGTTGTAAGGAATCCTGCAAGGATTCCAAAAATTATATAAAATACGGGGTGTTCCATTCGAAATAACAAAGTAGGTACTACTTTCTTATACAAGTGGCAACACTGTATTGATCAAAATATTTTAGAAGAGTAGAGGACATTTGAATAACCATGCCTAAAAATGTTTTAAATGATCTGTCGTTCCGTTCTCCAGAAACGTCTAATAATCCATCGAATGTGGAATACCCTGTATATAATTCCTTGATATTAGCATTATAAGACAAACAAAAATCAATGAAGTATTTTAATATTGAGATTATACGAATCGAAACAAGAATTTTCAAAATTAAAACAGTTCTTAAAGAAGTGTGAACTTCACCCCTCAAAATCACCCCTAACAAGTATAGTGGTGGTTTTTCTCGTTTTATTTCAGAAATTATTAGTCGCACAGAAAATTTCATTCTCACTACAAAAAAGATTTCAACAATCATTTTGTTTTATCCAATAAATTTCCAGCAACTAATAATCGAAGTTAGGGGTTGCTTCCAGCATAGATTAATTACCGTTACGTTTCGCTTGCCTGACTTCAAAAATCAAACATGATTTTAATTATCAATGAATACAAACAACATGTTGAAACAAGGTTTGATTTCAACAGCTATAAAAAATATATTAAATTATATATAGTATCAGGTATCGGCACCTGGTACTTGCCATGTTTGCCAATTGGATGGGTTACTCCAGCCAGATATTTTGAGAATTGGATGCGAGGGCCCAACTCAATTCATGAGCTGGTACGCCACTGGTGTCCACGTCGTGGGTGGTGAACTTTCGTTCAGGGGCTACCTAGGAAGCATCTGAAGCGCAAAACACTGTCAAAAGATCGCCAGACCTATGGTGGGAGGTATCGTGCCGATGAGTGGGTGGCACGTAGGGTGATGTGTCATGAACTATCCCTATGGGATACTGCCCAGAGTATCACAGTCTTGCCATGGCAAGGCGGGGCTCTACCATGGCAGACATTATTTTCCAGCTACTCGTGGGAATACATATGACCGAACCACAAAAGAAAACGGTCGTAAGTGGTGCAAATTATTTCCAAGAGGTGAGCCTCGAGCTAAAAAGCCTGTGAGGGTGATCTTGGGTAAGGGCAAATCCATCTCGAACAGACCACCACTCAAAAAGGGCGCCGGCACCTCCAGAGGGAAGGAGAGTAAACCGCCCTCTGACAAGGATGGCGGGGGAGGACTGCCAAAAGACGAAAAACAAGGTTCGGGCTGATACAACAGTCAGACCCTTTCAGCGAATCCTCCAACATACCAAGACCGCCACCTACGTCCATGGCAAAAAATTCGTTGAGGAGCAGATAGATCTGGCCCTGAGTAACACATCTAGTAAGGTTATTGCGGTCAGCTCTGCGGTAAAACGTAGGGCATGCCTTCTAGCCAAAACAACAATGATTATTTAATTCCATCAGATTTCTGCACCCAAAACATGGCAACCATTTATGTGAAGTTTCCAGGAAGGGGAAGTATGACGGAAATGATCGTCCGCTCAGCACACTTTCCTGGAGATATTGCTGCGGAATATCTAAAAACTGCACTTATCTCAGCTTATTCTGTAAACTGTACACTGAGGAAGAAAAGTGATAACCGGAACGCTTCCTGGTGGAACAAAAATCTGGATAAATCATAAAAAGAAGTTCGAAGGTTATTCAATCGAGCTGAGTAATCAGGTGAATGGGAAAACTATAGGTCTGCTCTAACCACATACAATAAAGATATCCGGAAAGCAAAACGAGAATCATGGGATCGATTCTGCCAAAATGCGTCCAAAATATCAAGTGGAGCCAGTATCCACAAAATTCTATACAGAGAGCCGACACAGGAGCTGGGATCGCTCAAACGTCCAGATGGCTCTTTACGTACTCTAGAAAAGAAACACAGCTAATAACCAGTTTCCAGGCAGCCCGATTCTGGACAATAAACCTCCAGTCACAAATAAAGGTCAGATAAAACGATCTCTTAGAGATGACTGGGTGGTTATCAACATAATTATCACACCACAGGTTAGACAATGTCAGACTCGTTTCACCCTTACAAATCGCCAGGAGAGGAAAGCATATTTCCAGCTCTGTTGCAAATCGGACTGGAACAGCTTATACCTGTTCTTAAGAAGAATAAGAATTTTCAGGGTCAGTTTAGTTTTGAACTATATTATATCTGACTGGACCGCGACTAGGGTGATTTATATTCTTAAGGTGGGTCAAACTGATCAACACCCAGAATCTTTCAGACCTATTAGTCTAATATCCTTCCTGTTAAAAAGCATGAAGAATATACTGGCTAGGCATATACAGTGTGGTATACTAGACACTCCCTCAATCTTCACCAGTATGCCTACCAGGCTGGCAAATCAACAGAACTCACCCTTAATAACCTTGTGTCAGAAATAAGCGACGCCCTGGAACACCAGAAGGTAGTAATCGCTGAACTCCTGTCTCTAGAGAAATTGAACCGATACTATGTGACTGGATAAGAACTATGCTTCATAACAGAACAATAACGACCTCTCTACAGGGGCTGTTCCCAGGGAAGACGAACTCCCTGTGCTATGGTCATATGCATTGCTGACGATCTGGTTCCAGTAATAAACGATAAATCCGAAAAGACAATCTCTTACGTATTCCAGGATATAATGAATACCATATATGAATGGTGCGAGAAGGAGAAAATGTCGATTAATCCCCACAAGAAGGTCATAGTAGCGTTCATCAGGAAAAGGGAAGCTGCAACATTTTGAACCTCTTTTCATCAATGGTGTAACAATTCCTGTGAGTGAAGCGAAATATCTGGAAATAACCCTAGATGAAAACCTAAACTGGAACTCGCATTTGGAAAAGACTATCCGGAAGGCTAGCCTATCATAATGGCCACGCGCAGAATATGTGGCAAAACATGAGGCATGTAACCAAAACAATTTAAATGGCGAAAATGCTCGCATTTGACACACTAGCCTAACCTGAGCAAGCTAACCTAGCTTGCGAGTTGAAAGTGCGTGAATTAGTTTTTCACTTGCACTTGACACACACCTAACCTAAGCAAGCTGCAAGTTGTTTCATTAAGATTTTTTTATGTTCATTAATTTTTTTGGCAGAGTTAGGGATGTATGTTAAAATTTGGTGTACATTATATTTGATCCCAAAACATTTTGTGTTCAGAATTTTATGAGGAACATTTTCAGTAACTATAAAATTTTCTGTGCGGCCAATGGTTTCTGAGATAAACCACCATAGATAGATAGATAGTTTATTTGTCTTTTAGGTGTATACAGAATACAAATAAGATACGTCACAATATACATATCTATATACATGTCAGACTAAATGGCTAAGAGATAGCTCAAAGTACATAATATGTTAAAATGTATTAAAATACAAATAACGAACAACCAGGCCACAATAGGTACATTGATAAATGATAACTAACACATGTTATAAATATTAAAAAAAAACAAGTAAAATAAGTAAAAGCCAACATTTAAAATTAGCTGGCAATTGTCAGTTTATTTGGCAAGGACAGTAGGGCAGTTATGTATTCCTCGTTTCTGTAGAATACATTCGAGTTCAAATAGGAGCGCATGTGTTTTTTGAAACTGTTGAGGTCCAATTCCTTTGCATAGGAAGGTATATTGTAAAGAGTTACATCAAGGGAATTTTTACTGGATTTTTGCAATCTGAATTTAGCAGGTCTTATTAATTGACAACCCCTGGTGTTGTAATCATGGAAGTCAGCGTTTTTATCGTGATTCTTTTTGTTCTTATGTATTTCGAGGATTGTCTGAAATATATACATAGAGGGTAATGTCATGACTCTTAGAGATGAGAAATGAGGTCTACAGGAGTCTACATATCCTACTCCAGACATTATTCTTATGGCTTTTTTTGCAATATGAAGACATTCTTAGCGTGGACACTGTTTCCCCATAGTATAGTGCCGTAAAAAATTCGGGAATGGAAGAAGGCATACTATGCTGATAATATGGCACGCGGACTGATAATATTTCTTAATTCCCGCAGTAGAAATAGTGCGTATTAGGGGTGGTTTTTGGGGGTGGGCTCTACCAACTTGAGAACTCCTTTGATTTTGAAAGCCCTTCCTTTGTTGAACGGCAAAGCTTATAATGATTTTTTTCTTCTATTCTATTCTATTCTATTAATAATTACCTCTTTCATATCGAACCCCATTATTTTATTCATATAGATCGGCATTTCCGTGAGCAAACTGGTATAACCCCAAACGGAACCTATCTGCATAAAAAAAATAGACCAAACTGGAAGAGAGGTGAAGATTGATTTCCAAGGAGGCTGACGCTGAAAAAAAAGTGTATGTATAATTATGATATTGTTACTCCGGTGTTCAGTGGAAGCGTTATCAATTATTCCGTAAACTTGGTCGAATATCATACCAGGTATTCTAACAGTGCGTATTTGCTCGATAAATCGATAATGAATAAATACTCCGTTGGTAGAAACCTCACTTATTTTATGGCTGAATGTTCAAGAGTCAAAAAATAAGGCCTTATATAGGACCACTCATTTTTAAATCTAAACTCAACCTGAATTAGTAGTTTTGTGTATTTTTTATCATTCGGAACTGTAACTGACATTTACAAGTGTATTCCAGGTATCACGGTGACGTCGAAATGACGTGGTAATTTGGTCAAGTAAAAGTGACGTCTCAGAAACTGAAAGGACATCAAAAAGTCACAGCCACAAGACAATTGGAACAATTGGAACTTTAAAAAAATCCTTCTTTACCGGGACTGCTCATTGTAATAATCCCATACAATAAAAATAATTGGGTCAAAAATCAATCAGAAAATAATTACTTTTCTCGCAGAGTTCCTACAAGGCTTTGTCTGTAATTGCGTATAAATGTTCGTTGAAACATTTGGGCCACCTATAGATCGATTTCTGGGTTTTGCCCTCATCAATAAAGGGTAGGTCTATTCAGACAATAACGAATGTCTTCAATAAATATTTCAATCACATCTTCATTTCAAAGCCTCGGCTAAAACGCAGCCCGCTGATCAGTATTCACCAAACTACTAGCGCAATCTCAATCTCAGCCTTCCAACCAAACAATACCCACTTTTGCGATCGCAAAGACCACAATAACAGATAAAGAAATCTGTAATAGTTTACAATGAGCTTATCAAGTACGAAACAAAATGTCCTGGCCTATCAGGATTTCTCATTGCAATAATCCTATACAATAGGAGTATTGAGTGAAAAATCCATCAGAAAACAACTACTTTCCTGGTTGATACTATGACGAACGTTGAATAACATGGATTTCCTTCTTTCCTTTGTTTACACCAATGAACTGCTAGCGCCGGATCACGTATCAGGTTCAAACTTCTTTCAAGATGTAAAAAATAAGGAAGAAAATAGTGGTGAGATTATAAACACTCGACACGTGATCCGTTATGAAATTATCATATCTTTGATTTGGTATTATTTAGACTACAATCCGATTTGAGTTGATATCATTGATCCTTAGGATAGAATGGAATTTTATCTACCTTAAAAACCACACCAGAGTTGCATTGTAGTGGTTTACATAATTGCTCGTATGTCGATGAATGTCTATCTCGATGCAGATCGAGTGTTCATAATTTCACTCCTGGAAATGTCATTTTCACCTTTGAGTTTATTATCATTTACGTCGGGGGGGATTTTTATAAGACTTTTTTATATTCTAGAAAAGTTAACATAGCTGATGGAAGCAACGTTACTTTTTCGTTAATATAACAGAACGCTTTACAAAGCCGGCCCTTAATCATTGCTCGCGAATTGCTGATAGGTGGTGTTGAAATTTTTGTAATCATGGATTCTGGAACAATTTTCAGTAATGTACTCTTTATATCGTCGTCAACTTTTGAATGAAAAATAAAAAATCACTTCACAGTCACGTCATAATGACCCCCACAAAATACGTCAATTTGACGTCATAAAATGATCTTATTGTGGTCGAGGACGTCATGGATCAAATGAGGACATCTTTTAACCAACATGTGCTACATGTGATGATTATACAATGTGATTCGATTATAAAATTTTCCAACTTCAGAACGCATCGTCAAGGCATACAACTCCTTCATACTTTGGCTAGATAATATGTATAAAATGAAACAGGAATTAGCTTTGAGCTTATTCGCTTAGACATGGAACTCACGTGGTAATACCAGGCATTGAAATTTACAAATATTGAATAAAAAATACGATATTTTACAAAATAGTCAAGATACCTTATTTGAACAATCGACACTCACCTTGTACCCATCTAGATCTTGAGATTTTTCGATATATTTCCTTTCAATCTCTGATATACTGCGATGGTCTTGAGGACTGCCAGCTCCAAATATTGTATAGAGAACAACCCAAGAGTACCCCAAACCACCATATAAGTAGAATGCAAAGGGCCATCCAAGCGAGGAAGATGAAATGTATCCAACCACCGGCATAGTTATTATGGTACCAATTGAAGCGCCTTAATAAAATATTTCTATAATCAATTGAAGTTATGTGAAAAAAAAAATGAATTCCTCATTATCAAAATTATACATACAAGGAGCCGTAAGATAGTGGCAAAATGAAAGTTGAAATGCACTGTTTTGTTATTGTTATATCCGTCAAATGTCTACACCCTCACGAGACACCCTCAGAAGTCCTCGAAAGACTTGTGCAAGATAGGGAAGACGAAACCTCTACCTTTTAAGGTATGATTAAAATGGTAGTTTCATGATTACTGCTACAGTAACTGTTTTACTGTAACAACATCAAATAAACCTTTATAAAACTACTATAAAACTTATCGTAGACTTAGTTATTAAAATAATTGTTTGGTATCTAAATGGCTTTCTGAACAATGTTGATTAAAGCATTATCCGTGAATAACCATAGTCAAAAGATAATCGATGGTGAATCTAAATCGCAGTTCTTCCTTCTGAAGCTTGAGTCACAGACACTATACTGCCCTGCCTCTGTCATCTGTGCCTCAATTTTCGCCAGGCCTTGAGCAAAAATAAGAAGATCGTGGATAAAAATCGTACCTGATGATGGAAAAAACACCTCTGAATTTGTGCCATTTACACCAAGCACATGATAAGTCCAGAAAGCCCAGGAGTCGTGAGTGACTAACAATATGTCTTGACCTGCATGCTTATGTCTCATTTTCATAGCAGCTATATACAGGGTGTCCCACGACGATTAGGACGGGGAATATCTCGGAACTTGAGAGTAGTAGAGAATTGTACAATCGGTGCAGCTGTTTTTGATAATGTTACTCAATGAGCTTTTTGTTTTCAAACACGTGACGTCACCAGACTCAATAGTAGTTTACCTAACAAGTGCGGAACGTGATACTTTTCCGCACGCGATTGTAGATTATTTGAAAAAGTTGCTTAGAATTTAATATTATACACACTATATAGTTGATGGTATTTTTTTCAATTTGCTGCCATACCAGAGATCACATGACATGCGTGAAATCGATTTTAGGTTATCGCACATGCACAAAATTTTCCCGGGAACCTTTTTTCCAATACTTTAATAATGATTTTTTTTTCAAATATGTTATATACCTTTTGACGGTCACTGTATATACGACAAGAAAACTTTGGAATGTGACTTTGATTTGTATACAAGAAAACATTCCAATTTCCAGGCATTTGTTATCTTCAATGATATAAACTCACCAGATGTGGCTAGAGTATTCATTCTCGATCTTTCCGATAAAGGGGTCCATTTACTGAGAACTATTTGGACAGATGGGGTTAAAAATCCTTGAGAAAGTCCCATCAGGACTCTGCATCCCATGACGCCGTAGGATCCAAACTGAGCAGCCATTAGTGGAATCAGACTCATTGCTGAGGAGTTAACGAACATGGCCCCCAGCAAGAAGTATTTGGGGCCAAATTTTCGACCAAGCTCTGCAGCAAGTACTTGGAGCCATACGTATCCCCAATAGAAGGATGATAGAATTACGCTTTTGTTTCCCCAGTCATAAGTCTAAAAAAACGACATAGAATTAGCTATTTGTATCACTAGGGAGAAAAGTGAACCTTTTCCTCCCGCAGGACGTAGTTTACTGCCCGACGTGAACATCCAAGGGAGGAAAAGGCACTTTAATCCCATGTAATACATATGATTTTTCCTCCTACCCACTTAATAAACATTTTTTTGTAAATTTAAAACGCATTTCAACTGCTTTTGTCTAAAACGGACCTATACTAGCATGATGGAAAGTATAGACAATACAGTCATCTAAGAATCGTCTTGGGCTTGTAATCTGAAGGTCCCGGGTTCAGCTCCTGGCAATTATTGCAACATTTTTTTCAAGAACGTTATTTTACTTTTTTCTTGTAAGTGATTTCAATTAATGGACATTTAGATAGCTCATACATTTCGGATTGATATTGAGTGATTTTCTTATGATTAATGTTATATGCCTATTTGAATGAAGTGTCGATCATTTTTTTTTTCTAAGAGCTGCGCTTGTAGAAGAAATAATGTGTGTATTTCGAGCACAAAGTGTCATTCTCGTTCTTCAAAGAATAATGTTTTTGTCGAGCGACAATCAATCACTTTGCGCTCTAAATACACAAATAGCTATTAAAGAACTAAAGTAGAAGTAACATTCATGTTTGATTTTTACCAGAATACAGGATATATAAGATGTTCTAGAAATTACGGAAACAATTTGATTAAAATAGATTCCCAAGTTTCAACGTTTAACTTACTTGAAATAATGGGCAGGAAAAGTATGAGTTTTCTCCCTGGTTTGAGGGAGGAAAGTGTGTACTTTCTATAGGGGTAGGAGGAAATAGTTATTTTACTAACAAGTGCGCAAAGTATTACTTTTCGGCACGCAAATACAGTTAGACGACTGACGCGAAACGGATGAGCTTTTGCGTGTGGAAAAAGCACTTTGCGCACGTGTTAGGAATAAAATTTTATCCCACGAGATTCATATCACATAACAACAAAATTAGGAAAATTAAAATATCCGCACGGCGTGCGTGCGGACGAGAACTACTTTACACACGCTCGTCGAAAACTACATTTATGTCACATTGAATGATATGTTCTCGAGTATGTATGAACAATTCTTGTATACAGAGTGTCGTCCCTAGACCAGTAGGACCAATAGGAATTTATTAGGAAAAATCATGATTTTATATGTTAAGGCCCCTTAAAAGCAATTTTCACAAAGGAATGACGAGGGTGGCAAGAGAGGACCTCGAAACCGAATATCAGTTTTAATTTTCAAATAGAACACCCTATAAATTGAAACGTATGTGAATTTTCATTCATTCGGTATATTTATTAGTTTTCAATTTTTGAAATCTTGTCAAGACTATGCCAAATTATACCTACCAGTTTTTATTGAATGCGCAATTTTTTGAAAAAAAAATTATCTTTAATACGGAGAATTTATAATCCAGTAGCATTCAATTGTAAATATTGAATATTTGAATAAAATGTACATATAAATTATACATTTAACAGCATATTTGCTCGAAAATGGATGTTTGGAACCTTTGGTGTGTATACAAATCAAGAAAAAGAAGCTACTATGCATAGTAAGCGTATAGCCCTTGAAAATGTTAACTGTATTATCGAAACGCGCGTCGAGTGATAGTGACGTAGTTTTGGTGTTTAGGGTAGCTTCTTTTTCTTGAATAGCATATTTGCATGCATGCAGGTATACAGGGTGTCCCAGAATAAAGGGACAAACTCCGAGGGTAGAATCCTCACTTCATTTTAAGGCTAAAAGTTTCAATAAACATATACCCCAAAATGAGTATCAACCGAGTTACAGGGTGTTGAAAGTGACACAAAAAAATATATTTTCCCACTTATTCGACTTCAAATATCTCGAAAATCGTTGATATTTGTGAAACGAAACGTTCCTCTTTTGTATAGGAAATATTGGGGATTAAGAAAAAGAAGACGAAATCGATATTAATCCAGTGGCGTGAAATTTGGAGCGGGGCGATTAGGGGTACCCACCTGCCGTACGCCTCTGTTCAGAGTTACAAACACATGATTTGCCTTGAAATATGAAACTGAATGCTGTCAAGTGACATACCAAATTTCATTAGGAAAAGTTAAGCCGTTATGGAGTTATTCTGGAAAATATATTTTTTTGTGTCACTTTCAACACCCTGTAACTTGGTTAATACTCATTTTAGGGTATATGTTTATTGAAACTTTCAGCCTTAAAATGAAGTGAGGATTCTACCCTCGGAGTTTGTCCCCTTTATTCTGGGACACCCTGTATAGCTCATTTCCGTCGGATGTACAGTACAGTACAGAGAAGCCCCTTCAATAATACGACAAAAACCAACCACTAATAATGTTTTGGAATGATTACTAATATGGCGAATAGAAGAAGACTGGGTGAAAAAAATATTTATTATTTGTCTAGTTTGATGAAATACGGTCTTCTAAAATTACATTTCAGGTTATAACTATACAAAGAAGTGCGATTTGACCTGAATCGATAGATGATTGAATACGTTCATGAATAAGAGTTCAAATGGACAGACGGCATACTGATGAAATGGGTTAATCATTTTTACTCACCGGTATATCTGGATTTGAGCTTGTGTTTCTCTCAGTCATTGCCACTATGGCCACTGACAAATGAACCCTCGTTCCGATGCCTATGGCAAGCATTAGCAGCATGAATATCATTTGTACATGTCGAACACCGAAGTTTGGAGCTACAAAATATAATACACTTATTCATCGAACATCCATCAGAAATCAGAAAGTAGCCATGTTATTGGTTGAATAAAAAAAGAATAGAAATTTTTGGGGATGATGGAATGGTGCTACAATATCACAATAAGTATTTTCAATAAAAAAAAACTCTAATTGACCAGTGTCTATTTTTACAAGCTTTCATTCAACTTAATCTGTTCGTGTGTTGTGCTATCGTTTTGTTCTTCTTCCGTTTTGTTCTTCTGTCGTTTAGTTCTTCTAGCGTTTCGTCCTTCCTTCTGTTGCTCTGTCTTTCTGTCGTTGTGTCCTACTGTTGTCATTTTGTCCTTCGGTCTCTCCGGTTCAAAACTTTCGATTCATTTTTCAAGCACTTGCTGGTATCCGATTGAGCTGCAATTTTGCACACGTATGGAGAACCAATGACAAAATAATAAATAAAAAAATCCTGCCCCCAACTCCCCCCCTCCTCGAAGAATACATGAAGAACTTGTAGGAATTTCTGTATAATCATACACCCCTACTGTACTTGAAAAATATTAAGGACACTCGTGACAATAACATCGAAATCTACAGCACACCAGAAATTCGGGGAATTTAACCGAAAGCCATGTTCCATAAGGATGGTGCGTGGTCCTTTCCAATCGTCCATACGTAGGAAATTATGCTGACCTCCATTAAAAGGTCACGAAGGTTTGAAAGGGATAATGAGTGTTGGAGATATGTGGAGAGCAGGGTTAGATTATTCGTTGATGGACGTGGAGAAGAGTGAGCAAACAAAAATACAAAAAAAAATAATTGCGTGTTCACAAAATAAGTGCTACGCTTTCTATACGAGAGAAGAATTTGTAATTTTTTTTTCAAAATCCAAAAAAACACCGAAAATATGCCAGTGAAAAAGCAGACGTCCACGATCACGGCGAATTGGTTACACTTTAAACACTCACATTTGGCAAATACATTTTGAACATATTGGAGTACTTGTTGAATATATCAAGATTTTTTTAATTCGTGATTTTTTTAGGCGGAATTTGAAAAACTGATAAAATACACGTTTCTGTATTAGTTCAACAAAAAGATCAATTGAAATCGTTCAAAACCTAACATAAAGCAAGACTTCACAAAAACCTGTTGACGAGAAACTATGGAAGTAAGAATTTGACGGCAAAGTAACAAAATCTAGGAAATTTATAAGAAATTGGCTCATCGTACCAACTGAGTCAGTTCAGTGAGTACATACAACATAATTATAAATGAAGCGGAATGAGGGTTTGATAACGATAAGCGGTGGCGCTCTGAGATTTGCACATTTTTTGTGGAGAATTCACTTTTCAGCTGTGAAAACCTACAGAAACACCGCGGTTGGTCGGCCTTCCAAGCAAGTATCAAACGTAATGATTTCCTCCATAAAGAATAGGGGAAAATATGAGTAACATAAAGGCTACTTATTTATATGGCAGTAAACTAAAACTAAATTGCACTATTTTTCAGTTGTCATTTCAATGTGAAAAACAACCCTTTGAAACGCCAATACGCCAATAGGTAAAGTGGAATGATAGTGCGAAAATTATTCGAATGAAATAATAGATATTAATGCCAAGTTCAACAAAACACGCGAGTACAAAATGTCAATGTATAAAACAAAATTGTTTCTATAACATTTATTATATTGCCAATTTGAATATTTTGTGTTATGAATTGTCGGTGTATTATCAAATGATGACTTATGAGTAAAATTTGAAGCAAAATACCGTATTTTTCAAGAATGCATAAATGTATAAACAGTGTGTTAAAATAGTTATTTACCTAACAAGTGCGGGAAGTAGTACTTTTCCGCACGCGACGGCAGTTGCACGAACGACGCAGAGCGGAGTTCGGGCAAGCCGTTAAAGGGCGGAAAAGACATTTTCCGTAAGCGTTAGGTACAATATTTTTCCTACGAGTGTTTTTATCCATCTTATTTATGAAAAAACAAGGTTTTTAATAAACAAGTTTTTATAATAATGCCACAAAATGACTAATAAGACAGAATAGTTACATAGATCATTTAGTTAGTCCTAAATATCCTCATTTTCAACAATACAAAAATCGTGGGGAAAAGTAAAAATCGTACGGAAAAGTAAAAATCGTACGGAAAAGTAAAAATCGTGCGGAAAAGTAACTTTTCTGCACGATTTTAAATCGTACGGAAAAGTACAACTTTCAAAACGAAAAGTCGTGCCCGCACGCTCGTAGGAAAATTACTTTACGTACAATTGATGTCTTTACGAACTGTTGATTTTTTCATGCACTTGTGCCGAAATGTATCACTTTACGCACTTTTCACCGCGCCTAAACACTTAATTCACGCACTACCGTAGAAAACATAATTACATATCAACCATCCTATAATCCTGTAATGTTCAGAGATCATCGTGAGAGCCTATGAAAAGAAGTGAGGCTGTATGCCTCAGGGAACTCTTCCCAAGGCATTGAGTTCCAAAGCTTTAACTTTCGTTGGATGAATGAGCTCTGGGAAAAGACATATTTGGTATATCTCCAAAGTAACGGCATATGGATGTGGATAAGGACTGAGCTCGACGGGTCAGTCTCGATGGGACCGCTAATGGTGGAACAATTGATGCCATTTCAGAAAAGCATCGTCCATGAAAATATGTTCAAAACAGAGCCATATCGCCAACCTTCATGCGGTGTTCCAGAGAAGTGAGCGAGTTTGTAAACGAAGTATCATCGACGAGACAAATGGATATTTTTTAGGCAGAATCTCGAAGTTTCGATGTGTGTTTAAGTATATAGGACCAGGACAGGTCGGATTCGTGACATATACAACATAATCTGTTTTTCTTAAGTTCTAGTTCCCACGAAGAGAGGACTCCTATATTGTTCAGAGAAGATAGTGAGAGCTGAGGGAAAGTAGGTAGTAGTAATTGGTGTTCTTGAATTTCTGAAGGATGTATGCCTCAGGGAACACCTGCCGAGGTGTTCGGCATGTTTCCAAAGTGACAGCATATATATGTGAGGACTGAACTCGACGGGTCAGTCTCGATAGAACTGCTAACGGTGTAACGATTGATGATATAGATATTGACGAAAAGCGAAATACTTCTTAGCACGAAACAGAAATCTTTATTATTGAGAGGCCCTTTTGGGGATGGAACTTACATGGTTTTTCAATGAAATATCACTGCTGATATCATTAGAATTAAAGATTTCATTGGTATGGATATATATAGTCTTAAAATAGTTATGTTTGCCACTGTGATATCGGTCTTTCTAGACGAAATATTTTCTTGGGATTTGTTCGCATTGAATTTTAGCAAGTTTATTGGATCCTATTCTAAAATTTCTGTAAGAATTAAAACCGTTCACGATTCTTTCCCATTCAATTCAGCTTTGACTGGCTAAAACTTTGAAAGAGATAGAGGTATACCTATTGGGTAATAGAGGTATACCTAATGAGTAATACTATCATCCGCAAAGCTGTGCACTGGACATTGAACTAGCTCCACAAACCAGTGATATGCCGGAGAAACAGTGTTGGTTCTTGAACGGATCCCTGCGGAACACCAGCACTCATTTGTAATGTATCAACCACCAAGTGAGAAGATCAGCTGGAGGAGGGGGGGGGCAAACCGTAAGATAGAAGTTTGGCAAGAAGTATGGTGCTGAATACGATGAAATGTCTCAGATAAATGTAATGCAATGGCCCGAGTTTCAACATATTTTTCTATAGGCTACTGCCAAACATGTGAGGCATGAGCAAGCAGGTTACCAGTTGAACTCTGATGCGGGAAACCAGATTGGCAATCAATGACTTTTTTTAATTTTACTTCCGTGTCAAAAAATATGGTATGCTTTAAAAAATCCACTTTCACACTTGTATTATCAAAAGCTATCTTCAAAACGAGAATTACGATGGTTTTGTAGGCCATGAACGCGATCACGTTTGGGACGCTTTTAAGGTCAAAAGAGTCAATTGATAACTCAAAAACGGTTCGTCTTATCGATTTCAAACAAGGACAGGCTTCTAGAGGAAGTTTGATTCTACGTACGTGCTGTAATGGAAATTGAATTTTCAATCCATTTTTCCACAAAAAAAAATCTCAAAAATGTCCCAATAATGCAGTTATTTCAAGCAATTTCTTGGGTAGATGAACAAATAGTTTAAAAAAAAAACATTACAGCACGTATATAGATCAACGTTTTACCTTTCTTTTTATACCAAATTCATTTCAATCGGAAAAAGATTGCTTCAAATTTTAATGGAAGAGATATACCACTACAGCTACTTCGACTATTCATAAAAAGAATCTTGAGGTGCTGCCGCAGACATAGTTACATAGAATCAAACTTCCTCTAGAAGCCTATCCTTGTTTGAAATCGATACGACGAACCGTTTTTGAGTTATCGACTCTTTTAACCTAAAAAACGGCCAAAATGTGATCGCGCTCGTTTTCAGACTTTCGTTTAAAAAAGGTCCATAAGAGCTAGAGCAATGGAGAAAAAAGTACTGTAGCCTTCAATCTGTGCAGGAGAATGTGCGGAAAAAATTGGGGGCTACAACCAAAAATGACTACATGGCTTTACGCCAGAGTTATCAGACCCATGATAACGTATGGGTCGGTGGTATGGTGGCCAAAGACCAAGCAGGCAGGAGTGGTTCGACGGCTTGGAGGACTACAAAGACAAGCATGTCTGAGTGCCACCGGGGCCATGAGAACCACCCCAATAGCCGCCTTAGAGGTCTTGCTCAACCTACCTCCACTACACATATACATCCAAGCCGAAGCCAGGTCTGTCACGAGCAGGTTGCTTAGAGGACAAGCACCCATTAGCAATATGCACGGGAGAGACTACAACAAGCTATATGAAGAGTTGGATAACAACCCGATTACAAGAATGCCATCAGATGGCATTCTTCCCAGATATAGCTTTGACAAAACTTTCAAGACAAGTATAACGGACAGGGATGCGTGGAAGGGGGGGCCTCCCATCATTGCGGAAATCGCTGTCTACACGGACGGCTCCAAAACGGATGAAGGTGCAGGAGCCGGCATTTACGGAACCAAGCCGAAGATGAAAATCTCACTGAGCTTGGGCAAACATGCGACGGTATTTCAAGCGGAAATCGTTGCAATACACCATTGTGCACAATAGCTAATAAGGCACGATTTTTCACGAAAAAACATTGCCATATACTCAGATAGCCAAGCTGCGATAAAAGCAGTCAACTCAATGCAAGTTACCTCAAAACTTGTTTGGGACTGCATAGAAGCCCTAAAAGAGCTGGGCAGTCAGAACAGACTGACACTAGCCTGGGTGCCAGCACACACAGGTTATAGAGGCAATGAAGAGGCCGATACACTAGCCCGAGAAGGAGCAAGTAAGGCCCTGAATGGCCCAGAACCGTATTGCGGTATAGCAAAAGCTATACTAAAAACAAACACCAAATCATGGATTCAACAGAAGTCTCAAGAATGGTGGAACAATGCACCAGGGATGAGACAGGCCAAAGAGCCGCAGCCAACATTCACAGACTATCTACTAAGCCAGAAGAGGAACACTACTAGAATAGTAGTAGGACTTCTCACAGGGCACTGTAGGCTCAACAAACATATGAGTAGGTACAATAGGCCTGGCAGAAGAAATGCTATGCAGGTTCTGTCAGGAAGAAGAGGAAACATCAGTACACATACTATGCCACTGCGAGGGCTTGTCAAGGCAAAGGTTTCTAACGCTGGGAGAAGAAAAACCAAGAGCTCCCAGATTCATGGGAGTTCTAAAAACTAGCCTGTGGAGTCTCGTAAAGAAAACAGGGCTAGACAAAGAACTCTAAATAATCTCGAGGGCAAACACAATAGATCTGAAAAGGTCGCGGTGTAGAGGCTTGTAGCGCGAAAGTCCCTAATATATAATCTATAATAGAGCAATGGAACTGGTCAACGAATCCAAAGGTACTGGGTTCGATTCACCAAATGATGTATGTTTTTTTTTCGAATGTTGTAGTGTAACGAAATAATAAAATGAGAATAGATGTATATCTACAACGCAGCAAAGCAGAGTTATAGAGAGCATAGTAGAAATTAATTTTGATTACATTTATTTTATTCTCGGTTGAATAGTTGGATGAATATTCATTAAAATATCTGGTAGCGCCTTTGTCGGACTAGCTTGTCAAGCCTGATCAAACGGTAACGTTAAATACCTCCTTCATTTAACATATTTATTCATTCATTGATCAGTCCTGACCAATATTACTTGTCACGAAATCAGGTACATATATCAGAAGCCCATTATCACGTTATTGATATATCTTCCTAGCAATAAATAGTTCAATATATATGGGAACGAGATAGAAGCGATCGATCAAACTCGGAGGTCAAGGACTGATAACAACTGAAGGTTCTTCATAATACTGATACTGCTATCGTGGATGTGATCTCCGCTGTCGAGTAAGGTCCTCTTCAGTCTCTTACGGTTATTGCCTCTAAGTTACCGATAAATATTCGTCAAATCAGATTGGAACACGATATAAATGAGAACACCATGAACATGAACTCGGCACTAATTCAATAATTACGCTTAATGACGTGAATGAACGTCAACAAACACAAACATACGTTGAGTGAAATTGTT
Organism: Chrysolina haemoptera; assembly: GCA_958298965.1. Lineage (NCBI taxonomy): Eukaryota > Metazoa > Arthropoda > Insecta > Coleoptera > Chrysomelidae > Chrysolina > Chrysolina haemoptera. The sequence continues at coordinate 9,504,482 of OY282588.1, read as the reverse complement.
CTGGAATTCGAAGTCGTTATTCCGACTTATAATTTGGAATTTTATTATTTTCCACGCTTGAAATTGAACCACATCTGATAGATATAGTGAAAAGACCCTAACCAAAAGAAAAAATTTCAAGGTGAAAATTTGCATTTTCATTCAGATAGTTGATTAATAGTTGATAGAATCACTCACAGAAAACGTTCATTTCATTGATATACGGACTGCACCTCTCACATTAGATCTCCATCCAGGAAGCAGACTCTTCAGAAGCAGTTTCACACAGCAAGGATGGAAATATTTCCTCTGTGTTACCGACGTTACCGTAGAAGAAATATTTAGAAATTCCATCAGATTTGGTTCAATGTCCAACATGACTTTAGACAGGAAAGTAGTTGTTTTCGGTTAGATATTACAGATAAATCACATTTTTCAATTTCAGTGAATAATGAATACCTCCCAAGAGGTTATTTTGAACGAAGGAGAATAGCGACTAAAGTTTGTCTTTCAGCCGCAAATGATCGCACAACTGATTTTATGAACATCTTGTTCATATTTCCAAAGAAAAATCAAAATGCAATACCCATGACAGGTTTATCTTAGGAAATAATTTCCAACGTGTTATTGCAAAAGAAATATTTCCATCTTCTCCATTTTTGGTGTGTGAAATTGCTTCTGAAGAGCCTGCTTCCCAATTCTTCCGATTTCCCTGATGAGCTTGGAAGAGCGAAGTAGATTCTCGTCGACAAAAATGTATTAAGAGATCTATTGTAAGAGGTGCGTCGGAATTTTATTTCATTCAAATTCTTTGTTTGTCCCCCCATCAGCTGATCACCGCCATGTTGTGACGTCAGATGACAGTGCTCTATTAATAATTTGAAATGTAAATACCATTGTTCTTAGCAATATGTACGTTTGATGACTTTCCAGGCTCCTCGTCTTTACTACGGTTGATTTCTGTAGGGACAGCTTCATACTGGCTATTCATCTCTGGATAAAGTAGTGTGAAAGAACCAAGATTTTGTATCAGTAATTAGTCTACAATTTAATTCCAACTGAAAAAAATCTCTTTATACGCAAGATTCTATTCAAATACGCTGAAATATAAGAAATAATTTGTTTAGATGTGTGATGTAGGTTATTGTGTGAGTTACAGATTCAAAAGCTTGCCACCTGAAGTTTTCAGTTCGACTTCAATGACAATGCAATAATAATATAGGTACAGTGAGTTTCAAACAGTTTGCACCACATGGAAAACTTGTTTATTTTCCATTTGTCAGAAAATTTTATTCCTCATAAAAATTGATGCATTGCAGAAAACTTGTTGTCAGAATTAATTGATTCTTTCAATAACAACCTTCCATAAGGTCACTCTGATAGTTATTATGGACATACATACAGAGTAAAATATCAAATTTGCGCAAAAAACTAGAAAATTTTCAAACAATTTCCAACAACCAAATGATGAATAAGACCAAATTTTGCATTGTAGGAATATGAGGAAGGCACCGAAGGTGCATATAAAATATTAGTACCTACTCTTTATGAGGCTAGAACCATAACAAATTCAAATAAGAAAAAATTTGTTGCGTAGTTGGCTGCAATTCCAAATCTGAATATTGTTTCTGATTCTTAACAAATTTTCTGAATAAACTTCATTGATCAGATCGAAAATAAGGACATAGTTAGTATAGTAGTCTTGATCAAAAACCAAAATTCCTATTTTTTGTTCTCCCAAACTTTTTGAAACTCACTGTACTACCATCACCCTTTTTCTCCAAGAAGTTGCAAAAACTGGCGAAAATGAAATCCGTAAAATTAGAGAAAAACACGGAACTGTCAAATAATTTAATTTGAAAAAAAAAATGAACCCGCCTGTTCCCCTGGAGGCTTGATAGAAAAGGCGTAACAATTCGAAAAAAAAAACGTCGGATACGAACGTGAAAAATTAGGACAAAAATTCGCATAAGAAAATTGAAAAAATCCGTAAAAATAGTGAAAAATATCGGACGGTCGCATGAATTAATGTTACTTCCATCTACCTCCTGAAGGCTAGAGATATACTGGGTGACTACGAGGTGAGGTACGCCCCCAATTTTTACAGAAACAGTTGATTGTTCAATCGAACAAAGTTGGCCATGAAACTAAATGGCAACATTTCCTTTTCACTTCGTTATAATGAAAAATGATTAATTATCAGATTGAAAAGATGTGGAAAGTTGAAATGAAATGAAAGTGAAAATTAGATATTCTGCAACGGAGGCAGCCATGAACATAAAAAAGAGAAACAAAAAAACATCATTGAATAAATAAGTATGACAAACTGTGACTCCATTGAAATAAAATGAACTTTTTTTTGTGTATTACTTTCTTAATTATATTCTAAGCCACAACATTCAATTTTAGGAACACTCATCATGAAACCTGATTGTATCTTCGTTTCTTTTAGGAATTCTCCAAAACTTTTCACACGAGTAAACTGATAATTTATAATTTTTCATCACGATAAAGTGAAAAGTACATGTTGCCTTTTGAGAAATGGTAGTTGTGAGCAATTCTTTATGGGTACTATTTCGTTTTTAAGTAATTTTTGATAATTGTTGGAATATATGGGAGCTGTAGTTAAGTGAAAACCTCACTTTTCAACTGTATGGCACTCTCAAACTTCCTCTGGTAACTTTTGATGTCGTTTGTCAGTTGAGATGATTTAAGTTTGAATTTCATGGCCAACTTTGTTCGATTGAACAATAGACTGTATCTCCGCCATTTTTCAAACGAGTTTCAATTTCGAAGAACAATGTTACCACGAATTGCGTGCTCTTTCGGATAATGGAAAAATATGTACAGGGCGTCATTTGAAAAAAAAAAGTTTGGGGTCACTTCCGGTTAAACTGGAAGTGGTCGATTTTCAGTAGTTGCGTCAAAATATGCGTATTCAAGTACTATAGCGACATACCAAATTTGAAATATGTATCTTCAAAACTGAAGGAAAATTGGGGGGGGGAAATTTTTATTTCGTGCAAAATATTTTTATTTTAAAAATCGTAGCAAAGCGCTTCCGACTGATAAGTCAACATCAGTGCATAAATTGAATTTGATAAATTGAAAATTTTAACGTTAGAAAAATTTTGAAAACTGACTGAGTTGAAATTTAAAATTTTAGGTAATAGAACTTGTTTAAAATTGAACAATATTCATCCTGTTTGATGATTATTCTGGATTGAGATATGTGATGTGTACTTTCATGCGGCCCTTCGAGTAACCAAGATTTGTTGCAGTTTATGTGAAATTTTGAATACTACCTTCATACTGAGAGTTCTAAAAATGCCGTCGAAGTTGAAAAAATTTAAAAAACTCCTGGAAGGAAAGTGCATATCATAGAAGCAGGGGCTAGAACATTGAAATGCCACAATTCATGTCCTCCTAGACTATACGGTCTACCCAAAATATATAAAAATGAAACACCCTTGAGACCAGTGGTCCCGTGTATAGTTGCACCCTCCTATGTATTGGCTAAATTAAATAATCACATATTACATAGTCTATTTTCTAATATCAAATATATTATATCCAACTCTTTTTCAGCAGTAGACAAAAAATATTTTGATACCAAATGACTTTACACTGATTTCCGTAGATGTAGTTCCTCTTTTGCCTAGTATTCCAAAGACCTCGTTTGTGGAATGAATGAATTTTGGCCTGGTACAGACATCTCTTTCAATACATTTCGGATATGTTAGTTATTTATTTGAATCAAGTTGTTTCAAATTCATTGGCATATTATCAACAACTAGACGGCTCTACAATAGGTAACCGCACGCCTCCCCAACCATAGCGAACTTATTTATGAATTATTTTATTTTGTTACGTAGATGACATTCTGACAGCCATTCCTCAAGATAGAAAGGAGGAAGTACTAAACACCTTCAATAATTTTCACCGAAGAATCCAGGGCCGGCTTATACACATTTGCCGCCAAACAAAACAATGATTGAAGAACAGAGTGGAACAACACATAAGTGATTGTAATAAAGGCTTATACAAATCTGCAAGAACCGCACTCTCAGAACACCATCATAATCTGACAAAGTACTTTGTACGACTGATTATGCCTATCTACATCTATTGGGCTGTAGTTGCATTGCCTCAATATTGTCGTGAACTTAACAAAATCTTTGATCAAATGTAGATCAATTTGAAAAGTAATATTATGTACTTACATAATCAATGAATCCCTCACAAACTCCGTAAGATTCTTTAATAATATGCTTGTTTGAGCAAGTTAGTTATTCAATGAGGTATTCGAAGGCATGTGCTGATAGTGATAACGCTTTTCACTAATTACTGAAAAAAAACTATCTTAACTATATCCTTTAACTTATCGACTAATAAAAAACCTGCCAACAAATTCATGATATGTAAATATGAACCGGTATAATAACAATAATTTGTATTGAATTTCACTAAAAATCAAAAAATCTTGGCTAGGCAAATGCATAAACCTGATGACCTTGTGTCAGTTGGTATCGTCATGGCACAAGATTATGGGACCCGAGAGACACTTATTCTTCGGACGAGAGGATTGACTATGGGTAAATGACTAACGGGTCCTTCAGATTCATCAGATCAGGGTTTAGGAGAAGGGCCCTGACTAGAATACCCTTCGAGAGAAAAAATAAATAAAATTATAATGATAATGAGGCAACGATGGCCTGGATCGATTACCGTAAGGCATTTGATACAACTTCGCATGATCTTATCTTGCATTTGCTCAGTTGATTTGCAGTATACGATCAAATAGTGAGATGCATTAGATAACTGATGCTGCTCTGGAGGACTCGTTCCTCAAGATCTGGTCAAGTCCGAGTCCAAACAGTAGGTTGTCTTCAGAAGAGGAGTATTCCAGGGAGATTCCCTCAGTCCTCTTCTTTTCTGCATCTCATTACTGCCATTACCCGTTGCACCTAGAAACACACGTGGTTACAACTGCGACACCCCCAGCAACAGGATGCACTAGGACACCTAAAACTATATGCCTCCGGAGAGAAGCATCTACATTAGTCCTTAGGGCTGGTGCAAGAGTACACGCAAGCTATCGGAATGGACTTCGGAATCGACAAATGTGCCACTCAAAAGAGGACGCTGCGAGAAATACGGAGAAGATGTTCATCTCGTAGACAGAAGCATCCTACATCATCTTGATGCCGGAGGGACGTACACTTACCTAGGAGAGGAACAGCGCCGCTCCCAAGAGGTAACCACTATTAAAAACTCTCTCCGTGACAAGTATCAGCATAAACTTCGACAGATCTGGTCATAGGGATTGTCGGGGGAGTACGAAGTTGCTGCAACTAATATGCTTGCCGTTGCGGTACTATACTATACTCCTTTGGAGCGATAAAATGGACTCAAAAAGAGCTGCGACAATTCGACGTAAAAACTCGCAAAATGATGCATCTCCATTGGAGCTTCATCCTGAATCGTCCGTTCCACGGTTCTAGTTTCCAGACAACAGAGAGGCCGTGGACTATTGAATTTGGAGTGTCTATAAAACAGAATGGTACTGGATGGAGCCTGTGATGTTATCAGGAGTTCAGATCCCTTTCTCTGCTTGGTCTGTGACCATGAAAAAGTAGGGATCGGAACATTTCTTTTAGGGGCAGCCGTGCAGCCGATGAACTTGGTATCGTTTTCGTTTTTGAACGGGTTAACCAAAACTTCTTCAAGAGCATCGAAGACATTGGCTTGACCAAAAATTTGACCTTTGCTCAACTCAGGTCAAGTGGGCTTCATAATGGCCTGCCAGGATAGTGTATTCAACACCCTGGACTACCGTAGTCGCGTGATGGGTATAGAGTCCCCGGACACTAGATGCAGAGCGTGTCGTGAGGCTCCTGAGACCATAATTCATGTGCTGTCCGCGTGTGCGAGTATTGTACTACCATCTACGACACTCGTACGGTATAGAAAACACACCGGTGTTGCCTTATGCTCCGGCGAATATTGAGTCCATTGTGCAGAATGAGAAGTGCCGAATCTATTGGATCTACTCATTTTCCACCCTCGGTCAAATACAAGCAAATAAGCCTGATGTAGGCCCCCTTGACCAACAAAGTAGGACGATTTTCGTCATGGAGTTCTCGGCTCCTGGCGAAACGAACATCGTCCGAGAAGAGCAGGAAAAATCCCCCAAATCATTCTGTTAAAATGGTGTTTCTGATCGTAGGAGTCCTTGGTTCACTGTGTCTACTCAGGGCACATGATACCCGGACACAGTAATCACTCACCTCACGGACGTCGAGAAAGGGTCTGACTGGAATATTTCTCAAGGTAAGAAATAAATAATAATAATATAATCTACTTGAATGAGTTTCATGACATGTTTACGTGCATTATATATATACGCGATACGCGAATACGCTCTGCACTTGACTGGGTGTACGAACGGATTTATAAGCTGAGGAGGTTAAAGAAAGGAGTCTCCGGTGGAATGATGGACACTCCATAATATTTCTCATGGAAAAAATAATAAGAATAATTATATAATCCACTTGAATTCGTGTTATAAGATGTTTAGGTGCATGCCATAAACGCGAATAGTTTTCGCATCTGATTGGGAGTACGAACGGATATATGGGTATTGCAAAAATCTAATTCGTAAATTATTTAGATTTTTCAAAATTGCATCAAGTTCCGGATCGTGTACAAGGTTGCAATTTATTACTGAATCAGAAGAGATGTTTTAAAAATTTGCAACAAAGTTTCAAAACTTTTGTGATTATTTGGAGAACATCTCCATCAAAAAAATTACCACGAATCCAAAAAATATTTGTTCCGGTCAATATAAAAGGTTGCAAATCTGCACAACTGTTCAGAATGTTTTTTTTCAATTATATATCTTTACTTATGACTGGGAGCAAGTTATTTGTACTTGTGACGGCCGTTGATTGGAGTATGGATAGTTTGATAATAGACCGTCAGATAATGACAAATTTTGCTGACTCATTATCTCTTTTCTGGAATTTTAACAACTGACAGGTTATGTCAGTATTGAGCTAGAACAATGAAAATTTAGCGATCGGACGTGTGCTAGGCATATTGAAATTTTTTTTTTGTGAAAAAAAAAATTTTTTTTTGTACTACAGTGCATAAAGTGACATCACCTGTGCGTAAAATCATTAACAGTGCGTAAAGTAAATTTTTACACACTGTCCATACATTTATGCATTTTTGAAAAAAGACATTAGACATAAAGGAAACGTACCCGAGTGTAGGGTAATTTACTTGGAAGTATAACTGAAAAATATGATTCAAATTGGGAGATCCATTCAAAAATAATTAACAAACATATATATTACGTACAAAACTGATTTCAACTAATATTTGTGAACAGCCCCCGTATAAAATGTGATCGTAACTTTTTGAGAAATCACTGAAAGTCTTTCTGAAAAAGGCTATTTTGTGTGGCTATTGTTAAAAAAATGTAGTATAAAAAACAAACATTTGAAAAAAAAATTACTGTGTTGTAAAAAAGTCTCAACGTTTTAGAGAAAATCTTCTTGGCGTAAGAAAAGAATCCCAATAGATATTTTCTTAATGAAAAATGCTCGGTCTCACCATAGGGACCGTTGATAAAGATTGGCAAAATATCCCTAATTGTCGCTATTTTTGACCCACCCTGTATAATAGGTGGCTTCTTCTATCGTAACGACCGACCAACTGATATGACATTCGACTTTCTTCAAACCAGCAATGCTACTATTTTGTTACTAATCATCTAAAAAGTAATACTTTTGGATGAGTGAACCTTGCTATGTTTTGGTGAAACAGCAATTTTTATGATTTTCAAAAATTCGTATCTCCGAAACTGGACATAAAAACTAATTTAAACTTGCATGTGTAACTTCTAGTGACTTGTACTACAAAATCCCAAACAATCATCAAAATTGGCTAAAAGCCATTTTCCCATGTATTTGGTGCGAGTTTCTTTGTGGTAATTTCAGAAGAAATCGATGAATATTCCTATGCACCCGATATCAAAAAAGAGCGAAATTGGCAATGAATATTCCTGAACCAGAAGAATCTCGAGCATGATACGAAGCTGATTACATTGAGGTAGTGTTATAGGTTTTCCGGGTTTTCCTACAGCTGAAAAGTGAATACGCCACCAAAAATCAGTGAGTTGTGCCGGAGCGCCACGGCAAAGAATAATAATAGCCGTCCTCTACCCGCAGAGGTACACTCTACGGATATTCATGAGGGAGCATTCGAATTAAACTAAGAGCCAGATAGCCGAGTGAATAAAAGCGCCGATCTTTCTATCACTCTGGTTGCCGGTCGTGGGTTGGGAGCCTAGCGACTGCAGATTTTTATCTGATGGCCCGAGTAAGTGATAGGAATCGCACATAAAAAGGTAAGAACTCGTTAATTCTTGATTCGCAGGTGGACACAGCCCTTTAGTGGAAAAAACAATTTTTAAACTTCAAAATTTCGGACATTTTTAACGGTTCAAATAAAAAAAATTACAAACCAAAATTTACCGCTAACAATTGGAATTTTGGGTTTGTTACAACTACTAACTGATAATTTTTATCAAAAATGAAAATGGACTTGAAACTCCAATCATATGCTTAGTGCATAAAAATTGACCTGAGATGGGGATTTAATTTTGTTCATGAAATGTTCAGGATGAAAATACGTCGTGATTCATTTTGATTCGTTCACTTTTGTTTTCCAATATGTTTATAATGGATTCTTATCAAATATGGGCCTGATTGTTTTAATTCAGGAGGAGTGGATCGAAGTGGTGGATGGAAATAGCAATTTTTTCAAAAATTTAAGCCACTTCGATAATTCAATAATTTCTTACTCTCACAAACATTCAGAGGCTTCTGATAGGTTTAAAGTCAGGAACCTGAGTCAATCTTCATAAATAAAAAAAAATAAAGGTCTCATAGAATTCGAAAACAATAGATAATTTGACACCTTTTCTGAAGTAATTTATATAGAAAACAATAATTCAAAAAAAAAACAATTTTTCTCTTCAATTTTCAATAAATAATTGATGGAAGTAGTCATTACTACGTGGTAGATCATCATAAATAAGAAATAAAATATAATATGTTTTTTGTTATCATGTTGTATTGGTAACACTTCACCAATTAGGTAGAAAATTTTGTTCTTTTGATAATATCTATGTAGATCGAAACTGCAGTAATGGAGTGTTTCAAATATAAATTGGTAAAGACACGAAGGAAGTTTAATTTCTCAGTTCCTCATAAAATATTGAGGCCATTGTGTATGATACAATTCATATATTCTATCGCCTTGATGACCTTAAGAACAAGGCCACTGTTATCCGAAATGCGCGTTATTGTCACTCACCAATTTCTGTTCCCTTCATGATTTCAGTATGTCATCAATACACAATCCGGTCTGGATACTGGAATACAAGAATATCAGATAATACTGATATCAGTCGGTGGACCAATATTGTATCGAATGAACATTAATCAATTATTTAGGATGATAACCAAATCAACTAATCACGAATTTACAACACAATTGATTCAATTTAGAATACTATTGAATTTGAATATAGTGGTATAATTCAGTAAATTTGTATTCGACAGGGCCCCTGGCTGGTTCCGTAAATGCCGGATCCTGAACCTTCATAATTTTTTGGAAAGTCCCTCCTTCCACGAATCCCTCTCCATTATACTTGTCTTGGAAGTTTTGTCAGAGCTATATCTGGGAAGTATGCCATCTGATGGCATTCTTGTAACCGGGTCGTTTTTCAACTATTCGTATAGGTTGTTGTAGTCTCTCCCGTGCATATTGCTTATGGGTGCTTGTCCTGACCTGGCTTCTCCTTATATGTATATGTGTAGGGGAGGCAGGTTGAGCAAGACCTCTGAGGCGGCTGTTGGGGTGGTTCTCATGTCTCCGGTGGCACTCAGACATGCTGGTCTTTGCAGTCCTCCGAGCCGTCGAACCATTCCGACATGCTTGGTCGTTGGCAATCATACCACCGAACTATACGTTATTATGAGTCATCATTGAGAGTTCACCGTCAGCTGTACACCACCTGTCGATTATATCTAGGACTGACTGTGTAAGCTCCGAGAATTTGCCTTCTGCAATAATCGCGAGGTCGTCGACATATTCTAGGCAATGAAAGCCTCTGGAAGATAGCCCAAAGTAGGGGCGATGGCACCTCTCTCTGTGGACATCCCGTGTTAGCTCTTGGTGTTAGTGTTAGTCCATTTTGATTTGATAAGTTTTTCTTGTTAGAGTTTTTCAACTCCGAATATTCCAAATCTCAACCTCCTATACGCCTCACACTAGCCGAGGAGTTTCTTCGTCTTCTTCACGCATACGGAACGTGGGGCTGTCTTTTATGCCCATAAATTAGTGAGAGCTGTCTACCTAATTTGTTATGACCTGTTAGTATTCCTTCAAGTTGGAGTAGTGTTTGGCGACCTCCTCCTAACAGACCTGTCGTCCTTAACTTACTAGAGCCGGCTACAAAGTCTTTCGACCTGTAGCTGGCGATATTCCCTCAGAGTTAATTTAGCGTCTTTCTGCCCAATCGTCCTGGACAAATGAGATTTGACTTTCTGCAATGCCTAGTACTGACCCCGGCCCACAGAACGGCACCGCGGAACTGGTTCTGGCAAGTTCGTCTGCCACCTCATTTCCCGGCATCGCTCTGTGGCCAGGAACCCATACCAGCGCAACTTCCTTCATTTCGGCTAATTTCTCGAGACCATCTCTACATTCTTGCACCAGGACTGAGCTTGGTTTAGGATGGCAGATGACTCTGAGTGCTGCCTGACTGTCCGAACAGATGTGAATTCTCTGCTCGGGCCCTCCGTCCACCTCTTGCCTCATAGCTACGCTTAGAATGGCGAACACTTCAGCTTTATTGGAAAACTATTGTGTATCTTCCCAAAGCGTATTTTTCCCGTATACCTTTTCCTTCTAGGAAAATTCCTGCAACCGAAGCCTGTTTGTTGGTGAGAGGCGAACCGTCAATAGTATATTAGACTTCCTGGTCGAAATTCCCCTGCATTTTCTTCCCATTGTTCTCTGCTCGGAATAGTACGAGCTCCCATTCCAGTCTATCTTGTGCGCTTTTCACTCCGAAGGCGGAAATAGAAATCTACTGCTCAGCCCACTCTGTGATTTCCGCATGCCCTATCATCTGTACTTCATTTAACCAAACCTCGGATTCTTGCATCCTCAAATGGGCTGCCATTGCCTCCTTATTGATCCAGACTGGAAGGGCGGCAACCTCAACTGTACATCCAATACTGCGGTTGGGGTCGTTTTCATTGCACCCGATATTACCGAACAGGCCAACCTCTCGACCTCACCAAGCTTTCGGCCTATTGTGATACTCTGTTAGCCTGGCCACCATACAGCTGAACCATATTGGATCTCCGATCTTAAGACCGCCGTGTAAAGCCAGCGTATAATCTCTGGATCTGTTCCCTAATTTTTTTCTACAAATCTCCTCGGTTACTATAGGATTACTACAGACTTTTCACTTATCCTATCAACATGCGTCCAGATATTAAACCTGCTGAACCAATTTCAGCTCCTGTCCAAACATGGAGGGTGGACTGACACCATCTTTTTTCCTGCGCTTGGTGAATAGGAACATCTCTACTTTTATCGGATTGACTGAGAGCCCTGCTTCACCGCATCACCTCTCAATTATCCTACAAGCGGCCTGCATACGATCATAGATGACTCCAATGAATCGTCTGCTGACTAGGACAACTCCATCACCCGCGTATGCCTCGAAACCATCGTCTGTAAGTTTACCCAAGTATTCGTCTATGATGGAAAGAGAGGTAGCTTCCCTGAGAGCAGCTCCCCCCACCTTGGCTTTCAGTCTGAGGTCTCCCTTGGATACCTCAACCCTCCTCTTCGTTAGTGACAATACAACCCAGCTGGCCATCGATTCAGGTGTTCCTCTGTCCACTGATGCTGCTTGTATAGTCGTCGTCTTCAAAAGCACCCTCCAAATCGAAAAAAATTCGTTGCGAAACCTCTTTAAACCTTGATGTTCTTTCAATACTTCGCAATACAGTGTGGAGGGCCAATTCTGTCGACCTGACTTTCTTGTATGCATGTTGATTTCTGTGGAAGGGGCCGCTCCAGCAGGAAGCTATCCACCACATTCCCCAACGTTTTGAGTGGAAATGTAAGGCTGATGGGTCTGAAGGAGAGTGTTTTTTTTTTTCGTTTTGGGGATGAAAACTATTAACTCTTGTTGACTTCCAGGCCTTTGGAACTTATCCCAGCGGTATTCAAAGGATTGTGAGCCTTTGGAAACTTGTCAGTACTCACTTGAAGACGACTACGAAGAAAAGTAGGTGGAACGTTGGGAAAATACAAATTATAAGACGATAGGAGTCTTAAGTTAATGTATTTGAACTAAATCATCGTCTACAACCTCCAAATAAAAAATCATTACGTTAATAACTATTAAAATGTATTAGTTCCTCACAAAAAAAGGAACTTGAAAATGAGAAGATTGTTGAGTATTTTAAAAATTCACGTCGATAGTATCGAGATAACAGACATTTTCTTATTTCGATCTTGTGCTTTTGGTTCTTCGCCGTTTTGATAATTCCAAGGTTGAACTTCTCCAGACCCAAACACTAGGTAGAACAAGTTGGGAACTATGGACATCGCTGCTGCTATGATGAATACTGTTCTCCATTCAGATTTATCCTCCTGAAAATAAATAATATTTTTATTAATATTATAGGGATCGCTAGATGGAGCGCTCACACTTGCACATCACATTGCAAAAGATTTTGTTTGAAGTAATTCAATAACTATCGCGGTATCTCCCAGGAAAGTAGTTGTTTCCAGACTGGTATTTGCCATAGCAGAGTCTACAGCATTGTAGGTGTTTGGGAGTAAAAGGGAAAAATATCGGTTAGTAAGGATTATCCTTTTCCAACGATCTCCGAAAATAACTCTGAGTTTTGTGTTATGATGATATCTGTTTGAATCTCTTCACCCAGAGATTCGATGTGCTTCTTGCTATGATCGCTAGGTGGAGCAGCTTACACCCGTTTCGTCAGCTTGAGACCAGAGTAACCAAATAACAGAGAGTGGTGTAATGGATGCGTTGTGCTGATCATTACAATCGTAATGATTTCATTACAATTAATTCACTTCCATCACTACCTCATCATTTACATTTTAGAAAGAAGCGATCATTACATTTTCTAATTGAAATAAAAACTTCAAAACTTCATTTTAAGTGTAGATAGGATAATAAATGGTGAAGAAGGATATTTATATTTCCTTCCAATCTTAGTCTCATCTTTAATATATTAACTATGTCTTGGACACATTTTTATAACTGAGATATTTTATTTCATATTTATTTTGTTGAAAATTTCACATTATGAGATATTTATGTTCCTTCTCAATCCTAGTCTTATTTTTGACACAACATTTGACCTGAGATATTTCATAGTTTATTTTGTTTTTTGTATAAAAACTAAATTCAATAATGTAATTTCACTACAGTAACCTGTTTTCAATCAACAATAACTACGTTTTAAACTTTCACAACAGTTAAATGTGAAAAATACATGTATAAAACGATTTAAATATAGGGTTTTTATCTTGAACTGTCCTTACATTTCATTACTTTTTGACAGACTTGTCTAGTACAATATTTTTACCCAAGAGACCAAACCTGTTATTAATTTGGATGGGGGGAACATAATATGGTATTGTAGTGACTCACCCCTGTAGTGATGACGAGTAAAACACTTCGAAACATTGCACAAGTATCTGTTTGATGAAATACCATACACGTCGTAGTGTTAGCTAGAGGAGTAGTTATTTTCAGACAGGTTTTTGCCATTATAGCCTACAAACATCTGTCGGCAACGACTTTTGTTTGATTACATTGTTTGTTTGTTAGTTAGTTTATTGGTTCGTAATATACAAGTGATGCCTGTTGATATAAAAAAGGGGAAGATGAATGAACTGTATCCTACGAAATCGTTGAAGAGCCACATTATTTTATCAATTCGGCTTTAAAGTTGAAATTTCGAGAAAAATTTGAGATTCTCTTTCGATGTAAATGTCGAAATTTCGAAATGAAAATCGAAATTTCGAGAAAAAAGTGGAATTTTCAAAGTCGCATTTTCAATTTAAAAGCCGAAATTTATTTGTTAGTCAACAAAGGTTATAAAAAAGACGTCGGATGGGAGTAAAAAGGGTAAAAATTTGGTCGTTAACGATTATCGTTATTTGGTAATCATTCACAGTGTCAAATAATAATAAAAAAAATCCTCTTCCTGCCTTTGGGTGTACTCATAGGACTTTTTATGATGAAATTTATTATAATTATTATTGTACTTTGAAAATTTCGAACTTTCGACTTTCTTCTCGAAATTTTGACTATGATGTCGATTATTCGTCTTTAATGACGAAACTTCGACTTTTTTCTGAAATTAAGGTACTTTCATGCTGAAAGTTCAACTTTGAAGTAGTAATTTTTTATTAAAATATCTCAAAAAATCTCAAAATTTCTTTAATGTTGAATAATCGACTTTATCGCAGAAATTTCTACTTTTTTCTTAAAATTTCGACTTTCGTACGAAATTCGACTTCTGTTTCGAAATTTTGACATCAGAGTCGAAATGACAAAAAATACTTATGTAGCACTCCTGCGCTTTCGTAGTTATCCATCTGAATTTGAAGGAATAGAACTCATCGATCAGGAAACGCATGACGAGACTGATGATGGTATCAGGATCATATTCAGAAGAGATTAACTTTGAGCCAGTATGTAATATTTACCACTCTGGTGTATCTTTGAACCAAATAATGAATTAGTTTCAAAATGATTCATTGTTCTGTTTATGAAAAAATTGCATTCTAATCTCTATACCACATATGATATCACTAGACATACTGATCTAAGTAAACATGAATACTGAATGTTCTAACTAATACAACATCTTCCCCTAATGGAATATAAAGAAATATATAAATAAATCAGTATCTCAAAAATACTTATACCTGGATGGTGATTGTCTTTTCCTGATGGGAAACCTATTTCCATTTATATTTAAAAATCATTGCTATCTGAAACATTAGAACCTCCTGTATCATCGCAATTACTGCTTGAAATTGTGGGACCATTATTTTGGATAGCATCATCATTACTCTGTTCCTCGTCCAAACCATTTGATAGATCGACATCAGTTTCGACATTTCTATTAGTAACTGAATTTCTCAGATGAGTACTATTCCTGCGCAAAGTTCTTGAACCTGTATTTATTAAGTATGATCTTGGAGACTCATATTTTTCAATAATGGTTGCAGGCATCCTTTGGTTATTTTTTCTGAAAACAATGTTCTGCCCTTTTCAAAATCTTTTCTTTCTTTCACATGCCTATCATAATAAAATTTTGATTTTTCACTTCTTTAGCCTCTGACTAAATTTCGTAATTAAATCTTTTTGATAGTCAATTACAGGTAGCCTTGTTTTCAATTTTCTAGAGAACAGTAATTCTGCAGGAGATCTTTTTAAACCCGTTAAAGGTGTATTACGATATTGCATGAGTGAAATTTGCAAATCATCTGACTTTCGTAGTATATTTTTAGCAGTTTGAACAAAACGTTCAGCCAAACCATTAGATTGAGGATAAATTGGGCTGCTTGTTTTGAATTCTAATCCAAAATGTTGAGCAAATTGTTTGCATTCATAGGAAGCATAAGGCATATTGTCTGAAATAACTTCATCAGGAACATCATGTATGGCAAAAATCTGTTTGAATGCATTTATCACGTCACAACTTTGCTTACTCCTCAGGGGTATTATCTCGAGCCATTTGGTCAAGTAGTTACTTTCCGAAACAACAGCAAAAAATTAAAAAAAATTTAAATAATTTTTTTGGGTTCCACCCCTGATATTTTGGTGAACGATTTTTTTTCTAACAATATATGATGTCAAGAAGTCATTGCCGAGTTTCAAAATGCTACGATTCATTCTTCACTTGAGGCTTACATTTGTCTGAGGTTACTGTAGTATAAATAAATAATATTGGGGCCACAATGAGACAAGAAAATTTAAGTAAGAACAATAAATGAAATTTTATCTCACTGTGGCCCACCATCCCCTGATACGCCCAGCTTTGTTTCCAGTCTTGTCACTCACCTCATTCACAACGACCAACTGCACCACAACTGGCCCAAATATTGATATGAAATTCGAAGAGCTATTGCACATGGCCATTATAATGCCAGCAAAATTTGGAGATATATCTAGGTGATTGACCATGTATCCACTAGTTGACCCTGCTTGGGCCCCAACCGCCACCACCAACATCACAACTGACAGCGCGGCTGCATCGTCCGGTAAGAAGCCGAGTGCTAGCAGAGCTACTCCTGGGATTAAACTAGCTAGAATATAATATGAATAATAATAGTAATAATAATGACAGGAAGGGTTTTCGTAGTCGATGAAGCGCGACGGGATCATCCAAGTTATTCTTATGTATTTTGACCCGCTGAATCCGAATTTCGAGGGTGATAAGCCGTGAAAGCACCCGGAAAATTTTTATAGACGATTTTCCGAGGGATATCGAAAAATCCATTTTTTCCAGAAACAAATGATGTCATAATATTTTGCAAATTCTCTACAGAAAAGGTATCTACAAGTTTTTCTTGAAAATGCACCGATTTCCAGTAAAACGTGCTCGAAATTCGAAAAAATGCGATTTTCTCAATTTTCTGTGCCCTCTCATTCAGTCACATAATGATATTTTCAGGATCACCTTGTCCCAAATTATTCTATATGTCTCGACTGTGAATAACAAAAGAGACATTCTTGAAAAAATCATAATACTATAGAATTTATATAATATATTCTCCTAGTCAACTCTGATAATTATAAATATTTTTCCGCAAAACACTTGTTGATTTATTTGATGGATACCATAACTATAATTCATTTTTCTAATAACTTTCACCAGTATTAGATATTAGTGACCTCCTGGACAACTCTGACAAATATACATATTTTTAACCAAACTCTGGTTGTATTTGATGGACACCATAACTATAATTTTTTTAAAGATAAACTTTACCATTATTGGATATTACCAACCTCCTATGCCACTCTGACTGACAATTATACATATTTTTCGCCAAACTCTTATTTCAGAGGTAGACGCCTACCTTTCTTTGGTGGTATCCACAGATTAATTATTCTATGGTGTTATCTTATTTTCCCGATCCTTTATGTCCACTGAGAATTTTGTGAAACTTTTACAAACACTTGCAAAAAACTCTCTTACAAGGCCCAGATTTATGTCCAGATATTTTTCAAACTTTGATAAATTCTTGCAAACACTCTTTTACAAGACTCATTTACTTTACTTTCATTGCCATTTTCGATTTCGACTTAAGGGATTCTGTTGGTCGTGTTCCGTTTGAATTTCTTCCAGACACTTTTGATCTCGAGAAATATACTCTTAGCGTCTAGCGGCCATTTTCTTTGAATGATTCCGGCCGGGTCACTATGGCCACGCTGGAGATCGGTCATTTTCCTTCGAGCAATGCTTCCGAAACTATTTTACCAGTTTTTCAGATGAATATGCAGACCTGGAACTGGAGAAGAGTATCATCTCTCCAACAAAACCTCCTTAGATGAGGTGTCCAGCCTTCCTTCAAGATGGCATCCCGTCTCTTGGCTGAATCAGGAAGAATATCTAAGTCCAGGCACGATTGAATTATCTTCAATTTGGACACCAAGGCATTGACAATATTTTAGTTCAATGGCACATCCGCAAATTCAATCTCAAGAGGGTCATTTTCCTTGAATAAAGAAGACTCACCCGAAATATGGCTCCATCTTCAGTTGACATTTCGTTTCAACAAGCATGAGGCATCTCGTCCCAGCAATACAAGGCATCTTGCCTAATATGATGCTCTGGCTCCATCTTCAGTTGAATATACTGGATCTATCTTTTACGTTTCATTTCTTCATTCAATTGCAAACTTTTTCGGATATGACGATGTTTTTACATCAACGCAAAACAAAGGAATGAATAAAATTAGGTTAGTATAGAGCCACAGAGACGACGGTACAGAGATGGGTGCATTTTGTTAGCCTGAAGCGACAGGGTTGCTTTCAAAATTTGCGTGTTCACTCAGGCGAAACGAGGAGTACTACATTTGATCATTGAGAACAAGGCGAGAATTATAATTACACTGTATCTCTGATAACAATAGTTATTAAGAAATGGGTATACAATTTTTTACTATTGTAGCAATGAATTATGATTAATAAACGCTATTATTATTATTATTATCAGTTATAGTGGTGCACTCTCATGAGATGGTGGTAGTGTTTCACAGTACTAAATGCAATATTTGTTTTTGTGTAGTACAGTAAATTTTCGGTTTTCCACTATTCAGAAGGTCCTAGAAAAGTAGTTATCCAATTCAAGTCAGGAACAAGTTCTTTCCTTTAATTTTTCCTTGGAAATATTATCATGATGTTCATGAAATCGAATAATTAAATATTTAACTATCTGAATGAAGATTTAAATTTTCACTTTTCAGTTTAGCGTCAATATCTATTGGATGTAGTATAATGTCCAGTGTGGCTCTAGCCGAGAAAGTAAGTTTCTGTTAGATATTACAAAAAAACTCACATTTAGTTCTAGGTAATAGTATCAATTTTAAGGATCATTGCCCCAGTACCTTTCATGTATAACTTGAATATCCGTCGTGATGTCAAAGAGGGAGTAGTTATTTTTATCAGAAATTTGCGTCGCGGATGAATGAAAAAAGGGTATTTGAAAATTTGCTCAGGAAAATAATACTGAAATTCATCTCAAAATGTTGACTTTGGATAGCTAACTAGTTTGTCATTGTCATTATTTTTTAAGACTCACCTACTGAGCATGAGCATTTTCTACACCAAGTTTTGGAGAGAATATTGTTATTTATCAAGTAATCCGACAGATAGGCAAATATGAAACTGAAGGTGAAGTTTGTTAAATACGGAATGGCCGACAACAATCCATTCTGAAACAAACAAAAAGTTACGTTGTTATAAATCGGTTTTATTTGGTAAACATGAAGTAGTACCTGTTTTATATCGAATCCAATAACTTTATTCATATATGTTGGCATCTCAGAGAGCAAAGTTGTATATGCCCATACACAACCTATTTGGTTGCAAAACACAGCCCATACTGGTACCGACGTAAGAATTGATTTCCAAGGGGTGGGGAGCTGAAATGAAAATAAATGCAAATGTGGTTAACAATATCGGGGGTAAAATACTTCGTTTGTGATCTAGTTCATTTGCCAGTTAGCACGAAATTAGCAATAGCATGCTGGAAGGCATAAAAGTTCACATTATTCGAAAAACGACCAACTAATCATACACTCTGATATTCTAAATGGCAGGCGGGGCTCAGAATTTATCAGACCTCTGAAGATCAAATAAATGCTGGTTTACCGATGCACACGAAAATCCTTCAACGTACATTGGTCGAATCCAGATTGTCTTATGGAATCTTAGGTTGGGGAGGTGTTGCTAGCAGTTACTCAATTTTTTTAGATATTTTACAGAAAAAATTCCTGAAGATTTGACGACCTCCGTTTATTGCAAAAGGCGAATTTGCAAGGAAAATCCGAGAGTAGCTCGAACGGCAGAGTGCGTGGGTCATCGATTTCTCGAGCCAAGCAAGCAACGCTATGTGAACTTATGGTTTGGATGGGTGACTTACGGACGACCTCCTTTCGAGATCTATTCTCCTCGGATTGTGCTAGGAATCGCACGTTAAAGGCAAGACCTCGTTAATCCTTAGCTCGCACAATTTTCAACTTTTGAGGGCTGCCGTTCGTAGGGGGGCGACAGCAGGTTAACGGAAATAACAATTTTAACAATTTTAACAATTTTAACAATTTTAACAATTTTAACAATTTTAACAATTTTAACAATTTTAACAATTTTAACAATTTTAACAATTTTAACAATTTTAACAATTTTAACAATTTTAACAATTTTAACAATTTTAACAATTTTAACAATTTTAACAATTTTAACAATTTTAACAATTTTAACAATTTTAACAATTTTAACAATTTTAATAATTTTAACAATTATAACAATTTAAACGATTTCAACAATTTCAACGATTTTAACAATTTTAACAATTTTAACAATTTTTACAATTCTAACCATTTTTACAATTTTAACAATTTTTACAATTTTAACAATTTTAACAATTTTAACAATTTTAACAATTTTAACAATTATAACAATTTCAACAATTTCAACAATTTTTACAATTTTAACAATTTTAACAATTTTAACAATTTTAACAATTTTTACAATTTTTACAATTTTTACAATTTTTACAATTTTTACAATTTTTGCAATTTTAACAAATTTTACAATTTTAACAATTTTAACAATTTTAACAATTTTAACAATTTTAACAATTTTAACAATTTTAACAATTTTAACAATTTTAACAATTTTAACAATTTTAACAATTTTAACAATTTTAACAATTTTAACAATTTTAACAATTTTAACAATTTTAACAATTTTAACAATTTTAACAATTTTAACAATTTCAACAATTTCAACAATTTCAACAATTTTAACAATTTTAACAATTTTAACAATTTTAACAATTTTAACAATTTCAACAATTTTAACCATTTTAACAATTTTAACAATTTTAACAGTTTTAACAATCTTAACAATTGTAACATTTTTAACAATTTTAACAATCTTAACAATCTTAACAATTTCAACAATTTTGACAAATTTAACAATTGTAACATTTTTAACAGTTTTAACAATTTCAACAATTTTAACAATCTTAACAATTGTAACATTTTTAACAGTTTTAATAATTTTAACAATTTTAACAATCCTAACAATTTCAACAATTTTAACAATTTTAACAATTTTAACAATTTTAACAATCTTAACAATTGTAACATTTTTAACAATTTTAACAATTTTAACAATCTTAACAATTTTAACAATTTCAACAATTTTGACAAATTTAATAATTTCAACAATTTTTACAATTTCAACAATTTCAACAATCTTAACAATTGTAAAATTTTTAACAGTTTTAACAATTTTAACAATCTTAAAAATTTCAACAATTTTAACAATTTTGACAAATTTAATAATTTCAACAATTTCAACAATTATAACAATTTCAACAATTTTAACAATTATTTTAACGAAATCCGGAGCTTACACAGTCAGTTCTAGATATAACCGACAGGTGGTGTGAAGAGGAGCTGACAGTGAACCCTCATAAAACCAGAATAGTCTCAAAAAAAAAGTACTGGAAGGACTTAGGTCACCTGTACTGAACGAGATAGAAATTCCATTTGCCCAAGAGGCAAAATACTTAGGATTATCATCGACCATAAGTTAACTTGAAACCAACACCTACAAAAAGTTATGGAAAAAGTACAGTAGCCTTCTATCTGTGCAGGAGAATGTGCGGAAAAAATTGGAAGCTACAACAAAAATGACTACGTGGCTCTATGCCAGAGTTATTAGACCCATGATGACTTATGGATCGCTGGTATGGTGGCCAAAGACCAAGCAGGAAGGAATGGTTGGACGGCTCGGGAGACTGCAAAGACAAGCATGTCTTAGTGACACCAGGGCCATGAGAACCACCCCAACAGCCGCCTTAGAGGTCTTCCCAGCCTGGACAGGAATGCGTGGAAATAGAGACCTCCCATCGATACGGAAATCGCTGTCTACACCGATAGCTCATTGAGCCTGGTCAAAGAAGCGACGATATTTCATGCGGAAATTGTCGCAATACACCATTGTGCACAATAGCTAATAAGGCATGAGATTTTAGAAATAAACATTTTCATATAAGTACTCAAATAGCCAAACTTCAATTAAAGCAGTAAACTCAATGCAAATTACCTCAATACTTGTTTGGGGCTGCATAGAAGCCCTAAAAGAGCTCGGCAGTCAGAATAAACTGACCCTAGCCTGGGTACCAGCACACACAGGTTATAGAGGCAATGAAGAGGACGATTCACTAGCCCGAGAAGGAGCAAGTAACGCCCTGAATGGCCCAGAACCGGTTTGCTCCTTTATTATCGCACTGGCACTAGCAGTCATCGACAAAACCACGAACTAGACTGTCAGATGAGTCCTTTGATTGAAACTGCTTCAATTTTTTACTTTTAGTTTAATTACAATATAATTCCTTGGGAAATTTACTAAAAATGTCATTAATTAGTCAATAATGGTTTTGGAGTGAAAAAAAGTGGGTGTTTGCTGAGTCAGCAGAAATACGCCAACTTTTATTTGGCATTTGAGCCTGAACTGTCTATAAAAAAAAAACTAAATAGTGGAATTTGTAAGAACATTTATTATCTTTCATTTTCAATGGAAAAGTTATTCGCGAAGAAATTATAGTTTTCGAGTTATAAGCGAAGTTATATTTGATTAGTATTATTGACGTATGGTATAGTCGAAAATGGATATTGAAATTATTTCAATGCTATCCTATGAAAACAATTATAGCTAATAATGTACCGAGATTATATGCGATTTATAATAATCGAACATGTTGCCAGGCGACGAGACGCTCTGCGCCAAGTCGCCTGTGAAACTTCCGAGATTTATTTAAATTGCATAATAATCAAGTTACATTCAAAGCTTTATCGTATCATTGACAACGATGATGTGAAAATGAAACGTTATTGTCATTTGAATCATTCGGTCTCTATCATAAAGTGACTAACGTATTATATTGTAACTAACGTATTATGTGTTGTAATGATGTTACAATGTTAATAATTTTTAATGAAGATTCAACTTGAAGGAATCTTCATATTGAATGATACGATAAAATTGATTTATTCCCAGTTGACTCTTGCCAGTTGACAAATAATTTGCTGAATTCCCCAAATTATTTTGAAAAGTACTCGTGATGCACTTGGCTATGTGAATATTACAAATGTTTTACATAATTGGCGCGTGCCATCTGGCGGCCTTCAACCTTCCACCGACTCAACTGGCGATTTATTCCTACTTTTAAAAAACGTATATATTTTCGGAAATATTTCACTCACCTTGTTCACTTCTGGTTCTTTAGAACCTTCAATGTACCTCCGCTCTGCTTTGGAGATGCTGCGATGTTGTCCAGGAGTACTGGCACCAAAAATGAAATAGAATATTACCCAAGTGAATCCCAAACCACCATATAAATAATTTGAAAATGGCCAACCAAGTGAAGTGGATGATATGTAACCCACTATGGGCATAGTTACAATGGTTCCCAGAGCAGCACCTGAAAAATGATCTGGTAACTGAAAATAATTCTCTAGTGAGGAAGGTATCCCAAAATGATCATGCTCCGCTACTCCCTAATTTTACGCCTACAAGTTTAATTTAGTCGCTACCAGAGCTGTTCCAAAGCACAGTGCTTAGTGCTCGTCAAAGCAATCAAAGAATTTTGTGCTCGTAAGCATTTGATCGTTAATCCTTGGCTCGCACAAGTTTCGACTTTTGAGGGCTGCCGTTCGTAAGGGACGACAGCTGGTTAACGGAAAAAACAATTTTAAACGATTTTTTCAAAAGGCTTAGTGCTTAGTAATCTGGAGTATCTTCAATTACAAATCAATATACAAATAGGAGACTTCACTAGCACATGTTTAGTTATAGTAGTGGACAAACTGCCATATCCATTACTATTAGGTATGGGTTTCCTATTGGAAAATAAGGTCACAATAGACCTCTTACAGGGAAATTTAATACTATACTCAGGAAAAGACATCTTTCGAAAACGACTAGGTGTAGCAATGACATCAAAAAGCACGATCAACCTGATCAGGAGGCCGGATCGCCATCCAAGAAGAAGTAAGATCAACTTGAACTACAAGGAGCTATACAGTGAAGAAATTGTGAGGAAAATGCACACCGAGTAGAAGAATCGTGTGGACTGGGATGACAAGCACAAAAGCCACAAGAAACAAAATGGAAAGGACAGGCAAAAGACGACATCAGGATGGCACTGATAGCAATATGGCTGTTACTTCTATGTCTGATCAATTCCGCTATCTTCCACCCCTGGAAAGGAAAAGAAGTTCAAGGAATACGAAGCCAAGAATCAGAAGAGGAAATAGTCTCAGAAGAAAGAAAGACAATACTCTCTGATCCAAGAGAAAACAGAAGCACAGATACAGCTACTACACCCATAGCGACAATCCCAGGAAGGACCCTATCGGGAAAATACGAAGATTTTCTGAAATCAGACCACAATGCAGAAAATCAAATAGCAAGGGCTTTAATAGTGCTGGAAAAGAAGAATGTGTTTGAATGTCCACCTAATTATGTACTTGTTCACTGTGTAGCAGAGGATATGAGGATGTCCAGTGGAATCGCCTTGGAATTCAAGAAAAGATTTGGAGATTACTAACTAAGTTTTTCGTCGAAACATGAAATCGCGGCAGATGATACCCGTCGGCACCCACCACCAAAAAGAACTTTTCTTACCGAAAAGAACTTTTTTTCACGTTCTCATGCAACCAACATTTCTTTGACAAAAGTCAAAAGAAATCTGCCAAAAATTTCGTTAGGTTGTCATTAATTGCTATCTTGGTAAAGGGGATGTGCGGTATGTCAATCAACATTCTGTTATTTCTCACTTCTCTTTCTTAGAAGAGGTAGGTAACCATGTGCGGCCCATTTCGATTTGATTTTAGTCAGTTACAAACATACAAACAAACATATGAGTGAAGCTAATATAATGCGTGTAAAAAAGGAGTTGCTATGGTAATGTTTTTAAAAATCTGCTCTAGATACAGATTGTGCATCTGTGATTAATTGATCATTTAGTGCGGTACGATAAATGCAATTTTAGTAATGTGAGTAGATAAAGTAACTTAAGTTTCGAAATGATTGTGTTGTAACTTGATGGAAATACATACCACTTCTCAGACTGTTAGAAACTTGAGTTACTGAAACTTAATTGAACACAATGAGATCGAACAAGTTGAACCTTCTACTAATACAAATGAAGCGAAGTGAACGAGGTGTTAAATCGCTTTCACCCCCACGGTCCGGGTTCGATCTCCACCGCTGGCCGTCACGGAGCTTAAAGGGTTCTGAATCTACTTGTACGTAAGCTGTAGGCTCCGGAATTTCCTTTGCTCGCACAAGCCCTGCTTTAGTAAAAAAAAATTACAAAAAACAGGAGGGTATGCTTTTCTGAGCCATCTGCTCCCGGTCATAGGATTTTGCACACTTTTAGGTCAAAATAGAATACAGGTTGTGAGAATTGAAGATACAATGAGCAATCAAAAACAAATAGAATGTGGAGTCCCACAAGGTACGGTACTGGGTCCTCTTCTGTTTGATCTATATATGAATGAATTATTCCATTTGAACAGCGTTGAAAAAATAATTGGTTATGCAAACGACCCCGCAATATTCTATGAGGCAGACACTTGGCTAGACTTGAAAAAGTAGAAGCAAATTTCCATATAAAAAATGGTTTGACCAGAGGCTCCTGACAGTGAATCTGGGAAAAACTAACTTTCTCCCTTCTGGCAGCAATTCTTCCAGTGCTTGTCCATTTGAAATTCTTGATGTTGGCGAACAAGGAAACACACTAAAAATAGAGTCCATGAGAGAAATCAAATGCCTGGGCGTATACATAGAGAGATATATAAGGTGGGACTCTCAAATAAAATATACAACAAAAAAACTTAGGACAATCCTTCACAATATCCGTGTCCTGAAAAATTACTTACCTTTCAGAGAACTTAAACAATTATATAATGCCCTAGTGGAAAGCCACTTGAGATATGGTTTTACGGCATGCGGAGCAGCTCTGCGTGTACACCTCAATCCCTGAAAGGTATTACTAAAGAAGTTCATGAAATTGATAATGTCCAGAAATTCGCGTTTTTCGTCGGATCTTCTGTACAAGGAAAGTGAAGTTACGGACATGAGGCACCATTACAACACACGACATCATGACCAACTTATCCACCCAACTGTGAAAAAGTCAATTTCACAAAGAGCATACTCTTCCATGTCAAAAAAGCTATATTACACTGTACCTGAAGGAATAAAAAATCTTCAATCGACACCAGTATTCAAGAAGCAAATAAAAAATGTATTCTAAAAAAACACAGGCAGTTCTTTAAAACTCTCTTAGACAGAAATTATTATAAAACTGACATATACATTTCTATTTTATTTTATCTATGAACTTTTTTCCATTTTTTATTGTACATATCTTAGTTGTAGTCACAGTTGCCTGAGGTTTTATGTATTTTTATTGATTGTTAGTCTTAGTTATATTTGTCCAATATTTCATCTATTTCTTTGTTTTCTAACTCACTTTTTTTTCTATAATGTATATAGTATAATTTTATCCTTATTTGTCTAAGATTTTATCTATCAGCACATCATTACTTTACTTTTATAGTGTCTGTCATATTTGTTTGAGATTTTATCTATCATATTTTGAATATTATGTCTACTGCTATTATTATTATTATCATTGAACTCATTTCCAGTCATCACTTTTTGCGAAACAAGATCTGTGCCAAACCACTTTGTTCACATATTTTGTTATGATTGTGCCCAATTTGTATTTTTTGTAAATAAAGTGTACTACTACATTAATAGTATAGCATTTGAAAGGATTTAAATATTTTTCAGGAATAGCCCAAATTTCCCCACCAAAAGCATATACTCCTTTTAAATAATTTGGAAAAAAAAAACAAATTTTACTAATAATGCCAATTACTCATGAGAATAAAGTCACTCAATGGACCAGCTTGAAAGTATGTTTAAAAAGGATTAAAAATAGAAACCGTTTAATGAATGTATCAAAAAGTCGACCGTAATATCAACCTTTTTTCCACGGAACCCTTTATTATGTGTCTATTATGAACTCACCAGATAAGGCAAGTGTACTCAGTCTGGTCCTCTCAGATAAAGGTGTCCATTTGCTTAAAATGTTATGGAGGTTACAGTAGAAACATCCTTGAGCCAGTCCCATTATCACCCTGAGGACCATAACTCCGATTGATCCAAAAGTATCAGCGAATATAGGGATTAGCACGATTGCTGTCGAGTTAATGGTCATAGCCCCTAGTAAAAAATTTTTGGGACCATATCTTCGACCCAGTTCTGCTGCAACTACTTGGAGCCACACGTATCCCCAATAGAATGTGGAAAGGATCAAACTTTTATTTTTCCAGTTGTAGGTCTGGAAAGAGAGATGGAAATGATAATTTCACTCATGATATGAAAGTCGAGTCTCCTGCGATATGAAGACCAATCAGAATGGGACTTCGCGATAGTACACAGTAAAAAAAAATGTTGTACCAACAATCAATTTTTGGTAAAATTTTTTTTGTTGTTTTGAATGATTTTTTGCAAAAATAACAAGATAAATGTTTATTTAAAAATAGCACCTTGTTGAAATAAACAAATTATTTATATTATATATTTATATTATTTGAAATATCAAAGTTGTTGCTACTTTTCAATAGAAGCGGCAACATCGTAGTGCTGAAAATATTTTAGATCGATAGAACAAAACCACTAAAAAACTCAATTTTCAAAATGATCCTACGTTCCGTTCTCCAGAAACGTCTAATAGGCCATCGAGTTTGGGACACCCTGTATATGAACAGTTTATTAACAATGGATCTGAAGGGAACTACCCTCAGCTTTGCAGACGACACCGCAAATCAAACACATGGATGTAGAAAGAGATTTCAGAGCAATCAAGTCTTGGTTTCAATTAAATAAACTCACTCTCAATATAGACAAAACGCAATTTCTTCCTCCTGTTCATGTTTATTCACAATGATATCACTCTATGAAACTATTATGTATGCAATTTTATAATTTGAATAAACACATTATTTTTTTTTCCTAAAAGAATATTTTCCAGTCAGGCCCTGTCTCCGGAGCTCCGACACATCCGGAGGGCGCGCTGGATCGTTTACCCAGATAACCACTCCCCACGTCCGTGGGGTCAGCGGTTACTGGGTCCGACAATCATGTGCCCTGAGCAGACGCAGTGAACCAAGGATGACGGCCTTCTGCATTCGTCCGGCTAAGATTTCTACCATATTATTAAGTTCGAGAGCAATGTGTCCATCATTCCACCAAGGACCCCTATAATCAGAACCACCATTTTAACAGAATGGTTTGGGTAGAGCCTGCGGAGTTCAAAGAGTAAGTCTCGATATTTAGTCCGTTTCTCTTCCTCTTTTCGGACGATGTTCGTTTCACCAGGAGCCGAAAACTTCCTGACGAAAATCGTCTTACTCTGATGGTCGAGGAGGACTACAACAGGCTTATTGGCTTGTATTTGCCTGAGGGTGGGGAATGAGTAGTTCCAATATATTCGGCACTTCTCATTCTCCACAACGGACTCAATATCCCCCGGAGCATAAGGCAACACTGGTGTCTCGTCTATATCGTCCGAGTGTCGTAGATGGTAGTACAACACTCGTAGAGCCGCGTTATGCCTGTGGATATAGGCTGAGACCGCATATGCTGGACATGCTGACAGCAAATGCATAAGGGTCTCCGGCGCCCCACGACACGCTCTGCATCTAGTGTCGGGGATCTCTATACCCATCACGCGGCTACGGTAGACCAGGGTTTTGAAGACACCATCCTGGCAAGCCATTACGAATCCCTCGGTCTCCGACTTCAGCTCACTTGACCTGAGGAAAGCAACGGTCAGGTTTTTGGATAAGCCAAGGTCTTCGATGTTCTTGAAGAAGACCCCATGCATTGGCTTATCCTTATGCAGCTGCATATAATTATTATTATTATTATTATATTATGAGGACCTTAGTCTCCACAGCTTTGATGTGAGCTTTTTGCTGAACGGGTTCCAATGCGGTGACAGAGTTTGGGTTTGCCCGGTCAGTGTCGAATACGAGACCAAGTGCATCAGCTGCCCGGATTGCTCTCTTTTAAAGAAATGCTCCAATCCCTACTTTTTCATGGTATTATTATTATTATTATTATTTACAAATTTGTATATGTTCTTTTACTGTAATTAATTAGCTTTATTTTGAGATTATGTTTTTACAACGTGTCCTATTTTAATTTTTTTAACTCTCTTCTTTTTCTGTTCCCCCTTTTAAGTCAAAGAGATATTTTTTTCCAAATAATGTAATAGAGATGAACATGAAACAAAAAAAAGGAAATAAATGATACACATTACACATATTCATATCACGTACAAGCTGGCACCACCTTCTGTGATTGTTATGTTTATTCTGTGAATTTTTGTCCTAACACTCTTTGTATTTTTAAAAAATGTAACTGTTCATTTATATGTTAATTTTACGAAAATCTTTATTTACATTTTAATTTTACCTTCGTTTATATTTTATATTATACCTATATATACGTTATACTACTGCGAATAAACATTATTTAAACATTATTCTATACTTGCTGTCAAATTGAATTGAATGTAGATGATTTCGTGACTTCCCCACGTTCTTCCAGAAAACTGTTTTTATCCCTCTCCCATGTGTTGAGCATTTTTTCTTACCGGGACATCTGGATTCGAGCTCGTTGTATTGTCGTTCATTGCAACTATTGCTACTGATAGTTGTACCCTCATTCCAATTCCAATAGAAAGCATGATCAGCATAAATCCAACTTGTACATGTCGGATACCAAGTTTCGGACCTGAAAAATGTAAATGAAAAAATAAGTGAATTCACAATGTAATCAGAAGTGCTCAAGAAACAGAGCACTCGAGTCCCAATTAGAAAAAATGTTTCTTGTTTTTTATGATTTCGATAAAAGACAGTTCATTCAAAGAAAGAACTTTGAAACCAAGGGAATAGTATCTATGTGTAACGTTGAGGTTAATTTTGAGGAATTATTTCGTGAGTTTTAAATAAGCTAGCTAGATTTTGTTAATACTATAATTGTTAGAAGAGTTTTAAAAAAGTTTAAGAAAATTTCATTGCACTGAAAAGCATGGTTCAGTGATGGAAATATTCACCATGCGATTTATGTTAAGGGGCAAATCTGGTACATGGATGACTCTCAGACAAAGATTTTTTCGGGATAATGTTCATTGAAAAAAATTCTTTGATTCACATTATGGATCCACCATATCCGTCCATTCTACAATATCTCCAACAAATCCTATAATATTCTAAGTAATGTAATGAATCGCTACTGATTCAATATAATTTATATTTAGGAGTTTGATAAGGAGTATAAATAATACAAGCGACGTCCCATTCATAACTAACTTTATTTCTTTCCTTCATATCGAAGCAGTGGGCCGAATACATAAAAACAGAACATAAAATCCATTACAGTAAAAAGTGAAAACCATAAATAGATTGTACAGGGTGTCCCAAGACACCAATATATCTCACCTTCCTCCTCTTATAGGAGAAAATATATTCCGCCAACATATTTTCACTTCACCAACAAATACAGCTTGTTAAACACCTCAACCTAAGTTTACAATTTATACCAAAAAAAACCTAATTCAAATATTCTTAATTCACGATTTCAGGACAGATATTTTATATTTACTACATCCAATTACTCTTTGGTTCTTGATCTTAAAAAGTACCTAGAATCTTCCGGCTTACAATTAACTTTTTCTTTATATGTTTCTTTTTTAGCTTCTACTCCCTCATCAGTGTCACCAGCTGAAATAACGTTATTTGCATCAATATCAGCATCATTATTTATAGAACAACCTCCGGCTAGTGATTTCCGTGAAATAGAAGGTCGGAGTTGATTAGAATGACGTCTACATTCTTTATTTTCTGTAGTTTTCACATCAAAAATAACTGATCCTTCCCTACCCACGACCTCCCCCTGTACCCAGGTGGGACGTTCAGGGTTTTTAAAATCCCTTACCAACACTGTTTCTCCGACGTCAAAATTATTCGACCTACCCCCGTAATTTTCAATTTGTTTTTCAATCCTTTCTTTCACAATTTTCTCTGAATTTGGAATTAACAAATCCAATTTTCCACGTAACTTCCGATTAAACATCAGCTTGGCTGGACTTTCTCCTGTGGTACAGTGCGGTGTGTTACGATAATCAAAGAGAAACTGTGAAAGAAAATTTTCCGGATCCTTATTTTCCAGAAACGCCTTTTTTAGAGCTAATTTAAATAGTTTCACCGAATTTTCGGCTTGACCATTACTTTGGGCATGTTTTGGAGTACTGAAAAGCTGTCTGATGCCGTTTGATTTCAGAAAGTTTTGAAATTCAGTCGAAGTGAAAGGAGGGCCATTATCAGACACGAATTTCGTAGGTAATCCGAAGTCTGAAAAAAGTTTGTTCATTATTTTTATAACGTGTTTGGAATCACTTTTATTTGCCTTAAAAATGGCGGGCCATTTACTAAATGAATCGACTATTATCAAATATTTATTTCCAAAAATGGGCCCGAAAAAATCTGCATGGATTCTACTCCAGGGGTTTTTTTCGTAAGGCCATGGGTGCAGGGTTGTTTTTGGTGGATTATTAAGAAATGTGTTGCAAGTTTCACAACTTTTACACATTTTTTCGATATCCTCATCCAATTTCGGCCACCAAAAATAACACCTAGCCATTGCCTTGCATTTACTCACCCCCATATGACTCAAATGGATTTGTTCCAATAAGAATGATCGTAATTTTGTTGGTACGATCACCCTGTAACCCCACAGAATGCACCCATGTTCCAAGTGTAACTGATCCAATTTAGAGTGATAGCATTTGATGTTTTCAGGAATTTCATTTTTTTCAGGCCAGCCGTGAAAACAATAACCATACACTCTATTTAAAATAGGGTCCTTTTTTGTGTACATTGCTACTTTTTTATAGTCAATGGGCAAATTTTCTTCCAAATAGAAAATGTGAGAGTAATCATATTTTGTTTCTTTGTTTGTTTCTAGAGGCAATCTTGATAATGCATCTGCAGGATTTTGGCAAGATTTTACATACTTGATTTCATACGTATAAGTGCCTAAGATGATACTCCATCTTTGCAACCTACTAGCGGCATATTCTGGAATACCTCTCTTACTTCCAAAAATATTTACCAGAGCTTTATTATCACACAACAGTGTGAACTGCCTTCCATATAAATAATCATGGAATTTTTTCAAACAAAAAATAATTGCTGCCCCCTCTTTGTCCAGCTGACTATAAGATTTTTCAGCTGAAGTCAGGGTGCGAGAAGCATACGCAATGGGGCGAGCATCCCCATTTTCGTTTAACAAGCTGTATTTGTTGGTGAAGTGAAAATATGTTGGCGGAATATATTTTCTCCTATAAGAGGAGGAAGGTGAGATATATTGGTGTCTTGGGACACCCTGTACAATCTATTTATGGTTTTCACTTTTTATTTGAGAGCTAGTGCTAGTGAACGTGCTTTGCAAAAAACTGGTACTGCCTTTTCTTTCAAATGTAGCTGAGCCTTTCCTTTATTGAATTTACCCAATCCCTCGCGAAAAGTTTCGGGAAATTTATTTTGCAAAATTTTTGAAATGTCTTTAGATGCATTTATTTGATTTATTCGATCTGATCTTAGTAAATGATCAATGGAGATGTTTAATTTATTAATCCATTTTCTCCCGATTATCGGAGGACCTCCATCTTTGATGACAAACAACTTCACTTCCCTAGTGACACCTTTATAGGAAGCAGTAACTTTGATAAAACCTAGCGTAGCTAACACATTTCCTGTATAGGATTTCAAATTCAATTTAGAATCAATCAAAGGAATATTTTGGAAATTATTTGAATAAAATTTGTCAGAAATGGCTGCAATAGGCGAACCTGTATCACATTCCATCCAAATCAATTTATCATTTACAAGCAATTCAACTTTAATTGGTTTCTCATCGTGATGAGTAATATTATAAAAATTCAAATCATCATCGGAATCAGAGTCTTGATTATGGTCAGTTACAATAAGTTTATTGAATTTTGTTTGACCTACCACAACATTTTTACCCATTGTCTTGCAAATCGTGCTGATGTGACCTCTTCTCCCACACTGATTACAATTTGCCTCTTTGAAAAAACAGGAGGCGCTGCTGTGATTGACTTTTCCACAATGGCGGCACTTGCTACTTCCGCCTTGCTGTCCCCGCTGCCTATTAGAAAATGGTGGCTGCTCCACATTCGACTTTGCCCCCGATGTTTTGAGTGTGAAATTTTTTGACTTACTAATGTGACTCAGGGTTCCATTTGAACATATTAACCCCGAATTTATTTCCGCTGCTTCTAGGTTCTTCGCCAACTCATATGCTTTTGCATACGTGAGATTTGTTTCTTGAAAAAGACGTTGTCTGATGACTTCGTTTCTCCATCCAAACACTAACTGATCTCGTATTTCGGTATCGAGATTACTGCCAAATTTGCAATTCTTCGCAAGTTTTTTTAAAACAGCTACGTAACATGCTATTGACTCACATGGTTCCTGTTTCCTTTGACGAAACTTGTATCTTTCGGCGATTTCGGATGGCGTTGGCTGAAGCTGCTCGGTAACAAGTTTCACCAGGGCGTCATACGTTTTGTCTTCGGGTTTTTCAGGACTGCAGAGATCTACCATCAATTCGAATGTTTCATTTCCAACAGCGGTAATAAGGATGGCCGTCTTCATTTCCTCCTTGACTTGATTGGCTTTGAAATACTGTCCGATTCGTGTTACATATGTGGTCCAATTACCTTCGCCGAAATCAAATGGTTCCAATTTACCAATCGACATATTTAAATCCAATTTATTTTACTAGCAAAACCAATTTCCGACTGCGCCAGTGTAATGAATCGCTACTGATTCAATATAATTTATATTTAGGAGTTTGATAAGGAGTATAAATAATACAAGCGACGTCCCATTCATAACTAACTTTATTTCTTTCCTTCATATCGAAGCAGTGGGCCGAATACATAAAAACAGAACATAAAATCCATTACAGTAAAAAGTGAAAACCATAAATAGATTGTACAGGGTGTCCCAAGACACCAATATATCTCAAGTAACAAGGTTCATATTCCACAAGCCAGTGTCAGACAGGAAAACAATATTTGGTTTTTGTCTGTCTTCAAGAAGCACTAAAAGTTCATCTGTTTTATTTCTTATTGATTGAATATTCAGCTGTAATAATGAAAAAAAAACGTTTGGTATCAACTGACTGATTGACGTATCAACTGAAACTGGCTGTCGCAAATCGCAGTTGCAGATAAAACGTTTGGAGACCCAGAAGCCGGCCAAAACAACCCAATTATTTGTTTCTTTTCCTTGATTCTCATTATATTCACAAGATTTTACTTTATGTTAGCCAGATGCTTCAAAAACATATGAGCGTTGGTACTGATTTAATGCGTTTGTGATCTTGTCTATTATCAGCAAATACTTTGACAAAACAATGAAAGATAGCAAAAAGATTACGTAATTCAAATCTCGACTTTATCAAAAAATCAAGTCAATAAAAATTCAATCAATGGATTATCGGTAGCAAAAAAACGTTAAACAATCAGTCCACTTCTCTGATGAGTTGCAGATAAATATGAAGGGGGTAATTTCATGGTATGGTAGCCTCTTTGAGAGTGCATACAACTGATAAAATTTTGGATTCATTTTCCCAATAGCCGTCCTCCACTGATATGATAAACTGTAAATTCTATGACTCGGTTCCAGGAGAGTACATGTTCGAAATAAGGATCTCCAGTAAAACTGATTTGATAAAATTTTCAACTATAACCAACTTAAGAGTCCATGAGTGTGATCGTATTTGGGATGCTTATACAGGGTGACCACGAGGTGAAGTACGCCCCCCAATTTTTCTATAGTTTTGAAAATACAGATTTCAAATTTGGTGTGTCGCTATAGCACTTGAATACGCATATTTTGAAGCCTCTACTGAAAATTCACCACTTCCGGTTCAACCGGAAGTGACCCCAAACTTTTTTTTTCAAATGACACCCTGTACATATTTTTCTCATTATCCGAAAGAGCGTGCCATTTGTGATAACACTGTTCTTCAAAATTGAGAATCGGTTGAAAAATGGCGGAGATACAGTTGATTGTTCAATCGAACAAAGTTGGCCATGAAACTCAAACTTAGATTATTACAATTGACAAACGACATCAGAAGTTACCAGAGGAAGCTTCGAATGAATTATTCGTCAAAATTCATATGCTTTTTGATGTGTTTGTGGCATGTTTCCCAAAAATAAACCAATAAATACTGATTCAGGATAGATTTCATTGGACTGCACTGAATAAGTACCATTCAGTTGGTACCAATTTGGCAATATGTAGCTGAATCTGCGTTTTTTATTTTCATATTGCATGAAGGATGCTTGGACGGTAACATTTTTTGCAAAATTTTAGCTTCCAAACCATTCTGGAATATCTTCGAATAAGTTCTTCAAATGCAGATTTGTGAAAGCGAAAAATGATAAACAAAGCAACAAAGCGTATGTGTTTATCCTGGGTTTCAATGTATAATAAATGGAAAATGTTAGTTCTGACAATTAGTTACTGAATTAATTCAAGAGCAATGTTGGCTCTTTGTATTTTTTGAAAATAATTAATAAGAACCATATACCTATAGAAAATAACTTATTCTAGATTGAAAAAAATTAAAACGTACCACTACATTACTCAATTCTAAACATTTGAAAGAATTAGAATATTTTTTCAGGAATAACTCAAAATTCCCTTTCAAAAGCAATTTGTAATTTTATTCAATTTATACAAACAGGCTGCTGGCAGAAAACCAGATACATACCAACATTGACTGAATGACCAATTATTCTTAATTTCACACAACTTATTTCATACATGAATTTACGAAAAGTTAATTTGACAGTGGTTGTGTTTTTGCGGAATTTTTAGCCTATCTAGATCAAATTGTATCACCAATCGTTCATAAAAAACAGTATATAATTGAGGGAAACTCTAACATAAGCAACATGTAGAAACTGTCAAATTTCTCCTGGACCCTCTTTATTTGGAAAATTTTTTGTCTTTCACTTACCAATGTTAGATTCCACCATGTTGAGAACAAATGCTGCTGACTGTTCTTTAACGTACCTACTAACATTCTCTCAAGAGCAGTGATAGTTGTTGGCAAAAATGTCGTGTTATCAATTATATCACGATTTCACGAGGTAGGTACTCGATCACTGATTTTCTTTATCTCCTCGAATGAAACTCTGTTCACACACTTCATTTAATTAAACGTGTGACTAAACTCACAAGCGCCTACATATCACTTAAGAAGTGATTTACAGGGGGTGTGAACTTTTTTGAGAATGGATTTTATTTTTATATTGGATTATATGCTTTCACGGCTGGCGTCATTGTTTTGATTGGTTTCCAGGTTTTGCCGTGGTCTTCTATGGTTGAAATCTCCGAACGTTTCAACTGCAACTACATCTTCAGTGGCGTGGTCGAAGTATTCTTCTTGACGTATCAACTGAAACTGAAGATTTTATTTTTGATAATACCGTAAAATTGAATCCTAAATCGGTGAATGATCCTAATTCAGACACATGGAGAACTTGAATATCCATGCCAAACAAGGGGAGCCCTGATGACATTTATAAAAAATTGTTTCCATAGTATCGCTGAACCACTTTTGAATTTAATAAACACATCTATTGAATTATGCCAAGTACCAAATGCACTTAAAATATCAACCATCATCCCAGTCCCTAAAGTGTCAAATTCAAATAAAGCTTCTGATCATCGTCCCATCAATATGCTTAGCTCAATAGAGAAAGTTCTAGAGAAAATTATTTCAAAGCAAATTATAGATTATTTGGAAGAAAATAAAATAGTAAACAGGTCACAGTCTGGATTTAGAAGTAAACATAATTGTGAAACTGCACTTCAATGTGTTCTGAATGCTTGGAAGAATAATTTGGAAAAAAATCATATTACTGGTGCGGTATTTCTTGAACTACAAAGAGCCTTTGAAACTATTGATAGAAATCGCTTGATAAAAAACTGGAGTGTTTGGGTATTGTTGAGGATGCATTAGACTGGATGATTGACCACCTTGGAAATAGAAGACAAAAGTTGAAATTGAATGGTATTATATCTGATGAGATAGGGTGTGAGAGTGGAGTCCCGCAGGGAAGTGTTCTTGGTCCCCTGCTATTCCTTCTCTATATCAATGATATACTTGGAGTAGCGGGAGAGTGTGGTATGCACCTCTTTGCTGATGACACCCTTATATATTATTCATGTGACAACAGTAATAGACTTATCGAAGTACTCAATGAAACGTTGGAGAATATCTATCAGTGGTGTTGCTCAAATTTTCTCAAAGTCAATATAAAAAAAAACAAAATATAAGATTCTAAGTGGAGCACGAGATTACAGAGAATTCTGTGATAACACTTTCCATTCGGACTTGTGAGATTCGCGAATAAGATAGACAAAGATAAAGTGATATAGACACAGTGAAACAGAGTGAGAGAAGACACAGTGAAAGGACACAAAAGTAGCTTGAGTGAATAGTGCATAAGTGCAAGGACAAGAGAGGGGGACTGCAGTGCAGCAAAAAACAGGCAAGTGAAAATAGACACGAATAGTTTTAAGAGTGACAAAGACACTAGACATAGACACAAGTAAAAGTGAGACAAAAGACTCAACTAATTCAACCTGAGAAGCCGATTCTGGCCTCTTCGGGCTTTTTTTATGCCATTTTTGTGTCTAGCACCTCACAAAGTGTACAGGTCGAATACGGACGAATTTCTGCGACCAAATAACACCGGAAACACCACCGGAAAGAACATGAACAACCCACCGGAGTCGAACTTAGACACAGGCCAACGAGAGAAAACAACCAAAGTGATAATAGATCCACAAGAAGCGGAAGGATTGGCTTCGAGAAGTACGAAAACCTTACGATCACCAACTCAACCCCTATAAAATCAAAGTAAAAAGACAAGAATGGAAAAAAAAGCCTAAACAAAACAGTATTCGGAGACAACGAGAGCGAAAGCGATGAAGAACAGGGTGCAGCAGGAGGACCAACAACAATAGAAGAAATACCAATACATGTAGAAGAAAAACAAATGGAAGAAGAAGAAAGAGACATGGAAGACATAATAAGAGCACTCGACAGAATAACGAGGAGTGTTGCAAAGGACAACAATGGCAAAATCACCAGAGCGGGCCAGGCCATCATACGAGGGGCAACACAAGAAATAATGCGAAGCTAACGAGAACCATAAGAAGAGTAGGAACCCTACAAACAGCTAATGCCCGATTAAACGGACAAGTACAACTTTGGCGAACCAGAGCACAGTTCAACCAGCAATAAAACAACAATCCACAGGATTCCTTCCCAAATTTGATAAACAGCAGCAGATTATAAACCGTCGAACACAACTTTCAATTCCCACCTAGGAACCTCCTACTTTTTAACCACAATCAATTCACCCCATCCCCCTCATCCTTAACCCCGAACATAACAAATACAGGACCAGAACCCACACAAAAAGACCCCTCAAAAACCTACGCAGCATTTTCAACGAAACCGACGATAACCGAATCACCAGAAACAGCCCCCTGGACAACACCTCCCAGAAATCACGAACTTATAGTCAGGATACCAGATAACAAAGACTCCACAATAACGATGACAGCAATTACTTGTCAATCGGCGACTCACACAGCCTCTTATAGTAAGAAAAAATTCTTCTAGTCGTTTTCGAGAGTATTTTTCAATTTCCATTTCCTTCGAGTCTAGGGACCGCTATTACTGCTATTCTCCACTAGATGGCGCCCCATTCCAAGGTCTAAATATTCGTGACAATATTTATTTTTAATTTGCTAAAATTGTAATTTCCGTCAAGCCGGCTACACTCTCGGAAGTCCTCGAGAGACTAGGCCAGGGAAGACGTAGCCCTCACCTTTCAACGTGTGATACCATGCACGAGACCAGTGACCGCGCGGTGAATCGAACCCGCGTACCTTCGATTATAGAAAGCGAGCACATTATCCACGCGCCACCACGGCTCATGCCATAATTGTTTGGTGTCTCGGTT
Organism: Chrysolina haemoptera; assembly: GCA_958298965.1. NCBI lineage: Eukaryota > Metazoa > Arthropoda > Insecta > Coleoptera > Chrysomelidae > Chrysolina > Chrysolina haemoptera. The sequence continues at coordinate 9,465,375 of OY282588.1, read as the reverse complement.
GTCATTCATTCCACAGACCACCTACCCCTAGACGGTTCACCACAACACTAACTAATGAAGACTGAAATAAGCGCCACCAGAAGATTGGTATCGGTACTACCGTGACGATGCGGGAAATTCAAATCTTGAATTTAATACACAGACCACATACTTAGATGTTCGTGAGTTTCATAATGTTGTTTACAACCTCAAACAACACTTGATATCACGACTACAAAGTTTTTCAAATATCAAGTGTTGTATGAAGTTTAAACAACATAAGAAACTTTCAAAAAATGTAAAAATTAATTTATAGTATATTAGGTATTCGATATTCTGTGGTAATGGTGAAAAAAAACACTTTCAAGTCAAAAGGTGGTTTATTGTCGAAGATGTACAATCTCATTGGACAAGCTTAAAATAATCAACACATTGTTTGAAAAATTAAAAAATTAAATATGGGTGCAGTACAAAATATATGGGTCCTCATATTAGAGAGTACATATGGTAAGTCATATAGAGCACAAAGTCGGTGCAATTGATCCATGATTACCTGGATGAATAAAACTATGGATATTGCATAGTACATTATGTGGATAAGGTAAAATCATATACCGTGTGACACAGACTCGTTGTTTCTCTAGCTATATTTCTGGAATTTGGAACATTGACTATGCTCACTCAACTTCCGGTTTTTCCGGAAACGATATCAACTTTCGATTTTCAAATGGGTCACCTTGTATACTAATACATGATCGGTTAGGAATAATCATAAGGAATCCAACGATACCAGGTTTGATGGTGTTATCCCCAAAGACTACCGAGATATCCAGAAAAAGTTTCTCTCTCCCACTCATTAAGCTCATAAATGATAAATAGCGATATCTCCGTACTCTTTGGAGATAACACTATCGAACCTGGTATCGATGGATTCCTTATGACCATTCCCAACCAATCGTGTATCAATATACAGATCGTCCCATTTGGAAATTGAACCATGAGTCTGTGTCACACTGTATAGTACAACAATGTTTATAAATGATTCCCAAATATATGTAAAAGAACAGACATAACACAAGATACATATTAGAAGGTAATCACATTGAAAACAATCAAATATTCTTGATGAGTATAGTGAAATTTGCGGCCAGCGAACATTTTGTTGTATTAATAAATATTACGTCACTGACAAATTAAAACCAAAGATATAACGAAAGCAGAACCACACATATAATTCAATATAAAAGTCACACTACACAAAGAACGGATAAAAACTGCCATTGTCATATAGCAAAAAAAAATAAAAATTTCATCATAAAATGTCTCTAATAACCCTAGTTAGTTATCAACATCTAGTAGAGTGCAAGAAATTTGGAATTTCATTTGATATTTCAACATTAAACAGCTTGGGCAATCACATGTTTAGGTTGTTTGGCATTTTTTTTCTTAATTCTGTTCATACGAATTTTATTTGCTTGTAGTTTGATTTTATTCGAAAAATTTTCTTCGAGGTGGTGTTTGTTTCTAAATTGTTCAGATTTGAATAATCTACGTCTGAAAGAATTTTTCTTGTTTCTTTCCATTGTATATTTCTTGCGCAGTTGTTTCATTGCTTCGTACATTTTCTTCTTTTTTGGTGTTATTGTATGCCTTTCAATTCCAGTTTGTTTCAGTAACTGATATGGTGGCAATAGGGCATTACCTGTATTACCTAAAAAAATATATATTTGAAATCTAAATATATGTTTTTAATAAAAATATCTTCACTTTTATAACCAATTAAAGATTAAATAATAGAATCACAGTGTTGTAGATTGTTTCATATTTTTAATTTTGTTTTATATTTTATATTATATTCGATGGAGACTCTGTGTTGTAGAAAAAAAGTTGAATTTGTTATGATGTCAATATATATGAAAAAAGTCATTAAATAAGTTTGAAAAAGTAAAATATTGAATTTTGATACAAAAAAAACTACCGAAATATAAGTTTTTTACACACAGTTTATAATGTGAATGTAATATAATAAAATGTAAATACAGGGTGTTAATTAAGTATGTTGACAAACTTCGGGAGATGATTCTTTGAAAGTTTTCAGGACGAGAAGTTCATTACTGTATTAATTAAGTTATATTCATTACCTTTGATACTATCGGCAGGGTTAGTCCATTCTGAAATCCCAATAACTGAATCACCAGGTTCAGACAGTTGAGTATTTGCTTCAGTAGAATATTTGCTTGAAATATTTTGTATGGATTTGGTGGATGTTGATGGAGTGTCACATATATCATTTGAGCCAGTTGAACTTATACCTAAAAAAATCAGGCATTTTATTCATTCAAGTTTCATGAATAAGTTTTGTACTCACCAGGAAGATTTAGTGTTGGAACAGCATTTGCAAATAACTTGTGAGACCAATTAGAAATATATTGTGACTCAAAATGTTGATGACAGAGCCTTTTAGAATCATAAACTTTTTTCTGATTCATTTCTAACAGTTCCAAATTATTGATTGCCTGTATCCATTTGTTGAACCTAACTAAATCTTTACTTGGATCAGGGAATCTATGCCTTATTTCATTAGAGCCATCGCAATGAGGAACGCAACATTTATTGTGGTAAACCATGATGAATGGTGAAAATGAATAATCACTACAGAATTTCACAGTAAACACTTTTAAATCACACTAACAATAACAATTTTCACTATCAGAAACACAGTTCTATAAGTAATATTATTTGTTGAAGTCCATTTATTTATATACATTTTGTTTTGTTGTCAGTACTCTCTTCTTCTTAAATTTAACATGACCATTGATACCACACGCACAGAACTCATAATTATGGGTTCTGTGACCACAAGACGAACGTGTTAGAACCAAGCATAGAACGAAGAACAACTCTACAGATCACAGCGCCCCCAAAAGATTGGTATCGGTACTAAAAAAAAGGTTCATGGTCACTTAACCTGCGTGAATCGTCTAGGGGTAGGTGGTCTGTGATTCATTCTGTGAACTGTCAATTGTGACGCGTTCATTTCAACTTGCAGTAAACGAAGCAATTTCGGGATAGATAGAAAATGTTGTCATATTCATATGTAGAAAGATACGTATTTGTTTGTGTCTACTCGTTGCAAATATATTATTATTAGTATTACGTCTAAATTCTTGATAAAAGTAATATTCGACTTTACCGTACTAGTGGGATAAAGTATCTCATTATCGTACTTGTGCGGTGAAATATCTCATTACCAAACTTATACTAGTATGGTAATGATTGGCTTACATATTTGTAGTAAGTAAAGTAAATTTCTGCACATTACCTAGATGACATAATGTAAACTTGGTGTTTACTATATTTATCGCTTCAGTTTCGAAAATGTTCGATTAAAAAAATAAATAAATCATAAACAAATTCAATGACTAATTATTTATTATAGTCGATAATTTTCTCATTATAATATCAGGTATTTTATCTTCACTGTCGCTTCTATTCGGGTTTTCACCATCGTCGTTCCACCACTGGAGCTGCCCAGAAGCGAACATCACGTAGAATACATTCGATGCTATGTACCACACGGCGGAAGTTATAAAAATTATCCTCCATAAAGATTTGTCAGTCTGAAACAAATTGAAATGTTGTATTACTTTTCATTTTCACGGTTATACAATGTTCCCCATCTAGCTTTCAAGGGGGGCACAGAAGTTATATTTTTTAAAACTATATTATTCGACTGATTTTGATTTCGCAAGTTTTCCCAAGTTTTCTTGAAAACAAGAGAAGGTACGATGAGCCCTCCGACTTTTTTTTCGATATATTTTTCAGATAATTTTTACTTTTTTCACTGATTTTTTTTCATTTTAATTTGGCGAGATTCCCATCTTTCTTCGTGACGGGAGGAGCCCTCAGATCAATTGTTCTCGTCAAAATTTTACGAATTCCTTCGGTTCCTCTATCTAGATTTTGAGAGGGGCCAGAGGATAAATTTGTTTTCAATCTGTATTATTCAATGGTAAGATATCTTCACTATGTTCACGGATTTCTTTATTTTATCGCGAGTTCCTCGATTTTTTTCGAGAATAGAGGTATGGGACAAGCAAGCTCAGCCCCCCGCCCCCCACCCACCGACCAAATTGTGTTTTTCACCATGATTTTGACGTCTAAATCTCACTAAAACGTTTCCGAAACGAGTTCTCTATTTCCGGGGGGCTGGAGAGGGGAATTTTTTTGACATCAACACACACACACACCTACACACTTATATTGCAAATTAAATAAAAGCTTTTAAAAATATTCTTATTGCTTATTCGTTTGAATATGCAATGTAACAGACTGTTTCCAAAATTAGGGCGATAAATGAAGTGGGAAGTAGGAGAAGACCAAAGAAAACGAAATCATACACTATTGTCGAAAATTTGTTTTTTTGAGGGATATTGAATTTTAAAGTTTTCAAGTCACTTTTGGATATCACTGATCAGAGGTCTACAGTATCGGAAACAATTTATCTGGGGTATACAGTATCGGAAACTTTTCATCTGGGGTATAGAGAGAAATCTACGAGAGCAACAAGGAACGCAATGATTAACAGCTCAAGTCAATATCCCTTCCTCGAGCGAGAAGAGGAGAAATTGTAATGCTCTCTCAACATATAGCAAGCTATTCTTTACTCTCTCCTGAAACCTCTGATGAAAACTTTCCGATACTGTAGACAGAAATCTACGCGAGCAACAAGGAACGCAATGACATGATAATACCACATAAACAAGAGAGACGCACTACTGTGCGCTCCTCCTGGTGTCCCACCTGACGTATTAACGGACCACGTGGCAATGCGACACAGCGCACACAGCGAAAGTCGATATCCCTTCCTCGAGCAAATCGAGGATAAATTGTAATGCTCTCTCAACATACAGTATCGGAAAGTTTTTATCTTGGGTATGGTGGTCTCATGAGAGCGTAAAGAATAGCTTGCTATATGTTGAGAGAGCATTACAGTTTCTCCTCGACTCACTCGAGGAAGGGATATCGACGTTCGCTGTGTGCGGTGTGTCTCATTGTCACGTGGTCTGTTAATGCATTGGGTGGGGAGAGGCGCACGGTAGTGGTATTATCACATCATTGCGTTCCTTGTTGCTCGCGTAGATTTCTGTCTATACCCCAGATATATTATTTCCGATTTTGTATGGCGTACGCGAACCTTACTGAAACATACGCTGTGGCCTGGAGCATTAAACCAGTGCGTCCCAAACAAAAGTAACTGAAAGCGCCAATAATTTGAAAACTTTTCTGATTGCTTCAAAAACAAATTCTTGCGATCCATTGATACATTATGTTCCAGGGTGTTTCTGAATTCAAATATATCAGAGGCGTATTCCTGGGGTCAAAATAGGACTTTTTCCATAAACATGCACACACAAGATAATAATTTTGAAGGAAAGCAACCTGCTCCATTACAAAGAAAATCATTCTTTTATGTATAGTCAAAACAGTATGTTCTCAAAAGGAAATAATAATTTACTTATATCAACTGTATCAAATACTTACTTAAACAATTATAATTTCCATTCAAGAAAACCGTATATTTAAAATGAAATATTCTTCAAGTTAACTTCACAACATCTGAATTTTTTATTATAAGAAATCTGAATAACTCGGACGGAAAAACTATATTCTTGATTCAATAAATTCTACAAGTTTACATTTGGTTTCGATATAAGAAATCAGAATAACTTAGATAAAATATTTCTGTACTCGAATCTACAAATTTTATGAGTTTGCTTCAAAATAATATGTTTTCAGAATAAGAAATTTGAATTACTTGCATGTACATGTGTACTTCAAAACATCAAGTTTTAATACAAGAAATTTGAACTACTTGAAAAAAAAATCCCCGCTACTTCAACTAGTAGATTATTTTCATTTGCCTGGGGAACTGGGGAAGACCAACTGCAGACACGTTTCGAGCTTCATGCCTCTCGTCAGTGACAGGGTATGTCGGACAACATTAGAGTCGTCCTGCCCCAGCTCAATGAATTATAATTCACTGTATAACTAATATTTTCCAACACATGAAGCAGCGAATTACAGTAAAGTCCGTCCCAGCGCCACCCGCGGAGAAACACAAAACGAAAAAATCAAATTACATTGATAAAATATATATACACTTTAGCTGGTTTCCTCAAATTAAAGAAATAATGACTATTTTATAATACTTATATCGAGCACCTAGACAATTTTATTCGAAAAAAAAGTTTGTGTATTTCCAAGACAATTATTACCCAACGGAAGAAATCAAAAAGTTTCAACTGAAGAAATTTGAATACTCAGCTGAAAACAACGGTTCCTTTATTGTGAGAGAATGATTTCAAAATAAGAAAATACGCTAAGAAAATTTAAGTTTTCGAATTGAAAAATGAAAATTTTCCGAATGAAGCAAAAGTCTTTACCCAACACGTTAGTTTCTCGGTTCAAAAAAATAAGTCCGAAGAAATTGATTTTCTTTTATCAAGAAATTATTTTTATGTAAATGTGTGTGTCCGCAGCCGCTTCATTTCTGATATACAGGGTGTTGCAATTCAACAAAAATGATAATGATACGCCACTGTATTTTTTTAAATAAATATTCAATTTATGATTGTCCCCTATCAACTCTGTGACTTTTAACGTAACAGTTTTCGATTCAAAAAACAAAATGCATTTCATGAGACAATGGTACAAGCAAAATATTTTTTTAGTCCGTCGGCGTCGGAAGAAAAAAATCAATACACCATGTTTATGGTCAGATAGAAGCCAATTATGAAAATAATACTCATTTTACAAAAAAAGAGTCGCGTATCATTATTTTGATGAAAAATATGACAGACCATGTTTACGGGGACGCTACTGATGAAAATTAAGAAAACCTTCATCATGGAAAAATTGTATTTTTATGTGTACCAAAATTGAAAAAAAAGCCAAAGCGGTTTTGGAGATATTGAGAAAGAACTGATTTTGTTCCTAAATTTTAACATCCTGTATCTCAGAAATAAAGCGTTTGCGGGCAAATGTTAATGGGAAAAAAGGTCTTATGTTGAATTCAGAACACCCTGTATAACAACCCATTTTCCCAATTCCGGAAAATCCTGTATACGTATGCAATCTGCGAACATTGTGTTCCTACAGAACAAACTCACCTCATCATATAATATCAGTTGAACAAGAAGCGGTGCCAGAATGGCAAAGATATTTCCGGAAGTGTTGCCCATCGCCACGAGAATACCAGCATATTTTGGCGATAGATCCATGTGATTCACATTGAATCCACCATTAGATCCCGCGTTAGATGCTACGGCAACCATCAGCATGACGACGGACAGAGTTTTTGCGTCATCTGGTAGGAAGCTGAGGATCACCAGTGCTGCTGCTGGAATGACGCTAGCTGAAAGTGATAAACGATAGGACTTAGGACGCCATGAGCGCGATAATATTTGGGACGCTTTTGAGGGTGAAAGAGAAAATTGATAACTCAAAAACAGTTCGTCGTATGGATTTCAAACAAGGACAGGCTTTTAGAGGACTTTTGATTCTATGTACGTGCTGTAATAAAAATTGAAATTCCAATCCACTTTTTCGCAAAGAAAATCACAAAAATTTCTCAAATCCAGTCACTTCATAGAGACTGATAAAAAAAATTATAAGAGTATTTATAAGATACAAGTTGGATAGTGAAACCGCAAATCCAGAGCCATATTCGATATTCATCAGTATTTAAAAGACATTACAGATACATATTCCTTTAATTTCTAATGGCATTTCCTAACGTAAATCTATGATATTTGAATGTGTTTTAAGATAAGATAGATAACTTTATTGAAATAGGTACATCCTAATAAACAGCAACGATAATGTTAAACATTACTATAAACACAATTCAAAAAATTATCTACAATATTTGTTTATAAGTACTAACTACATTATTATCATACAAAAAAAAATACATAAAAACATTATAATACCTAACAATTTGGTATCATCCTAATGATCTCTGAAATGGCTTAATAAATTTTTTTTTAACAGAATAAGACTGGTAGAGGACTTTACATTTTCAGGTAGACTGTTATAAGTAATAAATCCTTTGAAAGTTAATGTTTTAGTATTAAACGTTTTTGTTTGGTTATTTACGTACAGATTATTTCTTGTTCTAGTATTATACTGGTGAATTTGATTATTAAAAATTACAAATTTGTCAAAATATGAAGGTAGAAGATTATGTAACATTTTGTAAATATATATCATCGTTAAATATGTAAGCCTGCTTTCTATAGATAACCATTCTAGAGTGTCTAGCATTAAAGATATCGGGGTACTCCTGTCACATCTCAAAATAATCCTCATTGCGCGGTTCTGTAATTTCTGTAGTGTTCTCCACATAACCGTTTCTATCAGCGATTCCTGGGATGAATTCTACATGTTTCTATGAGGTCATCCAGTTTTAAAACGAGTGAGAATATATGAGATGCAGTCAAATGATTATTAAAAAAATAAATAAATGATATTCTGCGAGATTGTTCCTGGCACGTTCCATATGAAGATAATAAATCCAATGGATTATTATATGCACAAATGCAAATACAGAAATAACAAAGTCTTTTTCAACTTCAATTGCTGTGTAAATTTACATATTTATATCAGTAGTGCTGAAATAGTAGTTTACCTAGCAAGTGCGGAAAGTGATACTTTTCCGCGCGCGATTGGAGATAACCGAACGGATTGGAGATAACCGAACGACGCGTTAGCGGAGTTCGGCCAGAAATCGTGTGCGGAAAAGACACTTTACGCTCGTGTTAGGTACACTATTTTTTCTACTAGCGGAAAAAACACCCAAAAGTCAACATAAAAAACATTTATTATTGAATATATATTAAACTAAACAACCATACTTGGTAAGCTTTTTATTTTAACCTTCTGCGACGCAATATTTAAATGTCAGTATAATCCGCAAAAACGAAACAAATCTACTTTTCCGCACTAAAATGTTTTTTCCCACTAAAAAGAGTGCGGAAAAAAGTTTTCCGCACTAGTGCGGAAAAGTTACTCTATCAAAACTAAAATGAGTGCGGAAAAGTGAATTTTTTCGCACGCCAGTGGAAAAAAATATGTAAATCACACATTCATTTCTAACAGGCACGAAACACGAAAAGGAGGTAGAGTAGATCTGTGCAGACAGTTTTAATGCCATCATTGCCATCTGTTCCTTGAACGTATTTTCACAACTCGCATCCTACTATGGCTGGCTTTTCGCCCATTCTGAGCTCGTGCTATAAAATGTGGTCTAAGCAGCTCCATCTTTCGAGTAGAGGTAGAAGCACTCCGGTAGAAGTCTCTAGTAAGAGATACATTATTTTCATACATTCGGACATTTAGAGCTTTGTGCTCACGACTGTAAAAGAATCATGCAGTTCATTCTAAAAGAAACGAAAACGGTTTATCAGCGAATACATTTTACATACGAGGTAAATAATTAGTAGATAAATTCACTCTCGGTGATCCGATTATGAAAAAAAAATGTATCATTGAAGTCATTTTGAAATATATAGGATTTCTAAGTGTGATAGTGATCTTCCTGAAATATTTTTTGAAATATTTTAGCTTAATATTATAATAATAATCTATTTAATTGCAGTCGATGCCAAAACATCGAGAAAAAAATTTTTTTTCAAATATTCTTAGGAATATTTAGTTCAGAATATTCCATTTGGTTTCGTAATGTTTTTACTGTTGAATCTCATGAAATCTCATAGGGTTCTCATACGATTGGATACGGAATTCCAAATACAGATTGGATCATCAAATCCTAAACCCAATTTTTTATACCATACCGAATCAAATTAAAAATTGTGTGTTTTATCCTCATTCAAAACATTATTGTGATTGAAATTGGAATACCTCATCGAGTCATGTAAGGTCTCTTTGCACCACCACTGCCTAAAACAAACTTTTATACTTTGTATCCTTCATTCTTATCGACACTTGTGAATTCTCAGTGATTTTGAATTGTATGAAAACTTATAGGAATCGCATAAATTTAGATAAGGAATTCCTGATCCAAATTATCACATCCTGATCCCACTGTTTCCACAAGATACCAATATAAATTGAATACGGAATTCCTGATACAGACCATCAAATCCTGAACCAACTTTCTCCATATGATACCCAATAATATTATAAATTGTGAATTTCCACACATTTCTTATACGTTGACAGGCTTGTTAATGAGCATATATAATCTCGTTGTGATCGAAAGTGGATTACCTCATCGAATCTTATAACAACCAGTGCCTGATACAAACTCGTATGACATGTATTCGGCTATGCTTATAAATTACATCTACTTATAAATCCTTCAAAAAAGTGTATGTGCCAGGGTTACGTACTTGTAGGTTACAGACTTTCCACGTAGTTCCTCATAATTAGTCTATATTTTTTCATGAGATTTCATGTGACATTTTTGGCAGGGTTTGAAAATTTTTTTTGTGTAGATAGACAAGTAATTTAAAAAAAAACATTACATCATGTACATAGATCAACGTTTTACCTTTCTTTTGATACCAAATTCATTTCGATTGGATGAAGATTGCTTCAAATTTTGATGGAAGAAAAATACCACTGCAGCTACCTTGGTTATCTATGAAAATCATAGTGAGGTGCTGCCGCAGACGTAGGTATATAGAATCAAACGTACTCTAGAAGCTTGTCCTCTTTTGAAATCGATATGGCGAACCGTTTTTGAGTTATTGATTCTTTCAGCAAAAAAAACGACACAAATATGATCGCGCTCATGGCCTTTTTCTTTACATGGTTTTATGGATATTTCAACCTTCTACAGTATCTGACAAGGTTATTAAAAGCCTTGCCATAGCTGAGTTATGAGTTTTTTTTTTAACTTTTACTATTATCTTGTCAGTAAAGGAACTGGGGCCTTTCTTCAGAATGCAAATACTTTCAAGATAATTATAGTTATGTACACAACTTGCTCTTTGCTTTTTCTCTTGTGGTTCCCACGAAAAGGAAAATCCTGTATTGTTTAGAGACCTTCGTGGAGCCGAGGGAAATACGTTTAACTTTCAAAACTGGCTGTAAAAACACGTTATCTTACAGTAGTTGTTTATAAGGAGCGGATTTCATAGTTTGTATTCAAACGAGACAAAACAGGTGTTTCTTAAAGTTACGGCCGTAAGCATAGTCGAGCGACTCTCCAGACTCCAGAGTCGCTCGAGAATGACTATGCATGCGGCCGTTAGTGTTTTGTGATTATCATGGAGTTAGTAAGTGAAAATATTTTGTTTGTTGAACCTAGTCCATACGGAAAAGGACACAAAAAGGTTTGTTTTGTTTTTTAATTCAGATAATAATTTGCAAAACACACTATATGCAATAGGAAAATATTTTTTTTTCAAACAAAACTGTAAATATTTTAGGCTGCAAACGTTTTTTTATTCCTCCAAAAAATGCCACCGAGCAAAAAGTTTTTCAAATAATGACCTCAACTATATGTAAATTCAGCTACTTATGTTCTGTTATAAAAATCATTACGATACTGATAGGAGTTTCGTAATAATCACATTAGTGCGGTACTAAAATAATACCAAACTCATAAACCAATAAATCATCGAATCACTTCACGTATCTAACCAAATTTCAGGAGCTTTTACATAACAAATAAGTAGCGATTATTGTGAAAAAATATAGAAATATAATTTCAAATTTCAAACAAATATTCTAAAACTATATACAGGGTGTTTCCGAAATTGGAACTATAAAAAATGGGTTATTGTATGGAACATAATGTATCGATAAATGGCAAGAATTTTAGCTTTTGAAGCAATCAAAAATTTTCGAAAATGTTTATGAAATTTTATGAAATGGCTTTCAGTTACCTTTGTTTGGGGGGCACTGGTTTCATTTTCCAGGCCACAGCGTGTCTGCCCGCTGTGGACCTCTTATCCGTGATAACCGAAAAAAATCTTGAAAACTTCGGAAACACCCTGTATGCTTCACATGTACGTATTTCAACTCACCAGTTGTAGTGAAAATCTTTCTTGTATTCGTTGTCGAGAGTATTGCATTATTTATAAGGTAATCAGCCAGAACTCCACATATACAAGTTAAAATAAAATACACGAGATAGGGTGCAGCAGACAGAACACCATTCTGTAAAAAAAGAATATATGACAGTAGTACCCAAGTATGGTTCATTTGAACGGAAGCCTACTGAAATTCGAACAGTAACTCATTAAAACTTACTATGGATTTTTTTTTTGAGGTTAAAGCATTCAGAAATAGAACAAGTGACGGTAGTGACTTATAACAAAATGCTTTTTTCTGAGATACTGCGTAAACTGTTTACGCACTGTTGACAGTGCGTAAATTGACACTTTTGGGCACAAGTGCATAAAAAATCACCTGTGCGTAAAATCATCAACAGTGCGTAAAGTAATTTTTTACGCACTGATCATATATTAATGCATTTTCGAAAAATACAGAATTTTGCGTCAAATTTAACTCATCATTTGATAATACGAAGAGAATTTTTAACATAAAAAATTCAAATTAATGATACATTTGCTACAATTTGGCAATACAATAACTGTTGAAGAAAAAACTTTGTATGATACACTTTCGTAAAGGACCTTCACCTACCACCAATATGTAATATTATTACGATACTGATATGAGTTTCGTAATGAGATACTTTACCGCACTAGTGCGGTAAAGTAAAATTATCTTTTCAAATGTCAGTCTATTTAATGGAAAAGGATAACAAGAACTAATTTATCATAAATTTGAGTATATATCCCGGGATTCATCAGGTAATAAGGTTTGAATTTTTTAATTTGTAGCGGATTCTATATCTGAATCTATTCTCTAATAGTCTGAACTAATGTCGATGAAATTTCACTAAATTGGAATGAACGTGTCAAAGTTGACATTTCGCAAAATAAATCAACAATGGTCGCAACGCTGGCTTGTTGCATGATTCTAATATCATTAATTTAAGGAATATTGACTGATTTTGAGTAAATAATTAACATTATTGGTAGTAGGTAAAATATTGTACAATATTTGTGTCGTAAATTCATATTACGATAATCGATGGGTTATCAAACTCGGCCTAAAGGCCTCGTTTGACAAATGTTCCATCTCATATCGTAATATGAATCTTTACGACACTTATATCGTAAATATCTATTTTGTACTCGCGTGTTCGTTGAACTTGCCTGCGCCTCATTCAACATACTTCACGCTCATACAAAAAAGTCCTTCTTTTCGAACTTGTATCATGAATAGCTATTTTCTGAGACTGAGACTGAGACTGCGTAAACTTAGGATTTACGCGCTGTTCACATTGGTATACCTACCTATCGAATAAAGTCCGAAATATAGCTATTTATGATACAAGTTCGTAAAGTAGGAGTTTTTTTAAATAAGCGTAAAGTTTGAAGTACAAAAAACCTTTTACGAAAGTGTATCATACAAAGTTTTTTCAGTTATTATATTGCCAAATTGTAGCAAATATCAACAGTGCGTAAACACTTTGTTTACGCATTAAACACACAAGCAATAGGTTATTAACCTCTACCGCTTCAGGATTATTTTGTTAAGAACAGGAACATAAACGCGCGTATTCACTAGAGCATTCGTTCCGAGCAGCACATGTGCTCATTCGATGCTCATGCAGAACGAATGCTCTAGTGAATACGCACCTTAACATGCGTGTAAAATGTTTTGGGGAATTCTTGAAGAAACCTAAGATATAATCAGTCGGTGAGTCATTGTTTGTTACAAACATAATCAATCAAGCAATCAAAATTTTATTATTTTCGACGATGACGGCTCGAACATAAGAAAGGTATACAAAAAGCATATTTCATCAAGAAACTAGCAGTTTTTCCTACTTATTCGGTAGAATATGTTTTTTTGTTTTCGTTTTGTTATGTTCAGAGCCGCCTTCCTCGAAGAACATCCTATTTTGGGAGCACTCATAACATCTTCGGTTCTATTCGAAATTCTCCAGAACTTTTTAAACGAATAATGTGATTAATTCTCAAATTACACGGTGCAACTTCACGAGAATCCTATTATTTTAGTTTACTTCGAAGCTTTATCTGGTAACTGCCAACGACGTTCGTCTATTTTGAACTTTAAAGTTTTATTTTTATGACCAACCTTGATGGATTGTACAATCAACATTAATCTCCAGCAATTGAAACCAATTTTAATTTTTTTAAAATGACCTTGCTACAAATTCAAAGTTCTTTTCGGGCAAACAGAAGGAATCTTACAGGTTTTTATTTGAATAATGCTCATTTATCCGCTAAATTCGCCTTTAGATTTAGATCCATTTGATAAGAATTGTTTCACTATCACTAACGTACTTTGAAGTGTTGTTACTGTTTATATAAATTTTATTCAATTTCATTTATATTTAAAAGCTTTGTCACTAAGAATTTTTCTCCAACAATAAAGCACATTTTGATTTGATTTGTTTTTTACCATTTTTCATATTTTTTATAGCACTACTCATAGTCCAAGTCGAATTTCCAAATGAATTATTGTCAAAGAGGCTTTTCTCATGTGATTTCCACACTTCGAAGAACACTGTATATCGAGACGTAGGTAATTGAAGGCATGCTTACTGATTTTATATCGAACTTCATCACTTTGTTCATATAATTCGGAATTTGGGTAATCAAGGTGGTGTAGCCCCATGTTTGACCAACATGGGTCACTATAATGGCCCATACTGGCAATGAAGTGGAAATGGCTTTCCATGGTGCCCTGGTTTTCTAAAAAAAAAATTACATGTATGGCGTATCTTCGGTATGGAGTCAGCAAAGAATTCTGATACAGGAAATTTCATGCGGGATATGGTATTTTTGACTGAAACATTTTTTTGTTAGAGAGCATAAATTAAATAATGGAAAAAAAAACCTCCAAAAAATTTATTGTCCACATTGAGCACGAAAAAATCTACAAAAATTGGATCGGCCCGAGTACCGCACGCGCATTCTGTTCGTACTCAAATCAGCGTCCACACTGTCCGAGCATTCGCTCGTTCGGTGCTCATGTGGAACGAATGCTTTAGTGAATACGTACCTTTAGACAGCCTCGAGCGTTCAGGGTCAAACATAGTATGAACGTTATACAGTGTGTCCCACTTTGAGCAGCCACACCCTCGTATTTTCTTGACAGTAAAGTTTGTTTTTTATTACATATAGTACCCAGAAATATCTACCTTCAGGTTGATGAAATATTTGTATATCCATTTTTCACGGCTACCTGCGACCAATTGAAAAGTGAAAAATTGGGAAAAACATAACAGGCATTTTTTTATCGCAAAAATAACACAAGGATCTGTTTCAGAACTCCCTAAAACCCCCAACTCTCAGTGATAATTCATTAAAATATACAGGGTGTCATCTGTAACTAACAACATTTTTTATTTGTTATTCGTCCGCAACGTTTGGTAATTTTCGACTTTTTTTCTTGGTCACGAAGTACGTGAAAATGTTCAAATAATGCTGTAGGGAATGTTCTAATATTACTTTTTCATAGCTACCTACGACCAAATTGAAAAGTGAAAAATTGGGAAAAATATACCAGGGATTTTTTTATCGCAAAAATAACACTAAGTTCTATCCCAGAACACTCTGAAACCCCCAAATAGCAGTACTTAATTATTTAAAATATACAGGGTGTCACCTGTAACTGACATAGTATTGATTTTTATTCATCCGTAATGTTTAGTTGTTTTCGATTTTTTTCCATAATCACTAATTACTTAAGAATGTTGGAATAATATTGCAGAAAATATTCAAATATTACTTTTTCATGGCTAGCTATGACCAGTCGAAAAGTGAAAAAGTGTGGAACACACATCAAGGACTTTTGTAGCACAAACGTAACAGCGGATTCTGGTTCAGGAGACTCTAAAATTCTAAGACCCCAATTCTTGAATCATAAAAATATACAGGGTGTCATCTATAGCTATGGCAGAATTGATAACGCTTATTTATTCGTAGCGTTTAGTTGATTTACAAAATTTCTTCTCGAGTCATAAAGTATCCAAAAACGTTCAATTGATGCTGTAGAAAATACCAAATATTACTTTTTGATGCCTAGATATGATCAGTTTAAAGTTGAATTATAAAGAAAAACATACTGAAGATTCTTTTGTATCCGAGCTAACACCAAATTCTGGTTTAGAACACCACAAAAGCCCTGGATCCTGTTGTTCGAATCATGAAATTACATAGGAACTCTTTCGAAAATGGGATATTGGACGCCTGTGGTGTCACTCAATGAGAACAAAAAGTATTTTACCCCTTCACCACACAAGTAATTTAATTCCTAGATGCCCATTTCGATAACAAAGTTACCTTCATCAGTAGGATTACTAAACTGTTCAGTTTAGTAATCCTAATGCGCATCTAGGAATTAAATTACTTGTGTGGTGAAGGGGTAAAATACTTTTTGTTCTCATAGGAACTCTTTATTAAATAAATTTTGTTGCTAGTTTTACAGATGACACCTTGTATATTTTAATGATTTAAGTAATTAGATTTAGATTGTTTCTAACCACAATTTGGTTTTGTGATGAAAACAAGGTCTGAAATGTTTCCCAATTTTCCTATTTCTGAATATTATAAATAAAAATACAATCACGAGTATAATCATTTCTTTCACAAAACTAACACCGGATTCTCGTTCTCAACAAGCTTAACAAGATTTATGAATAAAAAGTGAGATATGTTACCATTTACAGGATGGTATCCTGTATAATTTCATTACCCGGGCAACAAATTCTGGAGGTTTTGCGGTTTATTCTGAACCAGGATATGTTGTCTCGGTAATAGAAGGATGTTTATCACAATTTTTCAATTTTCAACTGGTCATATATAGCCATGGAAGTATAATATTTCGGTTTTTTTACACAGTATCAATTAAATATTTTAGGTGCTTCTTGATTGGAAAAGAAATATTCAACATTACGGATAAATAAAAGTTATCAAATTTGCTAGCTACCCCCTGTATATTTTTAGATTTAAGTATTGAGGTGGGGATTTCAGGGTGTTCTGATCCAGAAATGTTTGTGCTTAAAGTATCCTTAATGTATTTTCCTCATTTTTTCGTCTCTCAACTCGTCATAGCAAGCCATGAAAAAGTAATATTTGGTGATTTTCTATAGCAGTAA
Source organism: Chrysolina haemoptera (assembly GCA_958298965.1). Lineage (NCBI taxonomy): Eukaryota > Metazoa > Arthropoda > Insecta > Coleoptera > Chrysomelidae > Chrysolina > Chrysolina haemoptera. The sequence goes on along the minus strand of OY282588.1, from coordinate 9,448,160 downwards.
TTGAACATTTTAGGTACTTTGTTACAAAGATTACGGATGAAAACAAATTGAAAATGTTGCTAGTCTGCAAGACACCCTGTATATTTTAATGAGATCTGGGGGTTTAGGCATGTTCTGAACCAGAATCTGATGTTAGTTTCGAAGTAGAAAATCTTTTAGTATATTTTTACCAGTTTTTCACTTTTCAACTGGTCATAGCAAGCCAAGAAAAAGTAAAATTTGGCTATTTCTCATACTCAATTAAAGACGTTCAGGCCCTTTGTGACAAAAAAAATCGAAAGCAACCGATCATTTCGGTTGCTAGTAAGAGATGCCACCCTGTATATTTTAATGAATGAAGCACTTAGATCTAGAGGTTTTAGAGTGTTCTGAAACAGAATCTGGTGTTATTTTTGGGATAAAAAAATGCCTAGTATGTTTTTCCCAATTTTTCACTTTTCAGTTTGTCGTAGGTAGCCGTGGAAAATCAATATACGAATATTTCATCAACCTCAAGTTAGATATTTTTGGGTACTATATGTTATGAAAAATAAATTTTGATATCACTGTACTGTCAAGAAAATACGAGGGTGTGGCTGCTCAAAGTGGGACACACTGTAGTATTATTATTTTATATATTGTGGGGCTCCGCCTCCATCACTCGGATTTGTTACTTTCCCATTCATACCGCAGATTTACTTTTACCTTTTTCAGAAGGCAAACCCCTCCTTAGGGCCGGTCTTTTCACCTCACAATAAAGTCTGTGATGACTATCTATAAACTTCACAGGTTTACATATCCTTATCTGATAGAGTTATCAGGGACTTATCTATAGGTGAAAAGACCGGCCCTTAATGGGGTACCTTAATAGCTAATAAAAGGAAGCCGTGTCTTGTCTTGTAAAGTCTGGTTTTCGGTATTTGTTTAAACGCAAAAACGCTCTTTCTACATTGCTATGAATTTGTAGAAATAAAAAGATGTTCAATGGAAGCATTACCACCGGAAAAAAGTAGTGATTATTTAGTTTGATATAACCAGAGCGGACCAACTTTTCGTAGACATTTGAATGCGTGGAAACTAAATAGATACATTTTGTGAGAAGTAATTATTTAGTATAATCGAACCAGAACGAACTAAGCTTACGTAGACATTAGAGTGCGTGGTAATTGAAAACGTATATTTTGGAAGGAGACATTATTTAGTATGATCTAACCAGAACGAATTAACCTTACGTAGATATTTGAATGCGTGTAAATTGAATTGGCGTTATACTTAATGATTCAGTGGTCATTAGTATGGTGGTTTGAGTTCTCTATCATGTATGAATATCTCAAAAGGTATCCCTATTTTTAAGACGATACTCGAACCCAAGAAACAGGTAGAAATTCACCTAAACTCGAGATGGACAGTTTTTACCTGTAAGGACATGGCACTGGAAACATGTATTCCTGGGGCTCGACGGATTTTTTTGATTTTTGGATATACCATTGTGGAGTTCAAAACGAACAACTTTCTTCAATACCCTTTTTTTCTGGTCCTACAGGGTGAGCTACAAATATGAGTTGATTATCTCACGCCCATTATGGAAAATTCTGCCTATGAGTGGTATTTTTCTTGTTTTTTTAAAAAATATCGATTGACTTTAAATATAGCAATTATGGTGTACAAACTTACAGGATGAAGCAGAAAACGCGTTGTTCCTGAAACCCGTTTATTGACTTCTTGCCCAAGTGTGGACTTTTCGTTGATTTTATAGGAGAATATTCTGTGAATGAAGCCAACGAAATGTTGTGAATACATTTTACCTACAGAGTGAACAAAAAATTGTATTAAATTATGGGAGATGATACGAGTGTATTTATTGTTGATATTCGAATTTGATATTTCACAGAGAATTAATGAATTAATTAAGAATTGAATTTCGTTTGCTCATTTGTGTGTCACAAAAAGATGAATTCTCCAAAAATCTATTTTTGAAAGAAATCATGGGCATATATTTCTGTAGATACGAAAGCAATGAGTACATATTGAACTTTTTACTGATCCCAAAAAAAGGTATTTTTTGAAACCTTTTGAAGCAACTGCTGGTCATGTATTTTGTCTGTGGTGAATATAAGTACACCATTTTGTGAATAGTTGGTTTCAGAATTGATTTGCCTACACTGTAATATAATCAAATATCAAATGAAAATTGAGATTTGCTGACTGTAATTTGCGAGTTTTCTTTTTTGTTTCGGCAGTTATGTACTAACTTGGCTTTGCTATACTGAACATGTGCCCAAACGCATAAGATTGCAGCTGCTACAACTCTTTGAGGGTTGAATGAAAAACTAGGTACTCGTTTTGAATATTTTATAGAAAAATCAAGAATGTATTTATTTCAAGATCGGAGAAAGTTTTAAATAATACGAGTTTTCTGAATCACCTATACGTTTACACAAAAATTGATTGAAATCCGCCCACACTTGGGCGAGAAATCAATGAAAAAGTTTCAGAAAAAACGCGTTTTTTGCCTCATCCTGTAAGTATGTAAAACATGATTGATATATTCAAAGTCGATCAATATGTTTCACAGCATAATATACCCAAAAATTGAGAAAACTCTACTAGCAGACAGTATTTATAATTTTGTAGCTAAACCTGTAGGGCCAGAAAAAAAGTTTAATGAAGAAAGTTGCTTCCTTTTGCCTCTACAGTGATATATCAAAAAATCGAAAAAATCAGTCTAGCCCCAGGAATACATGTATCCAGTGCCATGCCCTTTTAAAATACTCGAAATGGGAATACTCGAGATGGGATGATACCAATCAAATCAGGTTTTCTTACTTTTTCATCTTTTTCACCCATTGATTTTTCGATATAGTGCTTTTCCAAATCCGATATGCTACCATGTTCAGAAGGGCTGCTTGCTCCAAAAATAAACCACAGTATCGTCCATGCATAGCCTAAACATCCGAACAAATAAAAAGTTGATGGCCATCCCAGCCAAGAAGAAGACAAGAATCCTACCATGGGCATCGTTAATATTGTACCAAAAGCATTTCCTGAAAAGAAAAGAAATTCAAATGTTTCTTGTAAAATATAGTGAGAATGTTGCATTTTCCAAATGTTACACATACGATTTCATGATTTTCACAAACCAGTATACTTTTTGTCGTTTGAATTGAGCAAGAAAGTATCGTCTCCGAATCTGTAACACCACTTTTTAACTGACTCTCCTACTTGAAAAATTCGAATAGCATGGGAAGTTAAATATCATTGAAAAGAGAATTCAATTCTTTTCACAACCATCTGAATATTTTCGAAATTCGTAAACTTTTTTTTTAATTTGATCTTTATGCCTTTCGAAATTTTCAAGTTGATGTGCTCCCGACGCCATCTGTCAAGTAATGTGTCTCCTTTGAAAAAACTAGTAGTGGTAATACTCTTCAAAATAATTTCGGTTCCATTGTTTCACATCAAACCGTTCAAATTTATTAGGCCAGTAGAAATAGACGTTAAAAATAGAAAATATAACAATAATTCCTAAAGATTTCCAACTTTGGTCAAGTGAATGGAACATTGTCAGGTTTGCAATCAACTTGAATAGAGCACTGTCAGCTGACGTCAAAACATGGCTGTCAAGGGGAGGCAAACAAAGCATTTGACATTTGATGATTTAATTACCACAATGATGCAAAGAACTTTTTTCTAGGAAATCACTTTTCGCAGAAAATTGACCAGAAAGATTCACGCAGCCTTATGGAAAATGGGTTCAATGGGTTTGTTTTTGTTCAGTTTGGTTTGTTTGTCCCCCAATGACATTGTTCCGCAACTGTCATATTACGTCACTGACAGTGCTCTATTTTGATGTATACTCGTTGAAAAAATTTTTAGTACCAAATATATTATTTCACATATCAAATTAAGTTTACAACCAATTCAAAAACTAATGTTTTTCTTTATCAAAAACTAATGTTCAGATTTAAAAAATCAACTATCTGAATGAAAATGCGAATTTTCACTTTCAGTTAGAATCTTTTCACAATATCTATCAGATGTAGTTAGTTCAATCTCTAGCGTGGCTTTAGCCGGGGAAGTGGTTGTTTCTTGTTGGATCTGTTAGATATTACAAAAAACTCATATCTTTCATTTTTCAATTTTCATTGAGGATGTTCCCCTTCTCAGTAATGAAATAATAATCAAATGATGATTTATCAACCTTTGGTCCGGATCGTCATTAATTCTTTCGTTCTTTTTGGTCACTTGATCGTCACTGTCACTTATATTTTGATTTAATGATGTTGTTTCAATACTATTCCATTTCAGTTCTTAATTTAATGTTCGGAACGCGATGTCAAGATTTATATTTTCTGCGTACAAAATGCTAGATATATACATCCACGTTTCATAAAATTCTTCTTTTTTTTCAGTAGATACCTACACAAACAACACAAGAAATAGGTGATATTATAAGTGAAACTAACAAAATACATCTAATTCGGGAGAGGTATTGTTATATTTTTTTAATCATTTCAATCCATAATTTTTATTCTGTCCATCTTCTATTTTACTCTGCAACTTAGCACTTACCGCTCAAAGCTATTGCTCCCAAAGTCGATCTCTCCTCCTGCGGACTCCACCTTCCAAGAACATTATAAATGGAAGGGTAGAAGAATCCCTGAGACATTCCTTGAACCATCCTACATCCCATGACCCCATAGGAGCCAAGTTCTTGGGCTAGGAAGGGTACCAGTAAAGAGGCAGTCGAGTTCACCAACATTGCCCCTATGAGAAATTTTTTCGTGCCATAATTTCGACCCAACTCGCTAGCCCAAAGCTGCAAGAGTATGTAGCCCCAGTAGAACGATGATAAAACCACACTCTTGTTTTTCCAGTCGTATGTCTGAAACAATGCAACTAGTCAGCGATATTGCTGCCCTATACAAAAGGTGATGTACTAACAATTTTAAAATATATCGTGTAGGTTTGTACTCTGATGAAAATTCCAAGTTTGTAACCTAGAGGAATGTCCGCTCAGGCCTCCATCTAGGATGGAAGATGCTAAAATCTGTTTTTTTTTCAATATTATACCACAACGAATGATCCCACCATGAAAAACGTTCAAAACAAACTTGAAGAAAAAAAAAATTTCACACATTTTTTATTTTAAATTGTCAATTTTACATTTCTGTATTCATTTTTATTATTTCTAGCTATTCTTTATTTCCCATTTTTTATTGTCCGTATTTTCAATATCATTACTTCTTTCTAATTTTTGACGGTCCGGGTGGGTTGATGTTGATGTCTTCGTTATAGTTTTCGATCTCAATGTCATCTTTTAACTCGTTGTCTGTACCCAGAAAAAAATTGATATTGTGTCATTCTCGTCCTCACTTTCGATGATATCTTCTGGTGCATTCTCGCATAATTTACCATTACAAAATCCGCACACAATAAAGCATTTCAACCTAGATTTCCTGCATTCACATGCTCCACCACATTCTTTTTAGCATTCGCATTCGCTATTGTCAAGATATTCAGAAAGTAGCAACAACAAGCTGAAGAAAACCAGGTAGATGTAACATGTCATCCGTATCCATTTAATCTGACCATACGATCTCATATAACCTTTCAACTTTTTCTTAAATTTGGTGTGATTATAATCAGTAATACCCTTGCTAAAAGTCCTTCCTGTTTCGTGCCAAGAATTATTTCACTTTCCGACAACTGATTATGATTTATAAGGCACAAAAATCCGACCTGTCTTCGAATAGTGTCTCCATATATGGAGTGCAGCACTTGAACACATATTGAAATCAGAGTCTGTCCAATAAAGAGCCATTCGTCTCATCGTCAAGCTCGCTCACTCCTCTAGAACACCGCAGATAGGTTGGCGATTTGTCTCTGTTCTAAAAATATTTTCATGCATGATGCTCTTCCGGAATATCATCTATCGTTCCATCGTTAGCGGTCCCATCGAGACTGACCCGTCGATCCCAGTCCTCACATCCGTATGCCGTCACTTTGGAGACATGCCGAGCATCTGTTTTCCATGGCTTGTTTTTCCAACGATCAGCAGATACTTGGAACTGGCTGCCTTGGGAGGTGTTCCGTGAGGCATACAGCCTGCATAAATTCGAGAACACCTACCTACTTTCCATCGGTTCTCTGAACACTACAGGGTTTTTTTTCGTTGGTACCAGAACTTGAGAAAAAAAAAATGTATCTTGCAAACATTATAGCCAACACCGTCGGAAGAAACTTAATGTTTACCATGTACTCACTGGTATATCAGGATATGATCTAGTTGTGTTATCTGTCATGGCCACAATTGCCACCGATAGATGCACCCTCATTCCAATACCAATCGCAAGAAGAAAAAACATGAGCATGGCCTGGACATGTCGTATTCCTAGAGACGACCCTGGAAACAAAAAGTTTGTCATGCTTCTCATACATTCTTTCATTTATGATTGTTCATAAAAAGAAATCTGCATATTTAAGAACCTTATATTGAATAATCAAATCTTGTTTGTCAATCTATCTAAAATTGTTATTAGAAAAAGGTTGTTCAGTTTTATTAATAAGGGAAATAAAAAAAAAATGTTGTTGCTTCGTCCGCGAATATTCTTTGAAATGTTCGCACTGTTCACTACAGAGTAGGTCTACTTGTATTAGTAGAACTTATATGTACACAATCAGATCAAATCAACCAACCTATGAGAATATAGTCAATTCTGGATATCACAACCAATAAAAAGTGTTCCTTTTTTATATAAAAGAGGAAGCCAATTCTACCAAAAGTCAGATGATCACATAAAAAGCAAACTAGGAGCAAACAGAAAGATGCAAACACCAAAATTTGTTCCATAAAAATAACTACTTATTTTAGAGTTTTCTAAAAATTGTTATCATATGTATTGTACCATAAAATCGAAATAATAGTCAATGATGTCGTGTTAGCTTTAGGAACCTAAACGAGGCAAGGGATGTGGAAAAAATATTCCAAGAGCAGGGGTGGGATTCTGTGTACCATAGAATTCTATTGTCGACAGTTTTGTCTTTTTGTCTCCCATTTATTCAACCATAATGACAATAGAATTCTATGGTACACAGAATCCCACCCCAGGAACCTCTTATATGGACAATATTTTTGTATATGATTTTCAATCAATAAAAATCTTCGAAACTTGTGTTCTTGTATTTATTTCTCTCATTTTATATCTGGAGAACAGTTTTACACTTTTGAAATTGCCCATACCCTAATAAAACATATTGCACGAAAAGTACATCTTGTACTCGTGATATAAGCTGTTTTGTGTATGCGCTATTTAACAGTGTGGAACATTAATTTGTTAAATTTATAAATTACAGTATATAGCTTCTCATTATTATCACATTTGGTCCAAATATGGACTTCCATTGTACTACATGCAGTAATATGGGTTCTATATGTACATTGAATGTCCATATGTGGTCCAAAGGTCCATAAAACAAAACGACAAACAACTTCCTCTGGATGCATTAAAATGGACGTATTTTGAATATTTGTTGGACGTCCATTAGATATGCAGTTATTTGAAATAAATAAGGTCCACAAATGGATGTCTTCTGGATAGCCAAAAGTGTGAACTTTGTATCGTACAATGGACGTCCATTGAATATGTGTGTACATAAATGGTCTTGATATGGACGTCCAAATGTCCAGAGGTGTTCATACAATGGACGTCCATTGGATGTTGATGTGCTATCTGGGAAACGTGAATGTATGACAAACAATACGCTAGAAAGGGGGAAATACTGTACGGAAATAGTGCGTAGTAATTAGTATTAATAAGTTTTTAAGCCCGAAGTAGTGCTCCAAACCTTTCACTTACTATCACTCATTTCAAATGATATTAGATTATCTTTAGTAATTTTCAAAAAGTTATATAGAAGCCCAGCGTAGCGAAGAACCCTGTATACATATGTTGATACCTGATGTGAATATTTGAGCACACTTCATGTCAAAATATAGAACTAGAAGCGGACTAAGATATTCACTTATAGCAAGTCACAGGACAATCATTTTGAAACCATTAAGATATAGATGATTTCAATAAGTTTCAAATGAATTTTCAGCTCGTCAAGAACACTTTTACCATCGATAAAGAATTCGCGTCTAGAGATATTGTGATTGAACTGTTGCAGGTATTGAGGTCAGCATTGTTGAAAACTAAAACTTTTTCTACACGTTTTTTATCTGTACTAAGATTATAATATATTTATTGGAAGTAGATCATTCAAACAGTGAACAAGATTAATGGATTTCATATCTGCATAATCAAGTAAATATGTGATATCTTTAATGTTAATAAAAACACAGGAGAATAATAGTAGTGTGTGTGATATGAGAAATATTACAAAACAAATTATTTCAAAATTACTTACCAAAACAACAGTAGAATTATCCTAATAATTTTTCAAAATAATTTAATTTAATAAATGAACTGAAAACAAGGTCAATAATGTCTGGGTGGAACAACTATAGTTTTCAAACAGTTGTTTGACTCATCATTTCCATATTTTATATACTATAGCCACTTCAACAAAATTTCCCCTTCTGTTGATCCCGAATAGATATCGAATAATGTTCGAATAACTAAAATGGCACTTAGGATATGTACAGCATAAAAATATTTCGTACAATGATATGCCAAATATATATATATATTTTTTTTTTCATCAATTTTGAAGTACTATCCACTCACCTTTCTCATTTATTTTGAGTAGAAACATAACAGTCATTTTTTTTATACAAAAATAATGGCAATAAATACTACAATTGTCACTTTCTCAGCTTCTTCCTCAACAGCTTATATTTCTCTAAAGTATATGCACTTTATTTCCTTTGTAGCGATATCAGTTACCTGAGATAAGAGGATTGTTATGTACCTACACATGTCACTTACCAATCAAAATTATTGCCTCAAATCTGAAATCGCTGACCATATTTGGAAACTATTTCAGTCCGTTTCAGGTTCAGTTAATTAACCAAATATTGATCTTTCTCTGCAATCAAACATTTTGCAAAAGAATATAATTGTGCTATTTTTAGAATGATGGTCTTTTTGAAATTCAGTTGAATACTGTTAGATTTTTTTTTATTCGAATGGTTAATTTGTGTAGGGACTTTATACTGATGATGTTCCTAAAACAAATGAGAATACATTTTTTTATATAAACGTACATAAACATACATGCACACATACAAGTGGACTAATGAAATCAATGAACACCAAAAACATTCTCCACAAAAAAATGTGCGCCGATCCAACCAATGGAGCTTGACAAACCCAATATAAGAAATTTAGAAACAAGCTTAATGAAACAATCGAAAATGCCAAAATAATTTTTTAAATCAGGTCAATGAATTGAAAAATACCCCCAACAAGCTTTGGCAGACCTTAAAAACTATTGACAAACCTGATTCGAAAGAAGAGAGAACAAAATTATGCTTACAAACAAACAAGAAATGGCAGAATGTTTTGTTGATCATTACACAAAAATTGGTAAAAAATTAGCTACCTCAATAGGAAGTAGAAAAGGTGCTAGAAGCTACAAAGAAACCACTTTAGCCAACTCGTTCTACCTAGAAGAAACCAACGAAAGAAAATGCGAGAAACAATACTCGAGCTAAAAATCTCCTGGAATTGACGGAATAAAATCAGAAATATTAATAGAATTTGACGATTATCTATCAGCACCCATTTCCTTCATGATGAACAAAGCAATGCTGTCAGTTATATTCCCGGATGTTTTTAAGCACTCCATTATAAAACCCATTTAAAAACGGGAAATAAGATGAAAGTTATAAATTATAGACCCATATCACTCATTAGTCATATAGCAAAGATACTCGAAAAGTTCTTAAAAACCAGAATGGACAAATTTTTTAACAAATACCGAATACTTTCAGACAACCAGTATGGTTTCCGAGAAGCCAAATCAATCCAAGATGCAATGACCAAGCT